>OX637578.1:21312730-21898224 GCA_951800085.1 Comarum palustre | reverse complement strand
TATTGCGGTCATTTGGGAAGTCATCAATAAAAGACGGTGTTCATCTTCTCTGTCTCCAAAACCAGTGGATGCTTTAAGCACTAGAAGGTAGGACGTCAATCTCACTCCATCTCCAAAGTGATTCAGAAGTACCACTCTTTTTCTTGTTCATCTCTCTATCTTTTTCATATTCTCTTCATCGCTATATATATTCTACAGGTACAAAAAATAGAGCAATGTTGGTGGAAATGCCGGAGTTTCGATATAGTACATTGTTCAGTCTGCCTTATTTTCCCAGATAAAGACTAGGAGGGAAAGAAAGTTATGGCTAATCAGGTAATGTTGGTGGACATTCATTATCCTTCTTTGGTTGACTAAGTAAGCAAACCTTTGTTAACTGGTTGATGAGTGTAGGATGAAGGGTGGCCGTTGGGACGGAGACCGCTGAATGCAAGAGTTGGGTTGATGAGAAGAGAGTTCTCTGCCGGTTCGGCTTCGTTTAGTACTTTGATCACTGGCTCTCCTACTTCTACTGCTTCTTCAGATCTTGATACAGAGGTCAGCATCTTGCTACATGTTACTTTTGGCTTGAAAATGTTTAGGAGCATTGTCTCTATGATTTCATTGTGAGACCAACAAAAAGTTTGTGTTCTTGGTCTGGTTCTGTTGATTCCTTCATGTAACTGGTTTCAGTCAACTGGGTCTCAAATCCATGACAATGACATCACACTAGGGAGCCTCATTGGAGTGTCTAGCATTTTTGACCTCTCTCGAAGATCAAGCATGGGAAGAAGGGCAATAGAAGCCTCGAAGAACAAGAAGAATTGCAAGACCAAACATTGGTTGTTTTCACTCTGCTCTAAGCTGACCCCTGAAGATGTGGATGTCAGTAATACCCCTTCTCTGGGTCACTTTCTTGAGGCAGAAAGAAGAGGAAGTGCCAACATTAACAGAAGAAATCCAAGACCAACTGAATACGGACCTGACGATTTCTCACCTGCTGTGGCGGTTTCAGAAGCAAACGGGCTATTTGTGGATAGTGTAGTTGCAGCTGCTCAGCCTCCAAATGCTTCAGAGAGTGCAGATAATGGTGGAACAATATCTAACAATGATGAGTTAATAGACTACGGAAACGGATTCAGAGCCCTATTGCCGGTTTCTTGTGTGTGTACTAGTTAAATGGAGACCCCTCTTTGGGTATTAATTTTCTCCTCATGAGTTCTGGAATTCTCATTTCATGTATTGAAATTTAGATTGCATATTGTTTAAAGGGAAGACTTTCAGTTTAATGCAAATTATAAAACTTTGCCATTGAGCTAATGTCAGTCAATAGTCTTTTGAGGTACATTTTAGTATTAAGCTCTCTGATTAAGGGTGTCTCTACCACATGATTCTTGATTAGAAATTGCTGCTCAATTCCATTTGGTGCTACTTGTGTCAGTTCCACACTTCACGTGGTCTTAGATAACGAAATTGCAGCTAAAACCAGTGAATCGTTATCATAAGTTAATAACAGCATATGCCATTGTATAATTGCAGGTCAGGTGAATGAGGGCAAAGCAGAACTAGAATGACATAACATAATAGCAACTCTTTGAGGGGTCGATAAATGACAACTTTATTTATATGATATAGAATTATATATATATAATTGGGTGACAAACCCTTGAGTGTTGCTGCTTCTTTAATGTAAAGAAAACAGACTAGACAAGACTCAAGAAAGCAAAAAACTGCAGACTCGGTGCGCCGAAGGACATATACTCGTATGCTCATAGCACTTGAGACCTCCAAAAGGTAAGATGTTCATACCGGTGATGGTCTAGCTCCTCCAGCAAACTCAAGAAAGCTAGTTCCATCTGCTTGATTATCAAACTGGTTCAGAGACAGTACAAGTCCATACATCCATAGCTGCACTTGTCAAGGCTTGATGTCTTCATTGCATTCAGCAGATACCTTTGCTGAACTGCGACCACCCAATCTTCCAAATGATCCCAAAGGCGATAAGCCCTTGAAGCTACTGCTGCCTTCACTAACATTAGACTTTCTTGATTTCCTCAGCTTCGAGGGACTCATTTCCACTTCCACGTCATTGTTGGCCTTGATATTGGCAACGACTAGTTGGGTGATACTGGTTCGACAAAAGGGGCAAAGAGGGACTGTGGGGCAAGATATAGATGAGGGGTCAGGCTTCTTGTGGCAGCATAGAGCAAGGGTGCAATGTGCACACATCTGATGGCCGCATGGTCCAACCTCAATTGTGCATAACTTGTCGAAGCATATGCAACATAGGTCCACATCGCTGGCCTGTTTGATATGATTCACCAGTGAATACGATGGGTATACGCACTGTCCACAGCTAAGCTGTAGTATCATTTCACTCAAAGACTAAATGAATGAACACAATCTGACTACATATTCCCTTTTAGGCAGGACAAACATATGTAACAGAATAAATATTGCAAGACTTTTCTATCTACTAATGTTGGAAAATAGTGCATAAAATGGAGAAGTGTTCCCACTCAAATTGCTTTTCAGGGGTAACATATACTTGCAATCCTCAAATTATGTCAATAACTCCAAAACAAGCATATATATAACCAGCAAACGAAATTTAAGTTCTCCACATTGAGCCAGTTTATAGAAAATATGTCGTCAAAAAGTAAACTAACAAATTAAGTACGAAGAGAAGCAAATTTACCTCAGAGGCATAATCATCAGCCTCTACATCTGAATGCAAAGGAGATGGAATGGAGACTATCTCCTTCAAGATAGCTTTTTCCCTCTCCATGTTTGATTCCATTAACGCCCTCTCCAACAAAGCTTTAGCTTCTAGATTGAGTTTGCTGATGAACTTCAATGGTGATGGCCAGACAAGCGGCTCTGCTGATGAAGGGTTCAGTATTGCTGCACATGCTCGATGCTTATGCTTCAGAGCAACATGGTATGGTATTCTCCTGCAGAGAATATTCCTTTTAGTTATACAAAATATCCATAAAATCCAGACGCCCTTTGTCTAAAGCAGAACATAAATAAATTAAGGATGATACTTGCATGGATATAGACTATAGAGGATACAAATATTAAGAGATTAACAAAAATACTAAAAATAAAATGAAGACACTGTATCCTCGGACCATGTATTAATGGATCCCCTCGTACTTACATTGGATCAAAGTAGCTTCCAATGTAGAAAATCAGGTGTAAAAAGGCTTTTCCACGAGGTTTGCATTCATATATCTAATCAACAATCTAGATATTCTAAATTGCGATATAAAATAGGTAAGCATCTGACCGACTGCTTTAACTGTTGATACAGTTAAGTAGTGATCAGTTTAAGTGTTATCAAAGTACAGCAGTTAGGCATATGTGCCTACATTAACAATTAATGAATAAAAAAGTTAGTCATTCCTAATCAGAAAAGTATTGGTGTATTGGCTCTCAGTAGTGTAAAAGATTCATTGAACTTGATGACACACAAAGGAATTCCATCCTATTGACTTATGTGGATCTCTTATAGTATTTCAACTTGGCAAGATCCAATAAGTTAATGTAGAAGCAAATATTTAACCATCTATTTAAAAATGATTACCTTGATGAATCTAATTGAAGCCGATCTGCTCCCCAAGCAAGCAATTCTCGAATACAATCTAAAGAACCAGCATGGGCCGCTAAATGAAGTGGAGTGCTTCCAGGGCAGCTGCAGATATGGCAGATCTATCAACCTCATAGCCAAATTATCACCAATTATCCACAGCATGGTAGAACAGATACGGTAGCTGCAGATGTGGTAGCAAATAAGCAACTTTAATCACCTGTATCCACCGGTTGAAGCACAAACAAGAGCCCCATTATCCAGAAGAACATGTACACACTCTGCCCGGCTTTGACGGGCAGCCAAGTGCAATGGGGTTGCACCACCTCCATCTCTAATATTCACAAATCTCGCAAATCCCCTGCGAATGCCAAAGTATGTAAATTAAATTCCAATCATCAAAGAAAAACAAAAAGAAAATAGCAGAACGAACCAAGAATTTGCAACGGTGGTGGATTGGGCGGCCGAAAGAAAGGCTTGGAGGCAGTCAGAATGGCCATAGTAAGCAGCATAATGCAGGCAAGTTCTTCCATGTAAGGAATCGAACATCAATATCTAATAACCACACACATGAAACCCACGATCAGCATCCGATCACTAACTTAAGTACAAACTACACCAAGTAAACATCCACAATTTTCACAGAAACAAAACAGAACATACATTTGCTCCTGCTTCGATAAGCTTTCGAACGCAAGCAACATTCCCATGCATTGCAGCCAACATCAGCGGAGTCTGAACCGATCACATAACAAAGCAGTTCCAATCGATCAGATACATATTTACAACATCCAAATATCCAATCACAAATCTTCGAAACAAAACCGCACATTCACCTGCTTATGGCGATTCACTATATCAGGACTCACAGACCGATCCAAAAGCATCGAAAGCACCTACTCATCATCACCAAACCAACCTCAGTGATCAAGCTCAAAACTTTAAACACCAAACATCAAAATCAATAAAAACCCACCTCGATCCGACCACTAGCAGCAGCTACATGCAAAGCAGAGAGCTTCCCATGGCCTCTTCTCAGCTCCAAAACACTCGGGTTAGCTTCCACCATATCCTCAACCACCTCCAGCTCCCCATTCTCCACCGCCCCAAACAGACCACCACTACTCTCCCCTACCTCTCCGCAGCTCAGCCCCTGACCCATTTCCCGTTTGGTGGAGCCACTCCTGTAGCGTGGTCCTCACGCGCCACCACCCCCAGTGGCGAATGGTGCAAATGCGATGCGATGGGAATACGCAATCCGAAAAAGTAGCGAGTGTTCCTACAACTAGTAACGGGCAGCGTCTTGTCTCGGAGTTCGGTCCCTGACCGCCGAGATTTCGGGCAGCTGACCGGGCTTGCGATTGTCAGAGTTCGGGCAGCAGCTGTCAGATATTTGTTCCCGCACATTTTTAGATTTTATACGTCTTTTTTTTATTATTTGGTACTGGATCTCCGCAGTTGATTTGCCACCGAATTTTATATTTTCAGTCGGATCGGATATTTTTTATTGAATGATTTGAGACCTGGTCTAGTTGTTGACTTGTTGTGTCACTTTGCGTTTTGGAGAAGCAGGTTTGGTACAAAAATGACTGCAATTGAATTTTTGGTCCATACCTAGAAAAACTGAAAGTAGCCGGAAATAATAAATGCAAAAGTTAAAAATGTTAAAAAAGGAAAAAATAGTTGACAGTTTTCAAATCATTACATGAAATAAAAGAACATAATTATGTTTTTAACTATTTAATATACATGAATTTTTTTAAATCACGAGTTGTTACAATAAGCAACCTGTTTTAAATGATGTTGTTCCACAACTTAAAGAATGCGTTAATTGTGTTTCAATAATATGGTACGCATTATATGAGTGAGTTGAAAGGGGGTATTTTGTGTTTATGAAGATGAGCTCAATGAAGATTTGGTTTTGTTTTTTCATTAATTGGATGACATAGGGCATGCTTTTTCTTCGTTTTGACTGCCTCGTTCTAGTTGCTTCCATTCTGGTTGCCAACTTGCTGCTACCCAGTCTCTGCTTTTAGGTGTTGGATTTTTTTGGGTCAATTATCTACCGCTCTAGCTGAATTGATAAGCCAACAAAGAAATTAACAACAGTCAAAGAGAGACGGAAAGGTGAATTGGAACTTGAGAAACGTAATGGTCCGAGGGAATTACGATTTGTATTTTACTCGATCTTCTTGAGGGTAGTAGAGCTTAGCTTGCCTTCTACGTCTGGCCCTCCTAATACTTGCACTCTTGTCTCTGCTATGAACAACCTAACAAACTTTGCTGTATCACTTTTGATTACCAAAGTGGAGTGTTGAGCAAATAAGCAGTAGATACATAGTTGAGAAGTTAAGCATGATAGCCGCAAGAACCATTCGTTTGCAAACCAATTTTCATAAGATGACCGATTGATGTTGGAATTATCGAGCTCACCAATGGCATTTACAAAGAAAAAAGTACATAGTCTAATGGACATGTTACAAATTCAC
The DNA here is from genome assembly GCA_951800085.1 of Comarum palustre. Lineage (NCBI taxonomy): Eukaryota > Viridiplantae > Streptophyta > Magnoliopsida > Rosales > Rosaceae > Comarum > Comarum palustre. The sequence goes on along the minus strand of OX637578.1, from coordinate 21,892,164 downwards.
AAAAACAAGATAAGAAAAAGAGTTTCAAGGGTCCCTAAAGTATTTTAAAGAAGATTTTATCCCAAAAACAACAAAGATAATCAGGGGAGGAAAATGATAACACCATATACAATTCGAAGATTAACTTGAGATATTGTAAGTGTGGATAATCTCCAATTAATCTTAAACTAAGAACAACTCATCTTGATAATTAGTATCGAATCACATTCTACCTCCATTAATAAAACCGTCGAATATAAAAAGGGGATATCAAACTTAAATCTCTGATTACAAAGACCCGAAATAATATAGATAATCTTTTAATTTTTTTGTATCAAAAGATCACTTTGAGCTTTGAGAAATCGAACATCTGAATCTAATAGACTTGTGAGTGATGACCATATATATGGACCTGGTTCCAAATAAGAGCATCTCTAACAGTTTCCTTATATTCTTGAATTTCAAAAATTTAGAGAATTTTTGTGTGTTTTGTGATCTAACAGCTTCCTCATCTCATTCACCAAAATAGGAATAGAGAAGAAAAATAAGTATTCTTTTCCAAATTTACAACAAAGTCACCATTCACCAAAATTTAATTCTTCACAAATTCCAATAAGAATCAAACATATTTAGAATATTTTATTGGTTGTTTATGGATAAAATACAATTTCAATTATTTTTTTGTTATATTTTTTTTGAAGAAATTCATTGATAGACAAAAGTCAAAATGACGTCATACAAGAGTCCTGAAAAAGAGGACAATCAAGCACCATTACATTGAAACTTGAATTAAATTTAGTTTACCCTATTGAAGTTTAGGGGTAACTTCATGTTAGTCTTTAAACTTTTAATTTCATTAGAACGCCCCTTAAGCTTTTCAAATTTAATCAGTTATACTCAATTTAACAATTTCTGTCTAAATTGGACGTTAAGTCTATCAATACGGCCCACTGAAAGGGCTAGAATGATCATTTTATTTCTAAGGATAAAAACACACACGACAATGCTCGTTCTTCTTCAATCATTTCCCATAAAATCTCCATAAATTGCCCCCAATGACATCTGGGTAATCTTCATCATCCTTCCTTTAATTCCAAATGTTATAATATGCATTCATCTCTTAAACATTATCTTTCTCGCCGGCCCCCACACTACCAAAGCTATTAGATAAGAAAATCACACAGACAAGTTGAACGGTATCTGTTAAATTAGACATGACTAATTGAATTTGGAAAACTTAAGGAGTATTTTGATGAAATTGAAAGTTTAAGGACTAACATGAAGTTGCCCCTAAACTTCATGGGGTTGAACTGAATTTAATTCTTGAAACTTTACGCTAATTTCAACAAACGAACCTTACTTGTCAATCAATATAGGATAAAACTCCTCTATAAACCCAACACAAGCCACCCAATGAAGAAAAGAAAAAGGAAGTAGAAACCGAATGCCTAATCCATAAGACCACCAAATGCGGTCTAGGAAGACTAAGCTTGGCCCACACATCCCCTCTCTCCCTTTAGTCGTCCTGTGTCGGAATCGACGTTGGAGCCTACTATGTCGCATCATTTTGGCGGCTTTCCTCTCCTCCAGGTCATGATTATGTGCAAGTTACACCTCAGAACCGTTGATGGACCGATAGAAAAGAGATCACCGAGGAAATTCAAGCCTCAAAACTTGGGATTCCTTCCAACCTCAAGCCCAAACCCAAACTCCGATTGAAGCCAAAGACGCTCAGCCACACCGCCAATACAAGTCAAGACAGACTCCGATCAGATAATTCTCCTCTACCAATATGCAGAGCTTCGAGATCGACTCTGACCGCTGTCGCGATCTAGCACAAGTACTAAACCGATGCCAGGCGACAGATTATCTCCGGACTAAGATCACAACCAGCCATTGCCCTTGATGTCACGATCTGGCTTTCCCATTACGTCGTCGAAACCACTGGAGATCCTCTATGCAGTAGTCGCGATCAGACACAAACCAACAAAACTTCAAAATGATGACAAGGAGTCACCGCTTTGAAACCCCTAGTATGTGTCGCCGCCCTGGAGATCCACAAACTACCCTGCCAAAGTAGAGCCGCAGCAGCCTCCGTGCTCGATCAGTTTCTCTCCAAGGGAAACCCTAAAGAGAAAAAGCCGATTTTTTTGTTATAATTAATATTGTAATAACATATTTTATTGTTTTATTAAATGTTGAAATCTCTAAAATTGAGAAGCTTTTAGAGTTAGAGCAATTTTTTTTGTTGAGTTTTTATCTTTTGCTTCCTTATTTGAGAGAAATTTTAGAAAAACTATTGGAGATGTAAGTCAAACAACAATCGTTACTTCCCTCGGAGTCTCGGACCAACATATTACGGGCTCTTAATCGCACAAAAGAGAAGCCCAAAATAATGGTCCAGCCCGCAATGTAAATAATTCCGCCAGACACGACGTCGTATTGGACAAACCCTTCCAAAACGCAGTTTATATATAAAGGCGCATAAGCAGTAGGGTTTAGTTTCGAGGAGCCGCCAAGATCCACTACTAGGGCTTGTTCTCAAGAAATGGCGCCGCCGCAGCCCAAGACCGGTCTCTTCGTCGGACTGAACAAGGACCACGTCACCACCAAGAAGGAATTGGCTCCTCGTCCTTCTGACCGCAAAGGGGTAATCTAACTCTCACTCTTATAGATCTTTGTTGTTTCTATGATTTGTGATCTGGGTTGTGTTTGTGCACTGGGATTTTGATGTTGTTTTTTTGGGTAGGGCTCACTTTGTGAGGAACCTAATCAGGGAAGTTACTGGGTTTGCTCCATATGAGAAGAGGATTACTGAGCTTTTGAAGGTCGGTAAGGACAAGCGTGCTCTTAAGGTCGCCAAGAGAAAGTTCGGTACCCACAAGAGGGCAAAGAAGAAGAGAGAGGAGATGTCCAATGTTCTCCGCAAGATGAGGTCAGATATTCTTCCAATTTAGAATGATATGCGCTTTTCAATCTGTGTTATCGATTCATTGCTATCTGCTGTTGTGCTCTAAGCTTGCTCAAACACTCACACAACAAATGCAGCACCAATCGTCTATTTTTATTGAACTGAATAACAGCTATTTATAATAGCTTTACAAGATTGCAAACAAAAAAAACCACTTAACTGAAAACTCAGCCTATAAATGAGGAACAACTGAAATATTCAAATTCAAAACAAACTTCCTATGACTAGGGCACTTATTTGATAGATTCCAACAGCTACAAGCGAAAGACCAGCAATGACAACCTCCTGGTGGACTTGACTTGGTCCTAAAGAAATCTGAGAATCCCTCTGCAACCCTAACACATCCTCCCTTAAACCACACTGCTCAATGTAGGTGGTTTACACACACCCAATTCCTCTCTCAATTTTTCAAACATTTCTAACTTCTGTGGTTTTGTCATAATGTCTGCCACTTGGTCTGCTGTTCCACAATGGATCAGTTCTATCACTCTATCTCTGGTTAGATCACCCAAGAAGTGAAATCTAACATCTATATGCTTGCTTTTTCCATGCATCACAGGATTCTTGGACAACTTAATAGCTGAATTATTGTCACAAAGAATTGTAGAACACTTACTTGGCTTATGATTGAGCTTCTCTAACACCCTTTGCATCCAAATACACTGACATGCACATGAAAATGGTGCAATGAACTCAATTTCAGTAGTTGACAATGTAACAACTGGCTGCTTCTTTGAACTCCACGACACAGCTCCTGAACTCAACAAGAAAACATAGCTTGAAGTACTCTTTCTGTCTTCAATGTCTCCAGCATAGTCATTGTCTGAGAAAGCTTTCAAATCTCCATCACCCCTCGTTTGTACTGTATCCCTATCTTTATAGTACCTTTCAAGTATCTCATGATTCTTTTACTGCCTGCCAATGCTGTTCTGTAGGTCTTTCCATAAAACCGCTCACCAGACTTACTCCAAACATTACATCAGGTCTGTAGCCTTTAGGTACATAAGGCTGCCTACCATTTGTTTATAAGTTGTGACATCCACCCTTGTCCCTTCTTCATCTTTTACCAGTTTTGTTCCAGGTACCATAGGATTTTTTTACTGAGTTGCAACTCTTCATACCATACCTGTCCAATAACTCCTTAATGTACTTCTTTTGACTTATGAAAATACCATCTTTATTCTGTAAAATCTCCACACCCAAAAAATACCTCATTTTACCTAGATCAGTCATGTCAAAATGCTGCTTCATTGACCTTTTAAATGCATCAATTATGTCTTCGCTATTTCTAGTAAAAATGAGATCATCCACATACAAGCTTACTATTAGTAACTTTCCTTCTTCTCTATGTTTTACAAACAATGTGTACTCACAACGCTCAAAGCCTTCTGAGACAAAGTATGATTCAATTTTGCTGTACCATGCTCGTGGAGCTTGTTTTAGTCCATATAAAGCCTTCTTCAACCTATATACCTTGTCTTCAGCACCTTTCTTCTTGTATCCTTGAGGTTGCTCAACATACACAGCCTCATTCAACTCACCATGTAGAAATGCACTTTTCACATCCAACTGATACACATTTCATCCCTTGTGTGCAGCAAGTGCTAGGACCATTCTAATAGTGTCCCACCTGGCTACTGGGGCAAACACTTCATGAAAATCTATTTCATGTTGTTGTGTGTAGCCCTTAACCACCAATCGTGCTTTATACTTGTCCACTTCCTCTTTCTCATTCAATTTGGTCTTGTACAACCATTTAACTCCAACTCTTTTAGCTCCTTCTGGTAGGGTACACAGTTCCCATGTATCATTCTTTTCTATTGCCTCCATTTCACTGTCCATAGTTGTCTTCCATTTTTCACTCCATGCAGCCTCTTCAAACACACATAGGGTCATTAGCTAAAGTAAACATAACCATACTACAGTCAACACTATTTGCTTCCTTTTTAGAGAGTCCTTCACCACTTATGTAGTCTTGCATCCATGTTGGTGCCCTCCTTTCTCTCTGTGTCCTCCCCTGAGCTTGAATTGGTACTACATTTTGCTCATCACTATTACCTTCGTCTTCTCCCTCACTCTGATCATCATCAGCTTCTGAACCATCACTCAGATCAGCTTCTGAACCATCACTCAGATCAGCTTCTGAACCATCCTCATCTTCCCACCTGAAGACATCATCTTTTACTTCACTATCTCTGTCCCATTTTCAGCCCTTTTCTTCATCAAATATAACATCCCTACTTATCACAATATTCTTATTTACAAGATCATACAACCTGTAACCTTTTGTTTCCTCACTCACACCCAGGTACACACATTCATAACTCTTGTCATCCAACTTCTTCCTTAGCTTATCTGGATTATAAACATGCCCTATACAGCCAAATATTCTGAAATAGTCTACTGAGGGCTTAGTTTCAAACCATGCTTTCTCTGGTGTCATATCTTTCAAAGCAATGGTTGAACATCTATTTAGGACATGCATTGCCCAATTGCTTGCCTCTGGCCAAAACACCTTAGGAACTTGTCTTTCAGTTAGCAAATATCTCACCATGTTCATAATTGTCCTATTTCTTCTCTCAGCCACCCCATTTTGTTGTGGGGTGTATGCTGCAGTGAGTTGCCTCCCAATACCTTGTGAAGTGCAAAACATATTGAACTTCTTTGAAGTGAACTCCCCACCTCTATCTGTTCTCAGACATTTTATATAGCAGCCTGTCTCCTTCTTTACCTTGCTTTTAAACTTATTTCTATAGCTTCTGATTTAGCATTTAGGAGATAGCACCAAATTTTCCTACTAAATTCATCAATGAAGGTAATAATGTACCTCTTTTGGCTGCTGGACGTTGGAGTGATTGGTCCACAAATGTCTGCATGTACCAGCTGCAGCCTTTGTGAAGCTCTCCAGAAACTTTTCTTAGGGATGATTTCTCTGTGTTGCTTCCCAACCAAGCAATTGGTGCAGACATTTGATGGTATGTTGATAGTAGGCAGACCTTGAACTAGTTTCTTGTAACTCAAGGTTCTCAAACCTTTATAACTCAGATGTCCAAAACGACAATGCCACAGTTTGGACACATCTTCAGCTGTAGTTTGCAGGCAAGTTATGGTTTGTGAAGTGGATGCTGGTATTTGTACTGTGCCTAGTACAACAAACATCATATTTATTGTCATTTCAGACTGCATGATCAATCCTTTCACTGGATGATATGCTTTACACATGTTTTTCTGAATCAAAATTGCCAGGTTCTTCTCCTGCAACTGACCAATGCTAAGTAAATTGCTCTTGACTTCTAGAATGTAGTATACCTCAGTTATTGTCTGTGACATTTCTCCAAGCTGCAGCGTGACACAGTCTTTTCCCATCACAACCAAACTCATGTTGTTGCCAAGTTTAACAATGTGATGAAATGAAACATCCAGATTGTTGAACCACTTTTTCTTCCCACTCATATGGTTAGTGCAACCTGAGTCTAGAAACCACATTTCTTCTTTTCCACCCTTATGCATGTCCACATATGCCATGAGCAACATGTCTTTATCTTCCTCTAGCTCAGCATAATAGCTCCATTCTCCCATCTAGGACACTCATACTAAAAGTGTCCTAACTTATGACACCTGAAGCATTCAACAAGAGCTTTGTTAAAAGTTCATCTTCCACAGCCTCTACCTCTTCCACGACTCATTCCTCTCCCTCTTCCTCTAAAGCCTGCTCTCTCCTGACTCACATTCAGAACCTGTTCTTCACTTCCATGTGTGCGCATTCTTTGCTCGTGCACCAGTAAGCTACTTTGGAGCTCATCAATGGTTAGTGTGTCAAGATTGTTAGATTCCTCAATTGAATACACTACATAATCAAACCTGGGAATTATTGATCTCAGTATCTTTTCAATGATGACTACTTGCTCCATACTCTCACCATGGCTCCTCATCTTGTTGGCAATGGTTAGTGTCCTGGCAAAGTACTCATTAACCTTATCTCCCTCATTTGTATCACTTCAAACTCCTTTTTGAGAGCCTGTAACTGTGCTCGTTTTACCCTAGTTGAGCCCTGGTATTTCTGCTTCATGGAATCCCAGATATGCTTGGATGTGTCTCTGTTGAGAATTGTTTCCATAATGCCACGATCAATGGCCTGGAACAAATAGTTCTTCACATTCAAATCCTTAAGCTTCTGATCCTCAATTGTTTTACGCTGCCCTTCAGTCAACTCCATCCTCTCCTCAATATCTGGAATGTCGTTTGCTACAAATCCCCAGTACTCTTTTGAACGTAAGAAATTCTCCATCAACATAGCCCAGTGGTCATAATGACCATCAAATCTGGGAATTGTTGGTTGAACAAAGTTGCTTTCAATTGCCATCTGCCTTGCAGTGCACACTCTCTTTTCTTTCACTCTTGCTATGCACTCTCACCTCACTGTTTTCACTCTTTCACTCTAGATCAGGCCCCGTGGTGGGGTTCTGATACCACTTGTTATGCTCTAAGCTTGCTCAAACACTCACACAACAAATGCAGCACCAATCGTCTGTTTTTATTAAACTGAAGAACAACTATTTATAATAGCTTTACAAGATTGAAAACAGAAAAAACCACTTGGCTGAAAACTCAGCCTGTAAATGAGGAACAACTGAAAAATTCAAATTCAAAACAGACTCCCTATGACTAGGGCACTTATTTGACAGATTCCAACAGCTACAAGCGAAAGACCAGCATTGGCAACCTCCTGGTGGACTTGATTTGGTCCTCAAGAAATCCGAGAATCCCTCTGCAACCCTAACATCTGCTAATAGTCATTTGTGATGGTGTTCGTGTCTCGTTGTGTACAGGATTGGTAGTTTATAATGTTGATATGCGATTTATAATGTTGATAGTTTATTTTGTGATTGGATTTGCCAGTGTTTAGCCCAATATTAGTAAATGAGTTAATTGCTTCTGTCTTGAGCCATTACTAGACCATAGACCGTGTTTGTAGAGCAGTAGTAGTTTAGAGTCCTTAGACATTGCCACCCCCTTTTGTGAGTTTCGTTTCGAAAGTAGATTTGGGAGAGAAAATGGCAGTGATGACTCAATAATTTTCAAGCTCAACAGACCGGAATGCAGTCTTTTGTATATAGAGAAGTTTGCGTGTCGACAACCCCGCTGAACTGAGCCTTCTTTCTCTTGCTTTTATTCTACCACCCAGAAATTCTCATTCTTAAGTTTTGAACATAGAATTCAATTGTTGTTGTGTTGCTTCCACTTGTTTTTTGGTAATGTGTGGGAAATGGGAAGTTGGTATGAGGATACAAAGCTCCCTATTCTGATATTGCGTGGAGGAAATTTGTTGGAAGAATCGAACCTTAAATCTTATTGCCACCACTGGTTCAATCTTCCCTATTCCAAATTTCTGTTTTGTATATTTCATAAATCATAAGGTTAAATATTCATGGTCCTTGAGACCATTTTGTATCACTATCTGGAAATTCTTTGTTGCTCATTTTTTCAGTTTGTCATTCTGATATCTAAGACCTATCAGTTTTCCTTTGTCTGAAACCTGAGAAACAATGTTGATGTGGTTTCTTTGTTTTTGGTTCTTTTGCAGGTCTGGTGGTACCACCGAGAAGAAGAAGTAAGCTATCTGTCAAGGATATGAAAATTTTATTTTTGAACTTTAGTTGTCTTGCAGTGGATATTTGTTGAAGAACTGTTAGACCACTGCAAGGGGAGTGTAATTTTTATTGCTATTTTAGACCGTCTGGTTTTTCTAAGCAGTGGATATATGGTTTAGTTAATTTTAGTGTTTCATATGTTCATGGCTGCACTTGACGGCTTTGTTTTAGGAAACAGCTTTGCATTCAGTGATGAGCAATACCCTTGGTCAAAGAATTTAGTTATTGAAAAGAATGTATAATAATTAGAGACTGATGCTATGGTCGGAGACTGTATTTAATGATCCAATGAACAGGGGATCCTTTCTGAAGCAGAATTGGTTTGTATTTGCATTTGCATTTGGATACCCATCTTTATTCTTTAGGCAAAAAAGCATTAAATCTCTAGGATTAGGTTCAAAACTTACCTTGGCAGTATTCCACCACATCACTAGGATTTGGTGGAATTGCTTGAGTTCTGGCGACGACGACGGTGAAGAGTTTTGCACTCTATCTGCGAGAAAGGGGAGGTCATGGAAGGGTAGGGTTTAGGGTGGGACGTAAGGGGTAGAGAAATGTCTTCTACATGTGAATTGGAGAAGATGCGGGGATGAAGCATTGTAGTGATCTGAGCAATCTTTTCGTGGGTGGATCATAAGGTTGAGTATTGTGCTCCATGTATTACGGTTCCGGATCATCCCCTTAATCTGCTGCAATGATTTCTTTGCATTTGGATGGGCTACCCGGCATTTAAATGCAGGGTTTCCCTGGTCATACATTACAGGTGGATGATCCATATGGCGAGATGAGACGATCTTTGAGATATTACATCGGATTATTAGTCTTTCACTTCACTTATGTGCTTACTTGCATGCATTTAACAGTTACGATTCATTCTTTTTGTATCAAGTGACTATCTGTAGGTCAAATATCCTGCTTGTGGAACTGGACCGAGTTTAATTAGGGACTTGTGTTTGTAAGAAGAATTGCCCCCACACCAAGTCATCAAAATGCATATCTGCTCTTTGGTTTTATATATCCAAATAGATCTTTTTTGTCTGTTTTGGTAAAATATTTGTCATACCAGACAAAGCCCAGTAGTCTAATCTAACCAAACCCTAGTACAATTAAGCAAGGTATAACTAAGGTAACGGCATCAGCTTAAAAAAAAATTGGTAAGGAGCCGTGACTTGGTTGATTAAAGTATTTAACTGATAATTTTAATATCACAGATATATGTATGGTGTGAGTTATTAATATTTTTTTTATTTTTAAATGAGCTTTAAAAAAAATTTAAGGTGATGTCATGAACAAACCAACAGAGTAAAAGAAATAGATCATTGTCGTTCTTAGCCTATGCTTTAAAATTAAGTTCATAGTTCAGATTAGATCTTTATATTTGCTTGAAAATGTATTGTTTGTTTCATCTAACAAAGTTTCATTGTACGATGATTTATTTATTTATTTTTCGCTCTCATGTCTGAAAATTCCTGCATCCGCCACTGATCCAGCCTATCATTTTTCTTTTAAGAAAACAGAAGAAATCAGGCATTCAACAAGATTTGCTAAGCACTTATCCAGTTCTTCCCAAGTTACTCCACCACGTTTCTACGGTCAAGTTTCAGTTGGTTCCCCGGAACGTTATGGTCCAACTTCTTTCTATTTAGGTGGATATGCTAGGTAAATATGGTCTTCAGCATAATGACGGGTTAAAATGGATGGTGAGAAGCGTGTATGATATGGAAACTAATATGAGTACAAATTGTAATGCAGCTTATTTTCGTATGGCAAGTTATCTTTTCATAAAGGCATTGAATCGGACATAAGTATAAAAGGAAAAAATAAACTATCTATTTAACGACTATCTTAATTTTGTTAAAGTTATACAACAATTTTAAGTTTAATTTCATCCACCATCTTACTTTATACTTTATTGTATTTGGCGCAACTCATTACTCAGAAAATAAATAGAAGAGATAATGAATGACAAAACTACATCTTCACATTTCCAACATGAAACTGTATGTAATTATGTATTATGTGATTTATGTGCATGTATAGCAAATTTTCTAACCGATGTCATCTCATTGAAAATTACATTCGTCAATTATTTATTTCGCACAGGTTTTTTGTTGAGATATAATCATACATCAGAAAAATGGCTCTTTGCTCGTGGGCTTAGAGGATCTCCAAAATTTCTTTATAATGGGAAAACAAAAGCCAAATTCTCTAAAAAATATATTATCAAACTCCAACAACCTCTCTATTTTAGATATCTAACTATTTATTATAACAATAAAATAAACTTCATTATTAATAATTATAACAATATATATTATAACAATAACATACCTATTAAAATATTATATATCTTTTTTTTTCTTGAAACATGTGAAACATTAATATTTAGGAAGGAAGGTTTTTTTTTCCAAATTTGAGGAAGACATGCTTCCTTTTCTTCTTCATCTCCATTTTAAGGAATGTGATGAGAAAACTGTTGGACCTAAAAACAACCTAAAATTCTCTAAAATTGAGAATATCAATAAAATAGGGAAAGCTGTTGAGTTTGCTCTTAAAAGAGTTTAGGCTACTTTCTTCATTATTAATTGTTTTTGGATATACCTCATACTACTTTACTCTATCACTTTCATTGGCGGAGTCCGAATTGAAGAGTTAGGGGTCCAAATATAAACGGTAGCATATGAGGTATAAAAAATAAAATTATATTATTCTTTTATAGATAAATAAGGAAAATATGTGAATTATTATTTCAAATTTGATATAATAGACATAATATAACCTAATGGGAAAGTATTAATGAAAAATATTCTATCAGTTTGAAACAATCATTCATTTGTTAATTTATTGATGATCCGTCAATATTGTTAACAAGAAATGACTACAATTAAGGTACATTTCATAAATCAAGGGGGATGAGGGTTTATCAATGATTTATGAACAAAAATTACTACAATTAAGCTAAAATATAAAGCTTAGTTAGACTGTTTAGGAATGTTAGAGGGGTCCAAATCCCTCACCCTTACACTTAGCTCTGCCCGTGATCACTTTTCAATTAAATTTTTTCGGTCGTTCATTTTCGAAGCGTTTGCGGACGATGTTTTCCCACTAGCTAAAGGATGTTCAATTTTTTCCATGAACTGGTTTGGACTGATAAACTTGGAAAAGAGCTTGCCAAACAACTATTTTGTAAGGAAAACTTGTTCAAAGTGGCACTAAAAAAGTTTTTCTAGAAAAAAAATTGGTATAATTTTTGCCTAACTATATTAATTTGTGGATTCCCGGCCTTGAACCACCATGCTACTTGAATTTTTTTCTAAGGATTGTAAACTCATCCTTAATAATCACCCACACTATATATTGAATTTATGACAGTTTTGAACCTGTCATCTTCTCTATATCAAGGGACGTACTTTCTCCATATTGGCACGCTGAACAAAAGAAAAAATAAAACCCCTTGTTCCAAGTTAGTGAAAAGCAATCTTGGTATTTTTCCGAATGCCTCGAAAATGTGTATCGAGAAAGAGTCAAATAGCAGGATTATTAGCAGATGTTTATTTGGTAAGAACACAAATCACATGATACATTCATGATTTTACCAAATGCTTGCTGTTTTGGCTCGGACGGGTAAGTTCTTTGCTTAAAAACAAATGATGTTACAAGGGTGCTGATCAAGATCACACAGAAAGGGATTGCCACTACAGAGACCAAGGAGTCTATCTGAGCCTCAATCGATCATGAATCTAATCCAAATACATTAACAGCATTTGCCGTCTCGTCGACGTAACTGAAAGATTGAACACTCTCCAGTCGCCACCATGAATGTAATCTCCCTATTATCTTTCTAAAGTAGTGCTTGCTTTGCAAGAAAACAATTGATCCAAATATAGGATAAATGAAAACCATGATAAATCATTTCCCTTCAAAATTATTGGACCTAAAGTACTATTCATGGCCTGAAAAAAGGCCCAGGACCACAATAACACGCTAGCGAAAGCAACCGAAATTCCAACGACACATCCAAGGAGCAATGAAGAAGAGGCAAGAACAATTTTTTCTTTCTCATTAGCTGATTAATTACAACACTGGTGTTGTGTCTTTATGTACAACCAGATACCAAAATGAAAAATCTATTAGGGATCTCGTCTATTATTGAACTAATTTCTGTTTTGTTAAAAGATAAGCAACCAACAAGTTTAAATTTAAATAAAATCATAATGATCAACATGTCACGTTTGTCGCCGTGTAACAAAACTAGCCGATTGATTTGGATGAGCTGTTCAATTAGTCTTTGTGACATGTAGAGAGTGTTTTCCCCGCTCGCCCTAGCTTGGGCCAACATAAGAATTTTCTTTTATTTTTTGCTTTAGGCTTTTAGCTTCTATATAAACTATGAGTGAACGAAGAGGAAACCCTAGCTTGTTTGTTGCGGCTATAAATTGATAAACAGAGAGAGTGCTCTCTTACATAAGCATCCATTCCATGCATATATAAATGTCTTATCATTTTATATTTCTCGTGTATTAATCATGTCAACACCACACCACACCACCATATGTAAATGTATGGCAACGTAAATTATGATAATGAAGGACAACCTTTCCTATTCTACCATTTTCTACGTACACTAATTGAAGGACAAAATTTAATTTTGTTAGGCACGTATGGGGACAACCCACTTTACAAAAGACTCAATATACAAAATCAAATTAGTGCATTAGCTTAAAATATACAAAGACATGAGTCCTATACTAATTTACTACCAAGGAATACGAATCTGATCATCATCCCTCGGACAACACTTCCTATAAGAAAGCAAACATGCGTTTTGCTACCCAAACCTCCAAGTTGTTTGAACTTTCCAGCAAAATAATTATTTCCAAAACTGGTGTTACTTTGAATCAAACCAAATCGTGATTCTTATGAACACGATTTGTGTGGCTATACCTCCCAAGTTGGGAAATGTTGAGAAAGTGACTTCAGATATATCATTTCAGGGTTTTCGATCACCAATATTATTTGAATATAAACTTCAAGCTATAGGGCCATTTGCATATTTTCATTCTTACATTTTAGTAGGGGTGGACACTTCGTACCGGAATCCCGATCCCGTACTGAAAATTAACGGGATGGGACGGGATAGAGTTTGAAAATGTCGGTACCGTACCGTCCCGAAAGTTTAGAAACGGGACGGGACTAGGACGAACCCGCGCGGGACCGGGATGAACCCGAAATATAAAAGATATGATCGTAGCCGTCCATTTGTTAAGATCGTAGCCGTCCATGAAACCCTACACTTCAAAACATCGACGCCTCTCTCAGTCTCTCAAAACCTTGACGCCTCTCTCAGTCTCTCTTCTCTCTCTCTCTCTCGATCCGGCTCGCTCACTCCTTCCCTTTTCTTGTTCTCTCTCTTCTCTTTGTCTCTGTGTCGACGAACAGATCACGATTGTTCGATTGTTCGAGGGTTTGCTGGGCGATCACGATTCCCGGCTCTGTAAGCTCTCGATTGATCTCCCTTTTGTTCGAGGGTTTGTTGGGCGATTGTTCGATTGTTCGAGGGTTTGCTGGGCGATCACGATTCCCGACTCTATAAGCTCTCGATTTTTCTCTCTCCACCATGACAACAAGGCCTTGGATCCCAAGCTCACTGGTTCTTTTCTTCCTCCGAAAGCTCACGGTACTGTTTTATCCTAAAGTTTGGGTTTGAATTTTGATTCAATTGGATTTTGTTTCGGTTTGTGTGTGTTGAAAAAGGGTGGTATTTATGTGGCAGGTCGGTTTTTGAGGATGTTTCTTGGTCCTATTAATGTGCGTTCGTCTAGCAAAGATATCATTAACAGAAAAAAGACTATAGCCGACAAAATATCTAAAAACAGGCCGATGAAATTTTTTTTCGTCGGCTAAAGTGGACTTTAGCCGATGAATTTTTTTATCGTCAGCTAAGTTAAAATTTCGTCTGCTAAAGTGAAATTTTAGCCGACGAAAAAAAATTTCGTCGGCTAAACTAATTTTTTCGTCGGCTATAGTTAAATTTTAGCCGACAAAAAAAAATTTCGTCGGCTAAAGTGTTTTTTTCGTCGGCTATAATATGTGAACTTTAGCCGACGAAATTAGGGTATTCGTCGGCTAAAGTAACTTTTAGTTACAAAATTGCACTGCGGATATTTCGGTGTCCGATTGACTATTGTGATACCAATCTGGAAGCAGAACGGCCGTACGAGTAAAACTCATGGCTAATGCCATGATTTATACACTTTTTTGGCCATCCGAGTTTGTTTAAGGCTTCAAAATGAAGTTTTTCTAAACGCTTAACACACGAAAATGTCCATATCTACACCTATATGAGGTATTTTGGCCGAACCTTCAACACAAAAAACACTCACCATAATGAGACGCAACTGTCCATCTAAAAATTTTGAGACATTTACCCCTCCATGATAGGTCTCCCCATATAGATAAATAATGGTAAATAGTAGGCATGTTGTGATTCCGGTCATCAAAATTCACAAACAAAAATACGACCGTCAGATATCATCAATATGTTGAAATATATCTCTGGTAAAAAATTCAACTTTATCTGATAAATTTAAGGACTTCATCTAGACGGTCAATCTCTTAAGTCAAACCTCTATATTGTATTGACTGCAACTATCGGCACCGAGACTTTACCGGAATTACGTGATTTTTCAACCGTAGGCGTATTTCACCATTCCGGTCATATCTTATTTCACGACTTTTTTACGTTTGAAGTTTCTACGTACAGTTTGTTTTAGAAACGAAACATTTACTTAAAGCTTAGTAAACAAGTTATACAACATTAGTACGCATGTTGTGATTCCGATGATCAAAGTTGAGAAACAAAATTCCGACCGTCTGATATGATCATTATGTTGAAATATGTATATAGGAAAAAATTTAACTTAATCTGACAACGTTAAGGGCTCGATCCTTACGGTCAATCACGTAAGTCAAACCCCTTAACGCACGGAAACGGTCATTTGACCGTCTAAATTACGTATTTTTCCTGGACCTTCAACTGAAAATAGTTTCAAATCGATGAGACGCAACTAGTGGTATAAAAATTTTATGAAAAATAACTACCGGAGATAGGGCTACCTCTAGGGAGAAAGAATGGAAAATTGAGTTAACCGCAATTATCGGTACCGAGACTTTACCGGAATTACGTGATTTTTCAACCATAGACGTATTTCACCATTCCGGTCATATCTTATTTCACGACTTTTTTTCGTTTGAAGCTTCTACGTATAGGGTTTAGGGTTTTAGCCGACGAAATTAGGGTAATTCGTCGGCTAAAGTTAAATAAATAAATAAAATAAATAACTATAGCCGACGAAATTAGGGTATTTCGTCGGCTAAGGTTAAATTAATAAATAAAATAAATAAATAACTATAGCCGACGAATTACCCTAATTTCGTCGGCTAAAGTTAATTAAAAATTCAAATTTTTTTGGCGGGGATTTTTAAAATTTTAAAATTTTTCGACTAAAATTTTAAACTTTAGCCGACGAAATTTCGTCGGCTAAAGTTTAAAATTTTCTATATCTTTCATTTTCCTCCTCCTCCTCTTCATCTTCCTCCTCCTCCTCCTCCTCTTCATCATCCCTCTCCTAACCTTCTCCTCCTCCTCCTCCTCCTCTTCCTTCTCTAAATTCTTCTCCTCTTCTCCTCCTCTCCCTCTCCTAACCTTCTCCTCCTCCTCTCCTAACCTTCTCCTCCTCCTCTCCTCTTCTCCTCCTCCTCTTGTCCTTCTCCTCCTTACTCCTTTTTCGGTGTAAAAACGAAAAAGAAGTAAAATTTTTAATCAAAAATACAATAAATTAAAAAAGAAAAAAAATATGAAAAAATTAAAATAGCTATAGCCGACGAAATTTTAATAAAATTCGTCGGCTAAAATTAAAAAAAAGAAAAAAAAACTATAGCCGACGAATTACCCTAAAATTCGTCGGCTAAAGTTTTAAAAAATAATAATTACATAAAAAAATAACTTTAGCCGAAGAATTTTAATAAAATTCGTCGGCTAAAGTTAAATAAATAAATAAAAATAATAGCTATAGCCGACGAAATTTAATAAAATTCGTCGGCTAAAATTAAAAAAAAAATAATAAGTATAGCCGACGAATTACCTTAAAATTTGTCGGCTAAAGTTAAATAAATAAAAATAATAGCTATAGCTGACGAATTTTAATAAAATTTCGTCAGCTAAAGTCCAGAAATTAAGCGACGAAAAATTTCTTCGTCGGCTAAATAAATAACTTTAGCCGACGATGAACAGTAATTTCGTCGGCTATAGTGTTGGTCGACGAATTGTGCCCGACGACTTCTTAGCCGACGAAATTTAAGATTTAGCCGACGAAAAAATTTCGTCGGCTAAAGTGGTTGTTCTGGTAGTGTATCCAGCTCAAGGTTAAAGAGGAATACAAAACTTACAGAGTAAGTGAAATGTGCTTTTGATTGCTTTCGGATTTGCGACAGTGTTTCCTTTCACTTTTGTTACACACTGAAAGTCTGTGAGCTTTTAAGTAGAGTGAAAGTTTTGGAGGTTGGAGGATTAGATTCATGTGTAGATGGATGCTGCTATTGCTTTTATGATGAAAGCTGAGATTAGATAAGTTCAGTAGAGAATATGGTTCTTGAGTACATATGTTGAAGACAAAGTAGATAATATCAGTATTTCATGTTTAGGAGGTTTGACATGGTATATATCCAATTTGTTAGACCACTATTTACTCAGTATGTGTATATGTTTTCAATCGGTCCTTGAAGACCATTTTTGTGTTTAATTGTGACCATTTTCTTCTTTTCTTTGTAATTGTGATGATTTATAACCCAATTTTGCGACTATTTTCCATAGCTTTGTGTTTCTTGCGGTAAGGATTTGATTTGCATAATGGCTATTGGTTTGGGTTTTAATGTTTCAGACAATGAATTTCTTGCTGATTGACTATGCAACTTGTCTCTACAAATTCAAACCTTCGCAATTGTTCAAAGCTTTAATGGTCTCGGAGTCTTGTTTTTCAACTGGGAGCAGAGTAATCGACTGTTTTAGGAGCTCATTAACTTCTAAAACAGTTGAGGGACTCATTTGTATGCAGAATTGGTTGCTTGGTGATGAAATTGCAGAGGTTGTAGATGATTGCACTATTGAAGACTATGAATTCTATAAAGATGTTGAGCGAGGTATATACATTTGCAAGTTTTAATGTTTTTTTTTTCATTTTTCTTTGATAACTTTGACTTAACTAATCTTTTAAATGTGTACATTTGCAGAGCATGAGAGCACAACAACTAGCAAATCTAATACTTGCCCACCTCCACCTTCAAGAGCAAAAGCAAAGGGTAAATGCACTGCTGCTGGTCCTATTGATGTTTGATATATTATGGTTTGAGTTTTTAATGTTCATTCAGTACTTTTAATGTGGAATGTAATAATTCAGTACCTATGCACCTATGTTCTTGTTGGTTTCGGACTTTCAGTCTTTGTTGATGTCAGATATTTTCAGTATTCAGTACTTTTTGTCTCTAGACGAGTAGATGGAGCTTTGGCATGACATGTGCATTTGGATTTGGTTATTTATTTCAGTTTTTATTTATTTTTTTTCTTTTTAAAGGTTAATTTGTCTGGATCCTGATCTCGGCCCGGTACCGGCCCGGTCCCGAACGGGATCGGGACTTGCAGGACAGATTTCTAAAAATATCGTCCCGTCCCGATAAATTATTTTCGGGATGGGACGAGATTCTGACAAATCCCGACCCTTCCCGTTCCATGCCCAGCCCTACATTTTAGTAAGATCGAAGGGAATGTTTGTTTATTCATTCCATATTTCCATTCTTACATCTTTAGTTCATTCTATCTGTTGCATATCTAATTTCATGCCAGAGATCAAGTAGGCCTTAATTGATAATGTTGTATCTAGTAAGATAAACTCTTCGGTTGATCAATCGATAGTCAGATTTCTTAATTAATATTCGTTAATCGATCTATTTTTTTGGAACTAGTTGTTGAGCAGTGGCTTGTTGTTTGATTAGTTAGTTTAACTGACACTATATTAGCAGAAGAGCTTGGATTCAGTCTCTTTCTTTCGTTCTCTCCATCGTTTATGATCGATCAGGATTAACCGGCATTCTGACAATGCATGTTTTATGTCCAATCAAGCCACAGAACACGTTAAAAGCGAAAGCTGATACTTCTGCTTCTGCATGCGAACTCTGCTTAATATTTCTGCGAGAGAAAGAAAGAAGAGCGCATGTCATGACTGATCACACAGTCCCATGTGGTCATCATCAATCTGGGGCACAAGTAAAAAGAAGGAAATATTTGCCGGCTTGGATTTCTGAGCCTCTGTAATTCCTTCTGATGATAGCACCTGTTTCGTGCAACAGCTAACTAGACGAGTGCACGACTTTTTTCATATATGTACCTCACGGCTTATTGAGAACTGAGAAGATAATGCCTAAATTTTCAATATATATAATTGTACCGAGGCCTTTTGTAGTTAAAACCTAACACCTTAAAGGTGATTAAGTTGGGACAATATCAGTACAGTGGTACCACGCTTGTTCCAATTCAAGTGATATATATATATATATATATATATATATATATATATATATATCACTTGAATTGGAACAAGCGTGGTACCACTGTACTGATATTGTCCCAACTTAATCACTTTTAAGGTGTTAGGTTTTAACTACAAAAGACCTCGATACAATTAGATATAATTCATCCACTTATAAGTTATATTTTATTTATCTCTTTTCTGATGTGGGATCTTTTCTCTCCAACACTCTCTCTCACGTGCAACCTAACTTTTTAGGTTGACACGTGAAATTCATTCGGTCTAATTCCCACATCGGAAATCGGTACATTCATTCGGTCCAATTTCCATTTTCAGAAATTGGGGTATGCGGTCCAAGATCCACTGTAGGCACTTGGTATGGTATGAGCCAATCAGAATTTTTCCGACGGTAATTCGATTCGATGAACCCAAATTTGGGCTCATTATGCTAAGAGACTTTCCCCTTTTATGCTGGGAGAAGTAACTTGATGAACTTGATGAACTGGGACAAGTGTGGCCCGTGGATCACCATTGTACTGATATTGTCCCAACTTAACCACCTTTAAGGTGTTGAGTTTTAACTACAGAAGACCTTGGTACAATTGGATACAATTTCATCCACTTATAAGTTCTATTTTATTTGTCTCTTTTCTGATGTGAGATATTTCCTCTCCAATACTATCTATGTTCATTTTCGGGATCATAATATTCAGGTAGCTAGTCTAATTCCTCTAATCAATCTCTAATTACTACACACCCAAGAAAGATGGTGAGGCTAACTGCAGGCATTGCTATCATTATTCTATGAGTACTACTGTCCTAGAGAGAGAGATTTTCGGCTTTGCTCTTTTTATTTTCTGGGTGGTTTTGAATTTGCTTTATTGGTTCTTGCAAAAGCAAATCCGAATTCGCTCTCGATCCCTACATAGATTCCTTTCTTTCAATATGTGACTAACTAAACAACTTGGAGCACAACTGTCTAGTCTAGCCATATATACACATGTAATTGATTGATTCCTAATTACCCTATAATAACATTAGCGTAGACATATTCGTAACATTTATAAAAAAAAGTAAAAAAAATACTCGTAACATTTGTCAACTAATTCTACTCATTTGTATTTGCAACTTAGAGCATATCGTTTTATGTCCGAATGTCAAATTCTGCGTCACAATATATACTCTGATTTCCTCTCTTACTTATCATTGAGGTTATCTATGTCTATTCTTAGATTTCAAACAAATATAAAACCAGGAATGGTTAGAGGCATAATATCCTAGATTCTACAAGTAAACTAACGATAGGACGAAGCAATTATGATGACAAAATGCAATGTCTAGGCAGGCGCACTATATACTTAACAACACCAGCCAATACTATTCCTGACAAACCATTTATTCTATATTGATCACAGACAAAAATGCAAGTAATGATCCGAACTATCATTGCCAATATTGCTTTCCAGAAATCAGAATAACCTAATATACACATACAAACAGTCATGTCCTTAACTTGGTCGATCTAGGATTAAGTAACATAGGAGGAACTCAGCTTAAAAGCTAGGGTCACTGTGAATAAGCTTAGACCGGCGCAGTGTTTATGTCAGAAACTGTAGCAAAACAAAGAACAAAGAACTCGGAACTCAGAAGAAGCAAAGCTAGGGCTTAGGGCAGCATCTGGGTCAAGAGAAAGAAAGAAAGTTGCACGCAGCTCTGAGAGGCGTGTGCTAACGATACATCGAATCAGTCCATCTCTCTGCTATGTCAGATTGGGTGACCTGACAAAACAGTCATTTTGTCTGCTAGCTAAGCCAAGATGTAGTACTGGTCAGAGAGACATATATTCTCTGTTTGACTCCATAAATCTATGACAAAATGAGTGGTAGTAGTAGTAATTTACGTGTTCGAGAAATATAGAAAACGCAACCAACAAGAGAGAGAGAGAGCAAGAAAAGTCGGGTTTAGCTAGTATTGTTAAATGTGGGCGAGTATGAAAGTAGAAGACCAAAGCAAAGGAAAGCAATCTAACTCTGTCTATTTCTTCTATGATTTGGGAATGAAAAAATGGAATGAGAATAGATTTTTTGGTGGGTGTGGAATTGAGTGTCGTTATGGCGTCTTTTGAGAGACTTGTCCAAAACATTCATCATCTTCTTGATTCTAGTATGATCTCATCATCCTCATCGATTAGAGCCTCAACATTTTCCATCTTGTTTGCTTAACCACATTTGCTATTATTACAAAATGATTTGGAACAATATCTTAGTCTCATGCAGATTGCACAGGGCACTTGACCCGATCACTGATTTGTGTTCATTCCAATTATTGGAATATCAATCATTTAAGTAATACATTCCTGTGCTTCCTCATGCATGCGCATTATAGTTAACTATAATAAAACATAACATTTTTGCATGCTAAGATTTGGTTTTGTTGGAGAGTTGGATGTCACTCAACTCACGGTTGATGTGTTTATAGCTCCATTATTTTTCAGACAAAAGAAAAGGCTGGTGGAAACTGATCTGATATAGAATATCTGTGTCTTCCATTTGAAGCTACCAAAGGAAACTAAATCAGAATAGCTTGATCGAGAAGAACGTACTGAAATCTATGGCACTTTGTCCAACAGATACTAAAGCAGTTTCTTAACTGGGTATATATATATATATATATATATATATATATATATATATATATATATATATATGTCCCAATTCCCTAAGGCTAGGGCATGTGGTTCATTGAAGTGAGAAATCGAAACGAATTTACGACGGTGATTTTGCCAAAATCTATGGCTTTTCTTTGCGTCGATTATAACTGCGCCCAGTCAATATTCGAGCTAGCTAGTTTATTTTTGTTCCCTGCTAGCCCTTAAAAATAGAACTAGGGCAAACAGAAATGGATATATGCCCTACCAGGTCTTTCTAGCTTGATCCTTTTGCTCGTCATAGACAATGTAAGCCAGAACGACGACAGTAATTCAAAGTTTTCCAACAAATGGTCGACACAGATCAGAACTAGCTAGCTCACAGCAAGGATATGTACATGTAGTCACTAATTAAGCTTGCTTAGACTGGAAGTTTAGTAGCTCCTTTTATTAGTTATTGTTGTCAAACAAAGTAGGCCTTTTTGGTTTGAGAATACAATAGTATATGCTTGCAAGCTAAATGCATACTAGTTAAGCTAGCTTGTGATCTTTTCAAGTATAAAATTGTGGCATATCAATTAAAGTCAAGAAAGGAAATCACCTCGGATAATTTACTCTTCAGGTAGCGGCTGCTGCTAGCTAGCTATGAAGTATATATGATCCTTCACGAACGTACACATTTGCAACTAACTAGAGATGATGATCAATTCACGATTCAAGTCATGTTTGTTATCCGGAACTGCGCGCAGTTTGTTTAATTTGATCTCCAACAAACGCAAAAGCTATGAAACATATTTCATAGCTAGAAAGTTTGATAACCTGGATCGTCATTTGCTTGTATAATAAGATTTCCGAATTGAAAATGCAATAATTGGAGCAGTATTAACTTGAGGATGATATGATAATGCCAGTCAAGAACTTTAATTCCAGCAGAGAATCAGCTAGCACATGATCAAACGCATAGAATAGTACTATTGTTAAACATTTGATATGATATTCTCATGCAAATCGAATTCCATAAAACACATACACTCACTAGTATTGCAAACATGCTAGCTAATTAAGCACATACAAGGCCTTCTAAAATTAAATTTAGAAGGAAAAGAAAAAAAAACTAAGTTCACTAGTAGCGAAGAAGCAAATTAAAATCATTGAAAAACCTACCATTTCTAGGGTTTTGATCACGAAGATGAACAAGTTAAACCCGTTCCCCATTCTCACATTTCTTCGTACTCTTTCAACGAGTCGGGTGTGGAAGTACCAGTTATTTGTTTAGAGTTAATACCTAGAGCTAATTGAAGCTGCAACACACAAGGAAAAACCTCAAACTAAAATTTATAGAGGATGATTGGTGGCAGTGGGAGTAGAGCTAAACCCAGAAAGATCAGTCCACGCAGTTGTTGAAGTACCATTCCCATTCCCACCGGCGCCGTTAATCCAGTATTGACTATCATTCCCTCCTTGGATCCCCAAAGGCTGCCTCGACAGGTTCATCTCTTGTTGCTGATGATTCTGATTGTGAGGATCTTCCGTCTTCACCGAAGCCATTTGCAAAGAAACAGCAACACTGCTACCGGGTGATAGTAGCCTCGGCCGCACCGGATTATAACCTGGAAACTCAACTCCACTACCCTCAAATAAACCAGGAGCAGGATCCAAACCTCCACTCAAGAAAGGAAACGACGGTGTTTGCTGTTGAAACCTCCATTGCTGCTCCAAAAGCGACCCGGTATGAGTACTAGTAATTCCTCCACCTATACCGCTCCCTAGCTGAAATCCCAAGTCCCCTACTCCGCCGCCGTAGCACATGCTGTAGTTCATACCGAGATTCTCGCTAGCGCCGAAGTGGTGGTCAGTGAAAGGGTTGATGAAACGCAGTGGTGGGATTTGAGGGCTTAACCCAGCTGCTATCATATCGACAGTTCCAGCTGAACTGTTGGATGGAATTGCTTGACCAGATGAGCTAGCCGAACCGGTGGGGTGGTCCGAGCTGCTTACCGGAGATTTAGACCGGCTACTTCCTCCTCCTTTGCTGCTCCTTTTGTTTCTCCTGCATCCGCCTCCGACTGGAACGTTTCTCAGAGCTCCGCCACGAGTCCAGTAGCGTCGGCAGGTCTTGCAGAAATGGCGAGGCTGCGTGAGGCTGTAGTTGTTGAAGTAGCAGAACTTAGTGTTGGTGGAGTCGCAGCGAGGGCATTTGAGTGCCGGCTCAGGCATGGGGATGTTAGCCATGCGGGCTCGATCAGCCATGGAACCTGGCCTGATGGAGCCTGCACCTCCAGGCCCGCTGGCATCTCCGCTGCCAGGGTTTGAAGGAGGTTGTGGCGAGGGAGGCGGAAGAGGATGAAGCTGAGAGTTGTTGATGTTGCTTCCGGATAGTAACTGATGGTGATGATGATGAGGACTTGGTTGCTGCAATTAAAGAGGAACATATTCAAAGACTGTTAGAAAGCAAAAAATCAAATATCTGTGGTATATTCAAGAAGCTAGAAGATGAAAAACAAAAGCAAGAGGAATATTTGGCTTTTGAACAAAAAAAAGATTGAAGAAGAAGATCAGAATTAAGCTAGCACTGGATTATTCATTACCTGCTGCCAGTTGGCCGGATCAAGATAAGCCGGAATGGAGGAAAAAACCATGGTGATGTTCTATATCTTGTAATCTTGTGGCGCCCTTTAGTTCTTTTATCTCTTTTTAAAGGTTGATGAGTATATTTTTTGGAGATAATACTTAGCAAGCTAGTAGTGGAGAGAATCACATCAACAATTTGCAGACACAGAGTGAGAGAGCGAGAAAGAGAAAGAGAAAGAGAAAGGGGAAAGATGAGGAGGAGAGGTGGAGGAGGAGCAAAAATAAAGGAGGGGGCTTTTGTGTATTTATATACTAATAACTTAGTTGGTTTGCTGATGATGTTGGTGCTGTTACTTCACTTGTTACCTCCTCTCTAAGTGACTTACTGCTCTTTTTGTTTTATTGCTTTTTAGGGTTTTGAGAAGAGGATTTTCTTTCTTTCGTACTCCATAAGCTTCTCTATCTGTGTCTCTCTCTCTGACATTGTGGGTGCTATATGCTTGAGAAAAATGGATCAGTGGCCCTGATTTTGCATGGAAAAAGTTGGTGTAGACCATATGCTTGATGTTTGGTTTAATATCATCATGGAGCAGAATCATTTTGTAGTACATGACCAAACCCCCATTTTGTGAATTAGGATCATATAATAAGGTAGAAAAACGGAATGGGTGATAGATTAAGGAAAAGAAATGCATGAGATTATGTTGAAGTAAGTAGTTGGAAATGAATATTAAGATAATGAAAAAGAAAAGGTGGTTCTTGTATGTATGGGGAGGTTGAAGCTTTGGCGATGGTGGTGGGAAGGGGGGCACAGTGGAAGTGTCTGAACGGACCAACCATTTAAGCCCGGTCCGCTGTCTGTTTCTTTCTCCACTCATTTTTTTCTTCTTCTTTGCTTGGGAATATTGTTAGAGAGAAGAGATCACACATTACAAACATGATAAATAAAATATAACTTATATGTGGGTGAATTATTCATAATTGTACCGAGACCTTTTGTGGATATATAAAACCCAACACCTTAAAGGTGGTTAAGTTGAGACAGTATCGGTACACGAATGATCCACGGGGCACGCTTGTCGCTGTTTGACTTGAATCAAATATCTGTTGTATCAGTATCTAACAAAATGCAGGATGCATTGGGAGATCCAAAATGGAGGAAAGCAATGGAAGAAGAGATGAAGACATTACAGAAGAATGATACATGACAACTTGTGCATCCACCACAAGACAAGAAAGTTGTAGGCTGTCGATGGGTGTTCACTGTGAAACACAATGCGGATGAGTCAGTAAACCGATATAAAGCGCGTCTTGTGGCAAAGGGATTCACTCAGACGTATGGAATAGACTATGATGAGACATTTGCTCCAGTTTCCAAAATGAATACTATTCGGGTTTTATTTTCCTTTGCTGGTAGTTTAAACTGGCTACTCCGACAGTTTGATGTTAAGAACGCTTTCCTGCATTGAGAGTTAGCCAAAGAGGTATACATGAGTCTTCCACCTGGATATGTAGCTGGTTCTCCAGGTGAATTTGTGTGCAAATTGAAAAAGTCTTTGTACGGTCTCAAACAGTCACCTCGTACGTGGTTTGGGCGATTTTCACAATTCATGCGTAAGATTGGTTATAAACAAAGTAATTCAGATCACACTTTGTTTCTCAAACATAAAGATAGGAGGTTAACAACCTTGATTATTTATGTCGATGATATGGTAATCACTGGAAATGATACAATTGAGATGAAGATGTTGCAGAAGCAGTTGGCATCAGAGTTTGAGATGAAGGACTTAGGTGATCTTAAGTACTTCTTATGTATTGAGGTAGCAAGGAGGAGAGAAGGGATCTACTTATGCCAGAGAAAGTATATCCTGGATCTATTGACAGAGACTGGTATGCTGGATTGCATACCTATTGAGCAGAACCATCGTCTAGCAGAGTATCCAGACCAGGTACCTACTGATCGAGCTCGCTATCAGAGGCTAGTTGAGCGCTTGATTTACTTAACTCATACTATACCAGATATTGCATATGCAGTAAGTGTTGTGAGTCAGTTCATGCATAACCCAAGCGAGAGTCACATGCTGTTGTGAGAATTTTAAGATACTTGAAGTCAGCTCCAGGAAGAGGAGTAATGTTTTTCAAACACAACAACATTCTCGATGTTTGTGGCTTCATGGATGCAGATTGGGCTGGAAACATTATAGACAAAAGGTCGACATCAGGTTACTTCACATTTATGGGGGGTAATTTGGTTACATGGAAGAGTAAGAAACAGAATGTTGTGGCACGATCCAGTGCTGAAGCTGAGTACAGAGGTATGGCCCATGGAATGTGTGAATTGTTATGGCTAAGAAATTTATTAAGTGATTTGGGTGTTCATCCCAAAAAGACTATGCAGTTGTATTGTGACAATAAAGCTGCAATTGATATATCACAAAATCCAGTTCAACATGATCGTACTAAACATGTGGAGGTTGATTGACATTTCATAAAGGAAAAGCTAGATGTCAAAATTATTAGCTTTACCTTTGTTCCAACTGAAGAGCAGCTTGCAGATATACTCACTAAAGGAGTTTCCAAGAAGACATTCTATGATTCACTAGGCAAGTTAGGCATGGTTGATGTATATGTGCCAACTTGAGGAGGAGTGTTAACGTGAGTCAGAATAAGAATGTAAATATATTATAGTTATGTCGCAGATTAATTTCTGTTATTCTATATATAGTTAATAGTTACCATTTGTATTCATTGTAAACTCCTATATAAATTCTATGGTGAGATGAATAATATGTAAGAAAGTTTATTCTCTCAATATCGTTATATTTGATTGGTGGTGGATTAAACTCTCAATATGTTAGAAAGTTTATTCTCTCAATATCGTTATATTTGATTGGTATCAGAGCGGGTCTCTCTCTAATTGCGTCTCATTGCTTGGTGGATTCGATTGGTGTGACATATGTATACGTGTTAAACCCTTGAGTCTGGTTGCACGTGAGGGTTAGTGTTTGTGTGGATTGTCACCAAGTGCCGGATGGGCCTGGGCCTGGGCCGGGTTAGTGGTGGATTGGTTTAGACATTTGTACACGTGCTAAACCCTTGAGTCTGGTTACACGTGAGAGTTGGTGTTTGAGTGGAGAGGGTGACATAGATTCACGTGCAGACCTTGTCAGGTTGCACGTGAGGGGCGTGTTGGAGAGGAGAGATCCCACATCAGAAACATGATAAATAAAATATAACTTATATGTGAGTGAATTATTCCTAATTGTACCGAGATCTTTTGTGGATAAAACCCAACACCTTAAAGGTGGTTAAGTTTGGATAGTATCGGTACATGAATGATCCACAGGTCACTGTTGTTGCTGTTTGACTAATATTAGCGCCGTCGTAATCCCTTGTTACACTCGCTAGCTTGATATGAACCTCACGGTCAAAAAGTGAAAATCTTCCAAAGGGCTTTTGCAGTTTACTGAATTGCGTGTCAGAAAATCAACAATCAATAGATGCACAATACGCAACAAAATTAGAAATTACATTTTTAATTTAGAACTATCGAAACTGGAAAGTTTTAAATATTCCAAAACACTTTCTTCAGTTCTTGCTCTCGACTCCCTCTCCACGCCCATTTCAGATCAGCAAGAGGAACAAACATTGTGTTTTACCTAAGTGATAATATTCTACATGTAGTTATTCTTCATCCTATAGCAACAAAAGATTGCCCAAGGCATATAAGAATCACCATTTTCGATATATAAGGATTCTAAAGCAACAAAACTCAAGAAAAAACTGAATATTCAATACATGCTAGCTATATACTGGGTTCTAACAGTTGCTGATCTCACAAGACGAATTTCAAGTCTTTTTTTTTCGACAAAACGAATTTAAAATCTTTGGTCATGTTAAATACCACAACCTTTTACTGAAAACTTAAAAGAGATCACTCATGATAATTTGTACAAATATATCATAATTTTCTTTTCTTTGCAGTTTGTGTGCCATATGTGGCCTGCTTGTACATCTCGATCATTATTTGTTCATCACTGTGGAGTTTGTGTTTCCGAGTTCCAAAGGAAGGTTCTGGTAGAAGCCATGCCAGAGCTTGAAGAAGAGTAAACTGAAGAACTTTGGGACACATTTCTAGTTTCTGGCAATTGGCGGCACCACAACATCTTTAGAACGGAAGTATCATCGTGCAAGGAGAAAAGGAGTACTGAGAAAAAATGCTAGTCAGCAATTAGTTGTGCAGAACAACATTAGTGTGTCTCCAAAATATCCTTAGTAAGGCAGAGTACTCGTACCTATTGAAGTCACAGTGTACCAACTGCATATCTTCAGAAATCTCAATCTCAACCGTAGCATTATTGCTTGTCTATAGTAAAGACCAGAAAGTGAAAGGTGAGGCTATGTACTTCAGAAAAATGAGAGAGCAGGGTGTTGAAATAGTATTCAGATAATCAAGAAATATAAGCTGAAAGACTATTAGTCCACCTACTTGAGTTTCATACCAAAGTGCAGGAAACTGATCTATTTTATCATATGCCTAAAGTTTAGTACATTGCTCTTGCAAATTCTCAACAGCCAAATGGAAAACAGCAAAAAACAGTTTTTCTTATACACAGATATGCGTTTAGAGTGATACAGATATCCGTTTTTATATCTTCCTATACCTTCCCAAAAAAAAACAAGCGTACGGTTGGATTGATCTTCGGTTCAACTCTAGCAAGTTCATGCAGCATATTCTTTGGTAATCACTGTTAGCCGGATTACTATAAACTTCTAACAGAGTTCATTATTTAATAGTGAAAAGCCTAATAGCATTTTGTCATTTTCATGAAAGAAGTTTACATAGGTCTGCAGTATTTGATGAACATAAATGGAAAAGAAAATCCTTTGTGGCTACTCTTTCCATTCTTGAGCAACTGCTTATTACATAGCACCAAATTTTGGAGATCTGCCATCCTTTGATCCAAATAAAACAACAACATAAACACTTATGAGAAATAAGCCAATAGAACTATTTGATTAGGCAAAAGATAAAAAACAATGTCGATAAAATAATCAAACAAAATCTACCAGTCTAATGCAACTGAAACGAACAAAGAGACACATTTGACCGTATAGGATTAAAATTCAAATTCTTCATTTAATGTATTGGTACAGAATATGTGTGTGTGTCCAACTGTCCATACATACATAGTTATATATATGCTCAGAGAGCGTGAAACTCATCACTACATCTTAAGTGCGTTGAGACCACAGCATGTTACAAAGAAAGCGCCTATATATGCTATTCCTTTTAACCCTTATATGAGTAATGACATTATTACTGTTGGCTAATGCAATTTTACAAGTAAAGATGCAATGCAACTCATGTCAGCAAAGATTTCCTACATAGGTTAAATAAGATTAAAACCATTAGCAAAAGATCACAACAATTAGCCACTAAGAGCACCTGCAGCGCCCTCCTCCATCACCTCAATTCGGCAGCGGAATTGCTGGATTGAGGGAGAAGTGAGATGCAGCCGGTTAAAATGGAGGGAGAAAAGGATGTGGGACCCACCATGAGACCAGCACAACAGCAGGCCGGTAAGCTCACAGCGCCTGCCTCTGTGATGGAGGCAATTGAGGTGGGACCCACGCACGTGGCGTCCGCCTTCTCTTTTTTTTTTAATGCTGGCGCGTGCATTGCACGCGCGCCTATAAAAAAATAAAAAAGGTGGCCGACAGCTTTTTGTCGTTGGCCAATCAGTGGCCGCCACGTGTCACCAGCAAAGCAGGCCGGCAACAGCTAATTTTGCTTCCGAACGGTCATGTTGGTTTACAACGGTCAATTCTTTCCCTATAAATACCCAAACTCTATTCTTCACAATTTACACCACTTCTAATTTCTTCCCACATATCTTCCCCTCTCCCCTCAATATTTTTTTTCAGTGTTCTTAGAAAATGACTACTTAGCTTCCCTTTGAAGATTTGCAGCTATGTGTTTCTTGGGTACGGCAATCCACTTGTAACATTACCGGCCGATATCAAGCGAAAGGAAATTTGTGGCAGAAAATATATGAAGATTATGAGAAAAAATGGTGTGGCAATCCCGACGATCCTTCACAAAAAGCTCGTTCCAAAGTTGCGCTCGAGTCACGTTTTCCGCGCTTGAAGAGAATGCTTAAGAAGTGGTCTATAGCGGTAGCAAAAGCAAGAGATCGTGCGGCTAGCGGGACGAATTTGGTTCATGAGGTATGTCTAATCGGTTTTCATTTATGTTTTTTGTCATATACTAAATATTTCAATTTAATTTTGTTTGTTTAATTCAATTTTCATATATGTCTCATTTTTGTTTTTTGTGTGTTTTAGGAAACTCAAGCTCAATCATTATTTTACAAAGATTTTAAAAAGGAATTTACTTACAAAGAATGTTATGAAGCGGTAAAAAATCATCCTCATTTCGTGATTGTTGGGAGTAGCACTTCTTCTCCGTTTGAGCGAAATTTTCCGTCCCCCGTGCTCCATGAAACGGATGAGCATACCGACGCGGATGAGCATATTAACTTGGATGATGAAGAAGGATACACAACTCTGCCACCAAACCAAGAGATACCCCGTCCATTGAGTCCGGTTAGACCTATGGGAGTAAAGGCGGCAAAGGAAGCAAAGAAGAAAGGAAAAAAAGGTATGACGGAGAAAGAAAAGATGTCTTTAGCGGTCTTTCATAATATGCAATGTAATCAACAAGCATTTATGGAGGCTAGCATGAGAAGAGATGAGGAGAACCTTCGGTTGGCTAGGGAGGGCTTAGAACTTGAAAAACAAAAGGAAGCAAGGTTGGCCCGACGTGATACGGTTGCGGAGTTGGAAGAAGAAACAAGAATTATGACAATGGATAAGAGTGTTATGACTCCGGGAAAGTTGATGTGGCACACAAAGAGGAAAGCGGATATCATGAGAAAAATGAATGAGAGTAGTAGCACAAGTGATGGTTATTATGTTCACTTTGATGAATAGTGATATTATGTTGTTGTAATATTTTTATGTTATTTTATGTTCCTCAATTTCAAGTTATTATATATGAAATAATTTTATTTTCTAATTCATTCTAATTTTCAAATTAAAATACAATGCAAAATAAAATTAGAATACCAAATTAAAATACAATGCAAAATAAATTACATTAACGAATTAAAATACAATGCCCAATTGATTATTGTTGGTTGGCTTCTAAAGCCCAGTTGTGCTCCACTAAATCATTTTGAAGAATGTTGTGGATATAAGCTGACTCGAGGTGGTCAATACGATCCCAAAATGCATGTTGGTTTCGTCCATCTCTTCCCACAGGTAAAAAAGGAATTCGAACGCCCTGATGATCCACGAGCCCATCATAAACTCTTGCAGCTTGTGGGTTTAGAAGATCTTCTTCTTCCGGCTCGATAAATTCGCTTTCCTCAAATTCATCCTCTACAATCATGTTATGCAATATAATACAAGCCATCATTATGCTTTTTAGTGTCGACCTCTTGTGTAACCGA
The DNA here is from genome assembly GCA_951800085.1 of Comarum palustre. Classification (NCBI taxonomy): domain Eukaryota; kingdom Viridiplantae; phylum Streptophyta; class Magnoliopsida; order Rosales; family Rosaceae; genus Comarum; species Comarum palustre. Next base: position 21,860,248 of record OX637578.1, on the reverse strand, counting down.
GCTCCATGGCGAATGATCGCCTAACGAGATTGTAGGATGCCGAAACCCCTCTCTACATCTTTGCGGTATCCTTCTTGTTTCTTTGCAAATAGTTTTTGTGTTTGAGATTCAGGGTTTGGAATAGTTTTCACAAATGTTGTGTAACACCCCGTCCCGAAATTAACATTTTTACCGGGATTAGGCGAGTTACAGAGAGTGGTAACCACATTGTTAATTTTCCCTGAATTAATATCGAGATATTCTCGGTTCTGGGGGAAAATAGAATTAATGTTCCGAGGAGTAGATTATGTTATTACGAGTTTCCCGGTATGTCCGGAAGATTTTCCGGAGCTACGAGTTGTTAGTTACAAATTTATCGAATTTACGGAAGTAACAAATGATAAGTTACTTTACCGTAGAAAAAGAGGACTTTGCGTTAAGTCGAGAATTTGAGGGAGTTTTCTTCGGGAAAGATGTGGAGGACGTTAATACGAACTCGTGGGTATGTTCTATAAATTAATCGGAGTTCGTATGCGGAAGTTATGAGGGATAAAGTGTTGTTACCGTGCGGTAAAAGTAAATAGGAAAAATATCTTCTTACTATTCATGGTAACTTTTGTAATTAAATCTGGGCCGTCAGATCAATCTGAGACTGATCTGGGCCGTTGGTGTTGGGTATATATATATGGGGAGGGGGAGTTGACCGGGGGTCTCTCTCTCTCTCTCTCTCTCTCTCGCTGCTTCCCTGTGTTCCGCCCGGTGCCGGCGACTCCGGCCGTCCCAGGCCGGCGGACCACTCCCATCTGTTTCCTCTCTTCCTCCTCTACCTAACCCTGCCCTCCAAACTTCCAATCAACCGCCATGGCTGGAGATTGAGGGAGGAGGAGAGCGGCGGTGTTTGGCCGGTTTATGACGATCCAGGCGGCGCCAGGGCGAGTGACTGGTATAGTCTTTCTCCCCTCTTCTTCCTCTTCATTTTCCTGCCCTTGGATGTTCGATTCGAACCCTAACTGAAATCTCCATCTTTTTCTGTGTGTTCCTGGCTTTTTCATTTTTCCTCCGGCGACTGAGTTCATCGAACTCTCAGTGATCTTCCTGATCTCCTGGTGTCAACCTACCTGCAGTAGAGGCTTCTAGAAGAAGCCGAGGTGGTGATGTGCCGGGATCGGGTCAGAGGCAGGCAGATGGAGATTGATGGAGTCCTGGTTCGGAGTGGGGGTCAAAAAGGGTAAGCCTCGAATCCTCTGTTGTTGTGGTTGTTGTTGACCGGTTAGGATTGTTAGGTGGCCAGAAAGTGGGGTAGAAACCGGTCGGTAGGCCGACCAGAATAGTTTTGGTGAGGAAGGGTAAATTTCTAGATTTTTACCACTGTAGATCTAGAAATTTACCATTTTACTATGGTTGTAAAATACCAACACTGCCCTTGACAACTTTGAGTGTTTACAGGGGTGCCATCGTGGTTAAATCCCAGTAATACCCCTGGTAGGTTAAGGTTATTACCGGTCTGCCACTAGAGCTGGAATTCCAATACTACCCCTAGCTGTTTTGTATATTTACAGGGGCTGCCACTAAGGCTGTTTTTCCCAAAGGGCCCCTGGTAGTTCAGATTAATTACGAAACTGCCATTAAGGGTAGAATGTCCATGTTGCCCCTGACAGTGTTAGGCTAATTACAGGAATGCCATTGAGGTGGTAATTCCATATATACCCCTGGTAATTACAGTTATTTTCAGGGATGCCAAGTAGGAGGAAATATCTTAAATGCCTATGGTTTGGTTTATTTACGTGGATGCCACTATGTTTTATATTTATAGTTATGCGTGATGGCTGTTTATAATCTTGTGATTGCCGTTATTATCTGTCTTGTCGTGTATGGATGTTATTGTTATGAATGATAGAATGTTCGGTTTAATCCCGAGGATTAGTTGGTCGGTGGATACCTCATTTGAGAGGTTAACTCAGGATATGCGTTAGGTGTATGCTATCCTCGTTTAGAAAGCAACCGATAAATAGAATAGCGGGATTCGCCCGGTTAGGGTGTTAGTTAACACCAGAGCTACGTGTGGCTTGATCTCTGAGGACAGGATACGTAGGCAGCCTGACCAGGATTCAGGTGCAGTCACAAATACTATTAGAACCCCTAGGTTCTTTAATTGGCACATTTGAGATTCATATGTGGGAAACAGGATAATCTTCGGTTGGAGGTTTATTCCGGCACCGTTTGGACGGTTTGAATTGGGTTATGAAGAAAAGGGTTATCCTGGCTCAAGGGGGATTTCGAGTAAATCTCTCTTGTGTTGGGTCCCGCATGTCTTAACCCAGGGTTAGAGAGGTAATCTTGGGTTGGGGCGTGTCAATGGTATCAGAGCCTAGGTTCAAATCTTGGATCAAAGGATTGCGAGGATCAAATAAATTCTTTCTTTGATTTATGTTGTTGGGGGTACAGTATGTTGTGGATTGTGATGAGAATTACCACTGGCTTCGGAGGTTTAATGTGTTTATGATATTAGAAATTGGATTTATTCTTATATGACAAGGAATACTGTTTTGGGAAGAGTAATGGAGTAAAGTATTGTTATAAATTTTTGTTATAAGGGTTGTCAATGAATATGCTAGCTAGAGTAGCGTGAGGGCGCTACTAGAGCTCTTAGCTCCGACCCTGGTCTGAGAGGACAGACACGCCTGAGATGTCAGGTGGATACTATGAGGGTTGTCCATTACCATTTTACCCAGAGCTCTTAGCTCCGACCCTGGTCTGAGAGGACAGACACGCCTGAGATGTCAGGTGGATACTATGAGGGTTGTCCATTACCATTATACCCAGAGCTCTTAGCTCCGACCCTGGTCTGAGAGGTCAGACTAGCCTGAGAGGTCAGGTTAATACTATAAGGATTGTCCGTTATTATTTTATCTAGCTAGCATAGCGTGATGGCGCTACTAGAGCTCTTAGCTCCGACCCTAGTCTGAGAAGTCAGACTTATTATTTCTTTTGTGTGCATGAACTTTTCTAATAAGGATTAAGGTTTGGGGTAAAGTCATGGGGGATTTGACTTGGTTTCGGAATATTTTTCCACGAGGTTTAAAAGGATTGTGTTATTCGGGTCGCTAGATTCCGTCGGTGATTCACACTGGGACCGAGCGTACGGACCCTATTTATGCGTTATTTGGGTTGTCATATTCTGTCGGTGATTCTCACTGGAATCAAACATACGGACCATGGCTATTGGTAGTAGAGCGGGTGCTCCTCCTTACGAGTGGTAGTAGAGCGGCATTCCTTATGAGTTACGGTGGAGCGGGCTCCTCTTGGGATTAGCTTGTAGTGTGGAAAACCATTAGGGTATGAGAGGATCCGACCCTAGCCAGAAGTGTCGACAAGTTCACACTGGATTTGGATAATATATACAATTTAGGAGCGTGGTGCCTTGTTTCTAAGGGTATAGTTGGAGCCGGATCGGGTTGCTCGCGATTGTTTGCATGGGTGGTGGTTGAATTTATGGTGAAAGAGATCAGGATGTCCCTTCGAGGGAAACCCACTCATGAGGTATGGTAGATGTTGAGCTAATTGGTGTAACAGTAGAAACTGATTATAGAAGCACTATGAGAAGCATACAGGATGTTGGGCCAAAAATTTCCGTCCTTTAGGCAAGACTTTAGCACGCATGAGTTAGTGTGCGAGTTCGTTAGCTCTGATTATTGGAAAATGCCCTACTGAAGACTCTTTTATAAGAGAGGGGTAGGATGAGGAAAATTCACTATTTCTAAGTATGTGAAGATGACGTCCATGTAAGCGCGAAGTCGCATAACGGATTCATCAGCGCAAGTGAGCAGTTTGAGGTCGCATTGTGGTATGTGAGTTTGTTCGAGCCCTGTGGTTAAAAGTTGGGGTATTAGGAACGTGGGTTGACGAGTTTTGATTATGGACGCAGGAGATAATCCGTCTGTGGTCTCAAGGCCTGGTGTAGAAAGTTCATATCTCTTTAGTCTCGAAAGGTGCAAGAGATGTATGAGTTTCCTCCACGGTGATGGACCGTAGCATTTTTACCCTTCCATGTGGAAGACTTTGGTGTTAAATGCCAAGTGTGGCAGTCGTGTAAGTAGAGCATTCGAGTCGACTTCAAGTTAGTTTGGGTTACGTTTGGGAAGCTGCCAGATTGTCGAAATTGGCATTTTGGAAATTAGCTTGTGAAGAGTTAAGAGGCAAGTCTTATGGAGTCGATTACGACGAAAAGGATGAGACTAGGGTATCGTACTCTAGTGTTTTAAGCGAGTGTAGCTATGTTTTCCGTATTGCAAATGCGGGGAGACTCTGAATGCTAAAGGGAATGATACATAGAGCTTGTGACTCTGGTTTTCCTGAAGCTCTGTTCGGTGGAACTTGACGACATTCCTTGACAGTTGGTTTTACTTTTCGCAGTGGAAATTTCGGGGACGAAATTTCTATAAGGGGGGTAGATTGTAACACCCCGTCCCGAAATTAACATTTTTACCGGGATTAGGCGAGTTACAGAGAGTGGTAACCGCATTGTTAATTTTCCCTGAATTAATATCGAGATATTCTCGGTTCTGGGGGAAAATAGAATTAATGTTCCGAGGAGTAGATTATGTTATTACGAGTTTCCCGGTATGTCCGGAAGATTTTCCGGAGCTACGAGTTGTTAGTTACGAATTTATCGAATTTACGGAAGTAACAAATGATAAGTTACTTTACCGTAGAAAAAGAGGACTTTGCGTTAAGTCGAGAATTTGAGGGAGTTTTCTTCGGGAAAGATGTGGAGGACGTTAATACGAACTCGTGGGTATGTTCTATAAATTAATCGGAGTTCGTATGCGGAAGTTATGAGGGATAAAGTGTTGTTACCGTGCGGTAAAAGTAAATAGGAAAAATATCTTCTTACTATTCATGGTAACTTTTGTAATTAAATCTGGGCCGTCAGATCAATCTGAGACTGATCTGGGCCGTTGGTGTTGGGTATATATATATGGGGAGGGGGAGTTGACCGGGGGTCTCTCTCTCTCTCTCTCTCTCTCTCTCGCTGCTTCCCTGTGTTCCGCCCGGTGCCGGCGACTCCGGCCGTCCCAGGCCGGCGGACCACTCCCATCTGTTTCCTCTCTTCCTCCTCTACCTAACCCTGCCCTCCAAACTTCCAATCAACCGCCATGGCTGGAGATTGAGGGAGGAGGAGAGCGGCGGTGTTTGGCCGGTTTATGACGATCCAGGCGGCGCCAGGGCGAGTGACTGGTATAGTCTTTCTCCCCTCTTCTTCCTCTTCATTTTCCTGCCCTTGGATGTTCGATTCGAACCCTAACTGAAATCTCCATCTTTTTCTGTGTGTTCCTGGCTTTTTCATTTTTCCTCCGGCGACTGAGTTCATCGAACTCTCAGTGATCTTCCTGATCTCCTGGTGTCAACCTACCTGCAGTAGAGGCTTCTAGAAGAAGCCGAGGTGGTGATGTGCCGGGATCGGGTCAGAGGCAGGCAGATGGAGATTGATGGAGTCCTGGTTCGGAGTGGGGGTCAAAAAGGGTAAGCCTCGAATCCTCTGTTGTTGTGGTTGTTGTTGACCGGTTAGGATTGTTAGGTGGCCGGAAAGTGGGGTAGAAACCGGTCGGTAGGCCGACCGGAATAGTTTTGGTGAGGAAGGGTAAATTTCTAGATTTTTACCACTGTAGATCTAGAAATTTACCATTTTACTATGGTTGTAAAATACCAACACTGCCCTTGACAGCTTTGAGTGTTTACAGGGGTGCCATCGTGGTTAAATCCCAGTAATACCCCTGGTAGGTTAAGGTTATTACCGGTCTGCCACTAGAGCTGGAATTCCAATACTACCCCTAGCTGTTTTGTATATTTACAGGGGCTGCCACTAAGGCTGTTTTTCCCAAAGGGCCCCTGGTAGTTCAGATTAATTACGAAACTGCCATTAAGGCTAGAATGTCCATGTTGCCCCTGACAGTGTTAGGCTAATTACAGGAATGTCATTGAGGTGGTAATTCCATATATACCCCTGGTAATTACAGTTATTTTCAGGGATGCCAAGTAGGAGGAAATATCTTAAATGCCTATGGTTTGGTTTATTTACGTGGATACCACTATGTTTTATATTTATAGTTATGCGTGATGGCTGTTTATAATCTTGTGATTGCCGTTATTATCTGTCTTGTCGTGTATGGATGTTATTGTTATGAATGATAGAATGTTCGGTTTAATCCCGAGGATTAGTTGGTCGGTGGATACCTCATTTGAGAGGTTAACTCAGGATATGCGTTAGGTGTATGCTATCCTCGTTTAGAAAGCAACCGATAAATAGAATAGCGGGATTCGCCCGGTTAGGGTGTTAGTTAACACCAGAGCTACGTGTGGCTTGATCCCTGAGGACAGGGTACGTAGGCAGCCTGACCAGGATTCAGGTGCAGTCACAAATACTATTAGAACCCCTAGGTTCTTTAATTGGCACATTTGAGATTCATATGTGGGAAACAGGATAATCTTCGGTTGGAGGTTTATTCCGGCACAGTTTGGACGGTTTGAATTGGGTTATGAAGAAAAGGGTTATCCTGGCTCAAGGGGGATTTCGAGTAAATCTCTCTTGTGTTGGGTCCCGCACGTCTTAACCCAGGGTTAGAGAGGTAATCTTGGGTTGGGGCGTGTCATGTTGAGTACCTTGGATATATTCCGTCAGCCAGATAATAAGCATTGCTGTATCTCCTTCCGTTGACGTGAAACGTCACAGCCGGGGTGTTTCCAGCTATGAGCCCTTCAAATGTGATTGATCGAGGACGTTGATATCATTTTGAGCTCCTGGCACACCAAAGAAAGAGTGCCACACCCACGTGTCATGCGAGGCCACCGCCTCTAGTATGATGGTGGGACGAGCCTTCCGACCAGCATAAGCTCCATGCCATCCGGCTGGACAGTTCTTCCACTCTCAATGCATGCAGTCAATGCTTCCGATCATTCCTGAAAAACCTCGTTGATCAGCCCTAGCAAGAAGCCTTTGGAGGTCTCTCTTTGTTGGGGCACGGAGATATTCTTGACCAAAATGATATTCCACCTGTTGGCAAAACTTCTTCATGCACTCTAGTGTAGTAGATTCACTCATCCTGCATATCTCAACACACTGATCAGCAGCTGCACCATACGCTAACATTCAAAGGGCACATGTCATCTTTTGTTCGGGCAGCAACCCTAGTTCTCCAACGGCATCACCTTTTTGATGCTAGTAAGTGTCGTGGTTGCAGAGCTTCGTCATGATACGGTCGAACACATGCTTCTGCATTCGGTACCTCAGACGAAATTCTTCCTCCCTAAAGATAGGACGCTCGATGAAGTAATCAGCCATGAGACTTGCTCCCCCAGTTGCCCTATTTCTGGGGTGATTAGGAGAGCGACCAGGGCGTGAACCTCGTCCTTGTGGTTGATCTGATGTATTAAGATGTGTCATCAACATGGCCGCATTAGTCATCATGGTATTCATCATCTCAGCATCCTCTTGATTGTGTTGTTGCCCTTGCTTCAACAATTTGCGAAAGAAGCTCATCGTAGTGATCAGGGAATGTGGAGAAGTAATTGAGGGATTGTGTTTTCGAAAATTTGGAAGTGAGTTGTGAAGGTTGAGTGAGTATAGAGTGTGATGAAGCTTATTTATGGTCAATTTCGGATCATAGAGTTTGAAGATCATGTTACACGTGTCCAACCGTCATTCGTCGAAAATCTTTTCGAAAATCCAATGACATTATTTGACCGACAAACAGACACATGTCGATTTTTGGTTCGTCGAAAATCTTATCAAAAATCCTATCGGAATCCAACGACATTATTTAGTTGACAAGCATATACGTGTCAAATTTTGGTTGGTCCAAATTCCTATTTAAAATCTATACCATTATTTCGGTGATAAGGAAATATGGAAAATGTCACATGTCACTTCACTATTGGTTGATTATCATATACAAAATTTTAAAAGTTAAAAACTTAATTGATGAATAGTGATTGCTTCTGTGACGGAGTTGCACTGGTGCATAAAAACTGGCTCAGAAAAGCAATTTGTAATGAATAGTAATTGATAGAAGCAATTAAATTAATGGATTGAAGGATTGATGGAGATGGGGCGCTGCAGATGGTCTAAGGATTGATAAACCATCCAGAAAGTTTGCGGCAGTTATATGACTGCAAGGATTTTAGAAGTCAGTACTTGTTCTTCCAAGTCTTTCAAGTAAGCCTCCTTTGCACTAATCCTACTCATCAATTTAACAAGCTGAGCCTGAAAGGATTAGAAATAAAATCAAGATCAAAGCACCCCCATCTCAAAATATGTGTCATGTAGATAAAATAATAATAACATATACTGACCTTAGTAACTTCCCGATCAATAACATTTGTATCTCGAAGTCCCTTCCACCAGATTTGTTTTTTCTCTTTGGTGATAATATCCATTGTTGTAAGAACATTTAGTGCATCATAAATCCATCGTCGTATGTTTTTCTCATCATACTGAAAAGTTGAAATTTCATTTTTCAGAACAACTGAATAAATTTGTAGAATAATAGCAAGATTATGACAATGTAGATAATTAAATATACTAGTTGAACCTCACTTAAAGCTTCTGTTTCACCATAAATTCCAGGATGCAATGATCTCATCTGCAACCTGAACATCTTCACTATTATTTATTAAAATCAATGTTTTCAAAGGCGAAAGCGAAGGCGAAGGCGAATTGTGGAAGCCCCGCGAGGCGAAAGCCTTGAGGCGACGGGGCGACCGCCTTTCCAACAAATAATATATAAATTCATTATATATATATATATATAATCTCAATACATAACAAAAAATATTTAATTGTTATTACAACCATAAATTCATCCTCAAATAGTACTACACAAGGTTCAAAAACAAGGTTCTAATTAGAGTTTAAGGTTTAGAAAGATACACTTAATTAAAAAGATACACTTCAATCTTCCGCATCATATCCACTAACACCATGAATATCATCACAATCATCAATGTTCAATTCATTAGTATGAGGAGGCAAAGTAAGATCTTCTATCTCATCATCTTCATCTTCACTTTCATCCCTAAGTAATGTTGCAAGCATTTTCATTTTCTGCTTGTTTTAATTAACAATTAAGCCAATGTTCCCTCCTCCATAAACCAAATCAATATCCTTGGAAACCTATAACAGACAACAACAAAACAGATAGCTTGGTATTCAGTGAAAGTGTTCAAACTTGTATAGCTAGCTAGTTTCATGTTGAAAAGCTCAAAGACTAAGTAAATCATGAAAAGAAAGTAAACAAGTTACCAATTCTTCCCCACAGTTCCCCCACCGCCACAATCTTACACATACATGAGAGGTAAATTCAGACAATAAAGCTCTGCTTACATTAAGCTTGGCGGTGGAAATTAAAGAAATGGACATGTCAACTGAAACACTCATAGGCAAACCCTCAACATGAACAACAGCACCACCAACTTCATCCACAAGATTCGCAATTGCACCATTTGCCAACTTCCCACTTCTATCCTGCAAACAATCACAAAGTTCCACATTTTGAGCCAACAACTTCCATCAATCTCAACCTAAAGAAACAACTTTGACGCTCTCTCTCGGCCAAAAAACTCAAATTGAGTTGGGGGTTTTTGGAGGACTTACGGTGAGGCGGGGAGGGACCTTGAAGCTACAGACGACGAGTCCGGGTTCGACCCGGTCGACCCGGATTCCTTTGAGAGCGAAATCCCTGTAGAAGCTGAACCCAGAGTCCACTCGGTGAGTTGGAACGGCGAGTCGCGACACGAGGTTGGACTCCTCCTCGCTTATTAGCTCCAGTGACTTCTTCGCCTTCTCCATATCTGGCTTTGCCAACAAAACAATAAAGTATGTTTCTTTTTGTTATACATTGTGTTGGCATCTGTTCGCCCTGTCTACATCTGCTCGAGCTCGAGTTCGAATAGGATCGTGGCAGAGAGAAGAGATGGAGGCAGAGAGAAGAGAAGAGAAGAGACGAGACAGGCAGTCAGGACGCAGGGAACAGATGGAGAGCGAACAGATGGAGGCAGCGAGAAGAGATGGAGGCAGAGAAGAGACGCAGGGTTTAATCGAAGGAAACGACCAAAACGGCGTCGTTTTGGAAAAAAAACAAAACGGCGTCGTTTTGACGCGAAAAAAAAAAAAACAAAACCAAAACGACGTCGTTTTGACGCGGAAAAACCAAAAAAAAAAAATTTCTGCAGCGCGCCTCGTCTCGCCCCGCCCCGCGCCGCCTCGTCGCTCCGGCGGTCGCTTTTCCAGCCGCGTCGCGGCGAAACACCCGGCGAGGCGTTTTCCCGTCGCTCCGCCCTAAGGCGCGCCCCAGCGCCGCCTCAGTTCGCCTTTGAAAACACTGATTAAAATATGCTTCATTCAATGGACAGACAATGAAGAACCAATCTGAAGCTATTTTGGGGCAGTGGTTGTTTTTCAAAAGGGAAATACAGAACTCGATTTGAACAATGACTTCTAAATTTGTATCAGCAGTACTTTCATACAATGATACAAACAGGTAAACCCCAAGCTGATTTTTCTAAAAGCCGTATGCAATACCAGCAAAGACAAGGAATAATAAAATTAGCAGAGCCAATTGCTTCATAATGGATCTCTCAATTACCTACATATTCTTCTACCAAAGAAACTACACTATTATTCTACAAACTAGAGAAACCATACCTCATCATATGTTGCTATTCCCTTGCTCTTCAACTTGCTAAAATAAAAGGATAAGGACATAGCCATTAACCACAGTTTCTAAAATAGTACTCTTTTATATGTCTAGGCTTCTTGATTTCACTCATATAGACAATTTATATAAGCACATGCTTAATGATCAAATGCAGTGAGACCTTTCTCTCTTATTCGTATTAAAAGTTAATGTCTTGACTTGTGTAAATAAGCTGACCTGAACTGAAGTAGACCTCCAGCTGTATATCTTGAACCCCTTCTCTTCTTTCCCACACTTCTGACACAGAATGAAAGCATTTTAGACAACACATAAATCAACGAGAAAGAAGAGCCAAATCCGCCTTAGGTACCGCTTGATACACCATACCGGTGAACTGAAACTTGACTAAGCAAGTCCTATGGCCAGTAAAGCTAATGCAATGAAACTTGTTTAATTGCAAGAATATGAAAAAGCAAACCAAAACCATATGAGGCGTAGGCCAATTGTACTCACTTGCAAACATCCGGTGTACTTGTATAGTCACAATAATTGACAAATTCGCTTTACATCCCAGTTCATATCATAAAACAAATTATCATACACATTTTGCGCACAGATCGATCGTAGTTTCAAAGCAAAATTAAGGCGAATCGGTTTGATTTCAATGTCAGGATCTGTGGACCCGACACGATCTCAACCGTAACATTTAAGTTAAAAGTGAGCTTAAGAAGTCGTATAAATGGAAGCGAATTCCCTATTAGAAGTTTAGAACCCTAATTTTGTTGAGAAACGAAATGAAAATAAGGAAACTGAGTGAAGTACAAGAAATTAAAGCGATGAGTAAAGTTTGGGGTGTAAAAGCGAAAGGAAGGCGGTCTGAGAGGGAGGTGCTTCAATGGCGACGGAGAGAATTAGAGGCTGCTGTCACGGCACATAACGGACTTCGAGTTCCCGCTTTCGCGAATATGAAAGACGAGCGTCAAATCATCTGTGAATAGTATCTGAATATTATGGTTTTAAATAAAATATTGAAGTGCAAATTTTACAACAAGGTTTCGTGGTGTAGTTGGTTATCACGTCAGTCTAACACACTGAAGGTCTCCGGTTCGAACCCGGGCGAAGCCATCAAATTTTCTGTCCTTTTTTTTTCAAGAGCATGACTTAAGCTAGCTACCGGCGGAGGCTGCTGAAATAGCAAGTCATGATTTTCAGTTGTGTTCTGGTAATCCTTATTGTTGCAGATAACAGTGTGGAAGTAGCCCTCTGGTGATTGAAGGAAATTGGTATTGTACATGAGAAGAGTGTGGGGAAGATTGTCCCATCCCAAAATACAGAATTCAAGAAATGATCTTATCAGCACCACCCCAGTAGACCCTGCAAGTAGAAAGGTATACATTTTAGATAAGCAAAGTAAAATGACTACAAAATCAGCCGCAAAGAGGAAAACTATGCAGAGTAAACCGCAGTTTCAATACAAGTCTCCAACTGGTACAATATGCTTCATTGCATCAAGTTAAAATGGTAAATTCGAGGCTTCAAATGAGTAGCAAAATATAGTCTAGATTTATGTTTAGTAGATGTAAAAGGACTACGCTAAGGTCCACATGACAAAACTGAAGCCTTGACTGATTTCTTTTTGCAACAATACACTGGTTAAAAGTTTAACAAAGTAGATGCCAATCAACATCATCAAATATCTGTTAGACAAGATGGTGATTATATTGTTTATAAACTAACAAAATAAATTTTTTTTTAATTAATCAAATTGCAAGAACATAAACAAAACCATAGCAAATTAAGGATTTGAGAAGAAGAATTCAACCAATAGAAGTTTGTCGAGTCCCGTGTATCAGACGGTGTGCTTAAGACGAATTACGGCATCCCAATCGGTGCAAGGACCTCAATACCGCTTGGTCTCCCAAGATAAAACGACAATCAAGCTCAAGTTGTTGCACTACGAACAAAAGCTTCAACGAACTAGGAAGTGACTTCAAACTATCACCGAATTTTGAGAGAACTAAGTAGGAGCAGAGAAGCTTTTTGGAGTGGAAGATAAGTGTTTTTTGTTGGTGTGTTCAGAATGAAGGATTGAAGCTGGCATTACAAAATAAACGCATAACATAATATTCTTAGTGTAGGTAAAGTGCAGATTCCATGAATAACTTGAAAGAAGCCGGCATTGACCTTCTCTCGTTAGCCCAAAACGCCGCTTCAGCTGCGGGCCTTTGCCTTTGGAACCAGTGATCAGGTACGCGAATCTCGGGAGCCGAGGGAGCTCTAGGCTGTAGCTGTCGTCACCGTCGATGAAATTGTGGTCGGGATTAGTGAATTGGTGGTGATCATAGTCGGTGGCGGCGGAGGAGGAGTACTTTGTTATGAAACTTAGGATGTTATTTTAATTCTCAAGTCCATGTTTTAAGCCATATTATGCCTTTTGTCATTATCTCTAACTATATAGCTAGAGTTCAGCTGCTATGTGAGGACATCTGAATATTGAATCAAATTTACCACTACACTAGATGTGCTCAATTGATGGAACTTACAGATTGTAGTAGTATTAATCATTTTATTATTATTATTATTATTATTATTATTATTTTCAGAATGGTAAATTTCACTCGTGTGTGTGTATATATATATAGACACACACGAGTGAAATTTACAATCCCTATATATTCGCAATAATAATACTAATAATAATAATAATAATAATAATAAAATGATTAATATTACTACAATCGGTATGAAAAATTCTAAAGTACGGAAATGAAAAAAAAATGGCTTAATTAATGAACAAAATATTGCCGAATTAAAAGTAGCTCTAGTTTATGGTCAGATGAATGAACAGCCCGGAGCTCGTATGAGGGTTGGTTTAACCACCCTAACTATGGCTGAATATTTTTGAGATGTTTCGTTGAAACTTTTACAGACATAAGGATATTTGCTTCAAATTTTTGTAATATATATATATATATATATATATATATATTGAATCGGTAGTCAACTAATTTATAATATAGCAAATAACCACGTTTCAGCACGTCATATAGAAATCACTCCCTTATAACTATTAAACACCTAGCTACACTAGATCTCCAACAATAAAAATTACATCTACCTCATATAAATCGTAATTGTTGAGCCTCCACCCCCTTAAAATGAAGAATTAAATGGTACCAACCAAAGGGGGAACGAGACTCCGTTTCTGATCAAAAAAATATTGTTCTGAACCATAAAGATCCAATCCAACCAAGCCCACCTCAAAAGGCCACAACCTAATGAAAAGGTAATCCAAGATCGGCCCAATGCCCATTTATTTGACACTAGGATATGCAAACTAGTATGTCAAAGTTTCTTACACCTCGTGGGAACATGGTCAGACACTGAGCTTTAGCAGACCCAATAAACTGATTAGGCCCAGACCTACCAAATTTTGACCTAGTCTCAAACAACCCATCGTGCGCCGTCGTCGGAATCCGCTCTCCCTCCACCATCAACAACATCCCTTCTGACACAGAGATCCAATCTTCCTCCACCACAGTAATCAACTTCACCATACCACCAATCAACCCACCTTTAACGAAGGCATACGAGAGTGGCCAAGAAAGTGTTAGGAATTCGCCTGGTTTGAGTAGGAGAAGTAGTAGAATTGGAACACGTGTCCAGTTCTTCGCTAAGTAGCCATTAGAAGGCTGTTAGGTTTAAATAAATTGAGTTAATATTGTTTAGTGTTGTCGGTTGGATCTTCGCCACGTGGTTAGATCGTGGTGGCCAATATGGCATATATGAACGCTGATGTACTAAAACCCAGACAGAGATATTTTGATGTTTTCTTTCATCTTTCTTGTCGATTTCCTTCCTGCAATTTTCCATTTCTAGCTTAGATTCATATTATCTGGTATCAGAGCTCTGCTCTGGGTACTATAGCTAAAAATAGGGGTCCTCAAGCGACTGCCAAACAGCCTTAGTCTCTTAAGATGGAGAAATTACAGCTTTTGAATCTGAGCTGGTGAGCCATTGTGACACACAGAGGTCCAAATCAGAGAAATCTGAGAGTTCTTAAACATCTTCCGAACCGAGATTATGGCTGAGTTTCGAGCTTTGAGAGACGCTTCACTGCCTCAAACCAGTCAGGCTGGCTCCACTCCACTGAAGTTCTTGGCCATCTTACAAGACTCCGCTGGTTCTGTGTAAGCTCTGGCAAGCTCAGCTTCGAGCTCACTAGGGCCAGATCTAGGAAAATCACCATGTTCCTTGACTGAACCCTTGATGTAGTTCAACACCAGCCTTCCCATAATCACTAATGGCTCTGGGGTAGTGATGAACACGCTCACTGTGTCATCGACTACTGGTCCTAAGCCTGTGAAGGAGAAAGGGAAAGAGTCGTGCGCGGAAAGGGGGTATGTTTTGAGAAAGGACAACCTAGTGGGTCGAAATCTCATGGTGTGGGTAGCGCTGGGTTACCTTCGAACCATGCATATCAATACTCTAATTTTGGACCACCACCAACATGTTTTGCTCAACCTCCATGCCAAACCAGTTTTGTGCAACCATCAACCAGCTTTGCTCAACCCCATTTTGCCCCTTCAACCAGTTTTGCTCAGCCTCCATTTTTGTCTCAAGGATTCATGCTTGCAAACCCACTGACCCCCAATTTTGCACCATACTTTCTCACCCCTAACCACTTAATCCCCAACTCATTCCATTACCATACTCCTGCATCGATGACCTATGAGCAAAATGACAGCTATAGACCACATCATGTGTTCACTCAAGCCTCCACCACTGCATACCAGCCTTATTTTCCTTATCAGCATGGAATTCCCTCAAGTCTTGACCCTAACCTACCCACTATGAGACAAATGAAGCTTGACTTTACTCCATTTAGTGGAGGAGACCCTGTAGAGTGGATTAATAGGGCGGAACAAATATTTGAATTCTATCAAGTCCTTGAAGAGAGAAAATTAGCTTTAGCGACACTACACTTGACTGATAAGACATCTGATAGATGGAGCAACTTTAGATAGGAATTCCCCAACTCTTGGGCAGGCTTAGTGGAACTTTTGATGAGAGAATTCAGTGACTACAATAGGAGGGATTACCAGTCTGCAGTGGCTAGAATGAACCAAACAGGATATGTGGAACAATATATGGAAGAGTTTACCAAGGTATCTAGGCAGATGTCGGGGTATTCACCACATAACTTGCTGTCATTCTTTGTAGAGGGACTGAAAGATAGTATTAGGACTGATATGAGGGTGATGAAACCAAAGACCCTGTATGAAGCATGTGAGTTAGCTAAACTCTATAAGGAGAAGGAAAAACTCATTCGAGCTTATTATAGGGCACCATTTCCTGCCAGAGCAGTGACAACTCCTGCTAAGCAAGTACCAGCAAGAGTGCAACAACCTATGAGAGCTACTGCACCTCAGGGAGCCAATGCTGCAGCTAACAATAGAAGACTGACTCAGGCCGAATACCATGAGAGGAGAGCATGGAACCAATGCTTCTTCTGTGATGAATTATTTAGACCTGACCATAACTGCAGGAGGGGCAAACACTGATGGTTATAGAGGTTGTCCAGGATGGCATGGTAGGAGTGGAACCAAACCCTCAAGGGGAAGAGGCTGGAGCAGACTAGTTGGAAGAGTTAGGGGTTGAACTAGTGGTACAATTAAATGCTTTAGGAGGGGAAACTAATAGTACTATGCAGTTGAAAGGGTGCTGTAACAGGAAGAGAGTGCACATCCTAATTGATTCAGGTGCCTCACACAGTTTTGTGCATCCCAATTGTTGCGCAATATGAGAGCTAAGGTACAAACCATTTCTCCTGTGAGAATAAGAGTAGCTAGTGGGAAAGTGCTACTGACCACCAAGTTAGCCACTTTGGAATTGAATATCCAAGGATGCAATTTCACTTTTCAGTATTTTGTATTGCCAATATCTAGCAATGAGATGATTCTAGGAACTAATTGGCTGAGAACATTGGGAGACATAGTGTGGAATTTTTAACACATGACTATGAAATTTGTAAATGAAGGGGAGCAGCATGTGCTGCAAGGAGAAACAGAACCTCAGGCATCTGTGGTAGGCTGCAAGGCAATGAACAAGATATTGAGGAAGGAAAGGGAGACAGTCATGGTTCAAGTGGTTCAGCCTCAGCAACTAGTCTCAGAAGCACCTATTGAGATTAAACCTCTGCTGCTAAAATATGCCTCACTTTTTGAACCTCCTACTCATCTGCCACCAAGGAGAGCTCAAGATCATGTCATTGAACTATTGCCTTATACCCCATCTATTAGTGTGAGACCTCATTTTCAAAAAGGAGAGATTGAAAGAATTGTGCAGGAGATGTTGGCTAATGGAATCATCAGACCTAGTGTCAGTTCCTATTCATCACCAGTTATTTTGCTCAAGAAGAAGGATGGCACATGGAGGTTGTGCATTGACTATAGGTTTTTAAATGCAGCCACTGTCAAGGATAAATACCCTATCCTAGTAGTAGATGAACTCATTGATGAAATACATGGAGCACAGGCGTTCACTAAATTAGACTTGAGGTCTGGTTACCATCAGATTAGGATGAGAGAACAAGATATTGAGAAAACAGCTTTTAGGACTCACTCTGGCCATTATGAGTTCTTAGTGATGGTCTTTGGCCTCACCAATGCCTCTGCCACATTCCAATCTAACATGAATGACATTCTCATGCCTTTACTGAGGAAAGGAGTCTTGGTCTTCTTTGATGACATTCTTATTTACAGTCCTTCTATGAGTCAGCATTTAGAGATCCTAAAGAAGGTTTTGAAGTTATTAATGCAACATTCCTTGAATATCAAAGCTAGTAAATGTAGCTTTAGAGTCAGACATGTAGAGTACCTAGGTCATGTGATCAGTGCAGATGGAGTGACAATGGATCCTACAAAGATAGCCTGCATTCAGCAATGGCCCTTACCTGCAACCTTGAAGACATTGAGAGGGTTTCTAGGACTAGCAGGATACTACAGAAAGTATGTTAAGGGGTTTGGGATCATAGCAAAGCCATTGATAGATCTTCTAAAGAAGGATGCATTTGCATGGAATGCTGCAGCCACCAAAGCCTTTGAGGACTTGAAACAAGCCTGACTTATGCACCAGTACTTGCAATTCCTGATTTTTCTAAAGAGTTTGTAGTAGAATGTGATGCTTCAGATCAAGGCATTGGAGCTGTATTATCACAGGAAGGACATCCCCTTGCTTTTATGAGCAAAGCTTTAGCCCAGAAGCACTTAGCTCTATCAGTTTATGATCAAGAAATGCTGGCTGTAGTGGCTGCAGTCCAACACTGGAGACCATACTTGTTGGGACACCACTTCAAAATCATTACAGACCATAGGACCATAGAGCACTTCCTCGAGCAGAGAATTACCACACCCGTACAACAAAAATGGCTAGTGAAATTGATGGGATACAATTACTCCATTCATTACAAGGCTGGAAGGATCAACACAGGACCTGATGCCCTATCCAGATACCCTACACTTGATACCCTTAGTGGTGCTTCTTAACCTATCTACCAGTTTGTGAAGGAGATGCAGCAAGCATGTCATAGAGATGTACTGGCTAGGGAGGTTACTCAGCAACTAAGCCAGGGAGCTCAAGTCCTAAAACATTTTACACTGGTCAATTCTCAGCTGCTGTACAGGGACAGACTTTTTGTGTCTGAGATTGATAACTGGAGAAATAAAATTATAGAGGAGTTTCACAATGGAAATCAAGGTGGTCATGCTGGCAAACTGAGGACTTACAAGAGGATTCACAGAAATTTTGCTTGGCCTGGTATGAAGACTGATATCAAGAAGTTTGTATCTGAGTGTGTGATCTGTCAACATCATTATGAAACAATCCTACCCCCAAGAGAGCTACAACCTTTAGCCATACCAGAAAGGGCTTGGAAGGTGATTTCCATGAACTTTATTGAGGGCCTGCCTAATTCAGAAGGAAAGATAGTGATTTGGGTAGTAGTTTGTAGACTGACCAAGTATGCTCACTTCATCTCTCTTTCTCACCCATACACTGCTGCATCCATAGCAAAAATCTTTGTGCAAGAGATCTTCAAGCTCCATGGTATACCTGAGAACATAGTATCTAACAGAGACCCCATCTTCATGAGTCTGTTTTGGGAGATTTTTTTCAAACTCCAGGGAACCAAGCTTAGCAAATCTTCAGCCTACCATCCACAGTTTGATGGACAGACTGAAAATTTAAATAAGACCCTTGAGCAGTACCTCAGGACAGTGATTGGGGAAAAACCACAGAAGTGGGTACAAGCCCTCTCATGGGCTGAATGGTGGTACAATACAGCTTTTCACTCAGCCATCCAGATGACCCCATATGAGGCTCTATATGGAGTAGCTCCCAGTCCTATTACACCTTACTCTCCAGGTTCCACTGCTGTAGCAGAAGTGGATAGGCAACTCAGAAGCAGGAAAGAATTGCTGGCTGTCATCAAAAGAAATTTGAGTATGGCTCAAGAAAGAATGAGAAACTTCCACAACAGAAAACATACAAAAAGGTCCTTTGCAGTAGGAGGCATGGTATTCCTTAAGTTGCAGCCATACAAATAACATTCAGTTCACAAAAGAGTCTTTCACAAGCTATCACCCAAGTATTATGGACCTTATGAAGTCTTAGAGAGGATTGAAATAGTAGCTTATAGGCTTAAACTTCCTTCCTCCGCCAAAATACATAATGTCTTCCATGTTTCCTTGCTCAAGAGAAAAATTGGTGATTTACCTTCTATAGTTACTCAACTGCCACCTATCAATGATCTATCAAGCTTCAAGTGGGCAACAGCTACAGTCTTACAGAGAAGAATGGTGAAGAAAGGAAATTCGGCAGAAACTCAGTGGCTAGTGCAGTGGCTTGGTACAGGTGCTGAAGAGGCTACATGGGAAAGTCCTGCTGAAGTCCAAGCCAGATTCCCGGACTTTATTGTAGAAACTTGAGGACAAGTTTCTGGTAGAGCAGGGTGCAATGTTAGGAATTCACCTGGTTCGAGTATGAGAAGTAGCAGAATTGGAACACGTGTCCAGTTCTTCGCTAAGTAGCCGTTAGGGGGTTAAATAAATTGAATTAATATTGTTTAGTGGTGTCGGTTGGATCTTCGCCACGTGGTTAGATCGTGGTGGCCAATATGGCATATATGAACGCTGATGTACTGAAACCCAAGCAGAGATATTTTTATGTTTTCTTTCATCTTTCTTGTCGATTTCCTTCCAGCAATTTTCCATTTCTAGCCTAGATTCATATTTGAAAGACTGACCCAATTTTCATCATTCATATACGATGGTTGAACGGAGTTGTTATCACCTCTAGTCTTCCCACTGACAACCAGCCCTTCGAGTCCACAAGTTTTTCTGGTCAAACCAACCGAAATATGAATGGATCACTTCTGTTTTGAACCCAAGTACCTCATCTCAAACCAATTCAAACCCGGATCGAGAAGATTCGGATCCAGATCAGATCCATCGAAGTCATCCACTGCCCAGATCCGCCTCAACGGCAACGAAAACACCACTTTCGTACGACAACACTGCACCAAAATATAGTGTCAAAGTCATATCTTATGAAGAGAAAAATTAAAGGAGAGATATAGGGAAAAGAAAGTAATAAATGTTAATACAGTAAGAAATATAGTTGTTTGTAACAAAATATAGTCATTTGACTAAAAAAGAAGATTTTTTTCTTTTTTGAGAAAAAAATAAGTGGTTTATTTACAAATCGACCTAATATGCTTTGGGAGTTTGGTAGAGTAGAAATTAAAATAAAATATTGCAAAATACCATTGATGTGAATCGAACCTAAGTCAAGCCAACCAAATTTGTTGATCTGATAAATTTGTATGCGCTAATAAAATTATTCTCTATGTCTTAGTTGAGCTTGAGCCCAACCAATGCTCTTTATAGATCTGCCCCTGACACCACTACCACCAACTTCTGATCCAGTGACCACCAACTTCTGATCCAGTCGGCACTTGAACCGCCTCCCAATTTTCAATCAAACTACCATTGCCCGCACCACCAAAGCGGCGATCAACATAACAAGAACCAAGCAAGATCAGCAGGATTGCACCTACAAATTTGTCCTTGAAGATGGTGATAATTGGTCGACCTTCGAAACCTTAGCAGACAACTAGGGAGAGAGCGATAGTTTTTTTCCTAATATTGATGTGGCTAACAATTAATAAATCCTAATCGAATACCCTCAAACTCTTGAAATCCATAAAAATCTTTAAAACAATATAGAAATCTAAATACAATACACCCCCTAAATAAACAGCTGCAGAATATTATGAAAACTTCTTTGATTCTGCCATTCTTCAGAGCATCACACCTGTTATAAGAACATACGTTTCATTAAGGACTAGAATATCAACAATCATAGAAATTTCAGTGGTTCAGAAAATGGAAATCTCGATGGATATATCGAGAAATGATCGAATATCGATGATTTTTTTTCCAAAATTTATATAAAATTATATATTTGACTAAATATAAAATATCGAAAAGATATGAAAATTAATATTGAAACTTGTAAAAAATGGAAATTTTGAAAAAAAAAACGAAGAAATATTGTATATTTAAGACCTTGCGTTTCGTAATAAATATCCATATACTATAATCACAAGTCTGAACCAAATTTATTAATATTAATGTAAATGTGTTGTTAAATTTATAAAATAAAAATAATTAAATGTATTGTTAAATTTGTAAAATAAAAAAATAAAGATGTCACGTATCAAATTTTAAATGGGTGAATAAAAAATGTATAAGATATAAGATATTTATGGGTATGCTATATATATATATATATATATATATATATATATATTCTTGACATATCACATCAACAATCAAAAGTGAGTGAATTAAAAAACCTAATTTGGATGTTATATTTTAATAAGGGTTTGTTTTGCATAAGTACTTTTTTGGTGAGATCATATAAACTACTTAGTTTCAAAGCACTGTTATATCTATATATATGTTCTTGACATATCACATCAAAATCAAAAGGGGTGAATTAAAAAACCCAATTTAGATGTTATTATTTAATAAGGGTCTGTTTTGCATAAGTACTTTTTAGTAAGATCATATAAAGTACTTAGTTTCAAAGCACTGCTACTCTATGAAGTCACTAAAGCCTAAAGGAGCAATACATGATAATATGAGAGAGTCCGGGGTGCACCTGGTGCATATGCACCGGGTCATCGACCGGTTCTTTAATAAGGTTACAAGTTTTAGAAATGGATAGAAAATGAAATCCGAGCTTTGATCGACTGTAATAAAACCAAATTAAAAAAATCTAAATTCATAAAAAAATGTCTGTGGTGCACTGGTGCATATGCACTAGGTGCACCCCAGAATTTTCCTGATAATATATATGTGATTCCGAGAGGAGGACATGGGAGAAAATTGGATTTGGTACGAAACAATGGACCCGCCGGCCGTATATGATGTTTCGTGTTGGTTGATATATCGACGACAATGAAAATTTCCCCTCATAATGAAAAACAAAAATATGTCACATTTCTTGACTCATGCTTCCCCAATCTACTAAAGTTAGATAGTAGATATGAATGAACCATCACTAAAGTGCTTACAATGATTTAAGCAAAGTGACCACCCTATGGACTTGTGAAAATTCTTATATGCACCAAGATGCAAGTGAATCAAGCATTTATTAAAAAATCTCAACCGTTGATAATTATATTTAGTTTTTTATTTAAAATAAATAAATAGTGTCATAAATGTAAAATAACTGTTCATTTAAGTTGATTTAAATACACCATGATGCACCCAAGACGTTCTGATGGACTTGATGGATGATCTTTTTCTTCGATTCCTTGCATATTGTTCACTAGTAGGATGGGGTATGTGTGCACTTTAATGTAGACAAATGGACCGAATCAGGGTTTGCATTTTCATCATTATTGTGAAAAATTAAAGTGAAAAGTAAAGTGGGATGATCAGTTGTGCATTTTAATGTGAAGAACTTTACAATTTTGCATTTTAAATGCAATCAAACACAAACAAACGGATAATTTACAGATTTAGAAATTGACTTATTATTGTGTATGAAGCACATTTCAAAGGGGTAAATAGTAATTACATAATCACTTTCTAAAGTCAATAACAAATTACAATCACAAATTTTAATCTGCATTGTATGCAATGATGCACATTAGAATTTTCTTAAACAAATAGCATTGGACAATAGACGGTTCTTTCAATATAAAGATCAATATTGACGGACTCGCCGACTCATCATCTGTACGTATTTTCAACATTATTTAAAAAGAAATAACTAAGAAAAGCTGATCAAAATGATAATAATAACAGTTTCTATCATGAATTGATGAATTTCTGACCGTTTGTATTTTCTTCGTTGTATTACAACACCAAACTCAATCATATTACAATAATGACTACTTCGCGAGTTGAACTAGAATCTCATATAACCATACTTACATAAGGATGAGCAATGTGGGCATACTAAATGATATTGCACATTTTCAATTACTTTGGAAAAGAAAAAAATTATGTAACGGGGAATCCATAAAAAACAGTTTCGATCATAAAATGTGAAGAAGATCAACAATGAAGAAAGTTGGCGGAGATTATTGATAATTGAAAATAAAGTTGGTGAGATTCCCATTTTCATAACTAATTAATGGTTCGAACTACCTCATCACACCTTAATCAATCGTCAAGTCCCTCAATAGTTTCAACATAAATTGAAGGGATGTGGCACCATGCTTGAACTTAAACACCCGCAAGAAATTACATTTTGTTCCCTTCTAACCAATAAATCACAAAGAACCTCGTGTGTCTTATCTGCTCTAGGGTTGCATCGATTTTTTTTGCTTTGTCAGAGTTGTTGCCTCCTAGAATGAAACTAAATGTTGTCAGAGTTGTTCTTCGACGACAACATAGTTGAAAAACTGATTTATTAGACATTAGGATGTGAAATTGCAGTACATGTCAATTGTTTTTTTCATTATGTCATCGTCGCGACAAAAGCAAATAGAGTCTCCATTAGAGTAATAATTTTTATTAGTTGGTGCTTGTTAGAATACATGTACATTGTAGAGAATCTCAATATTATTTCAGGTATTTGTAATCATGAGTTTGAACTTCATATCCCTCACTCTCAACTTATATTTGACGGTTTCATTAATAAAAGTTTGGGGCAAAAAAATCACAAACCGAGTCCAAGTTGGGTAAAGCTGAACATTGATGGGGTAATTGACGCTCAAAAAGGAGTTTTATGGCACATAGGCAATGTGTAGGGATAAACATGGTATTTGCATCGGGATTCTTGTTAGCCCAAATTTTGGTTCCATTAGCCCCCATGCATGTGAGATCATAGCTCTAATGCGTGGACTTCATTTCTGCATAACGGCTGGATTTAGGAATTTGGAAGTGGAGGGAGATGCACAATGCGTCATGGCTGCCCTCAACTCATCACAGGAAGACCTCAGTGCCGAAGGTGCATTACTTGAAAAAGTTAAGTACTATTTGAGTCTTGCGAGTGGAGTTTTATTCCTAGAGTTTGTAATAAAGTTGTCCATAAGGTAGGTAGAGTAGTTCTCTCGTACTATTTTCTTACCTTTTAGTGGAAAATGGTACCAGAGTGGCTAGTCCATGTCTTGCTGAATCTGTTGGCTAGTTGTGTTATACCTATAGGAGTGTGGTACTCTTCATAGATCCTGTCTAGGTTTAATGAGGATACTATGAGTTTCATGATGTAGTTTTGGCTTGATTGAATGAAATTTCAGTTGATAAAAAAACATCATTACGTGTAGTGTGAGGTCGACCATTTTACAGGAAAAATGATGACTTGCCAAAGTCTCTCACCAAATTAAGAAACTCTAAAAATGACATACAATCTCACTACTTTTCCCATCGATCTGGGTTTGTCAAATTTACATAACCCTAGGTTCACTCTCATTCTCCATGAAGAATATAATCAAAAGCATTCAAGAAGCAACACTCGATCTTTAACTTCTCATCCCCTTGTTAGTTACTTAGTTACCAAACAGAAAGAAATCCTGAGGAGACGTAAAGCCAAAAACCTATATGTAGCGACCTAGTTCCTTTAATTTCATGTATATATATATATCAATATATCACTTCACAGACCCAACTTTGAATCTAGATAATGGAAGAGCATACCTTTCTTCAAGTTAGGGAAACCAACTAATCATGAGTTAATTACTACTAAGTACTAACTTGCAGCATTTCTCATACCCAGTTCTCGTTCATGTAAAAACTAATCACATTCACTAGCTTAGCTACAACTCTGTCGGTAAGTTTCTGAAACTACTAAGTGAAAGAAAAAAAATGAAAAAACAATATTTCCAGCTTCACATGTTTTCCATCCACCAAACCCCACAAAACCAAAGGAAGACAAGAGAGAGAAACGAAGGTAGGTTTAAGTGTCAAACCATGGCGGAAGCATCGGGCAAACCTTGTTGCAGATCATCCCGTTGTTCTCTACCGGACGACGCCGTTCTGCTGTTACTACTACTCCGATCGACGGCGATGTTTGCGCGGCAAATCGGGCAATTCGAGTGATCCTTGAGCCACATGTTGATGCACGTACTATGAAACGAGTGCTTACACACACTGAGCTGCCTCACCTCTTCGCCTTCATCGAAAACCGATAAGCAAACCGGGCACTCGGTCCCGATTTCCTTGACGTGGGCGTCCTTCTGGTACTTGAGGTCGGACATCACCTCGGGAAGAGCGTGTGAAGGGTCACCGTGGGAGTTGGTGGAGCTCCGGCGGGGTCGATAGCGGAAGAGGTTGGGAGGGCACTTGATGGCGAAGAAGACGGCGTATATCAAGGCGGGGACGGTGATGACGGCGAGAAGGCAGAGGATGAACTCGAGGGCGGAGAAGTCTACGCTGTGCGGTGGCGCCGGAAAGAGCGGGGGTGGTTTGTTTAGGATGGCCGGTGAGCTCTCCATGATAGGAAAGAGAGAGAGAGAGAGACAGCGAAAGAGTGTGAATAGAAGTGTGTGAAGTGAGGTCTTATTTAAGTTCGTGTGGGCTTCTGTTGTGGTGGTCTTTTGTTTGGAAATTTTGGATAGCCGAATTATTGCCATTGGTATGTGGGGTTTTGAAGACGAGTAGATTAATGTTGTGATAGCTCCATGTTGTACTGCAGTTAGTATCATGATGGAGATGATGATAGAATGTGTGTTGGTAAGTTACCACAGGTTGGAATCAGTTTTACGTTACGTTTTGATCATTATATTATAACGTTATAAAGATCCTCCAATGTGGTAAAAGGACACCTGTCCTTTTTGGTGAATTTGTTACAAACTGATCGTAACTTTCCTGGTTAATTGAATAAAGTTCGTTTGTTAAAAAAAAAGAACACGATGTAAATTCAGCTGCTAGGGTTGGAGGAGGCCGAGGAGCCCATGAAGTGAGAATATTGCCGCTGCTCAAGTGCAAAAAAGAAAAGAGAACATGCCCCCTCGGCTGGCAGCTTGGTGGGTTGCAGCTATGAGTAGCAGGAAACAATGTTATAATCATACATTTCACGGGCGGTGCTGAATTTGTGATATCGTGACGTATTTAAATTGTATGTTGTTTGTAGTTCTATATATGTAAAGATATTATAATGGTGATATACATCTATCTTAATTTGAACGATATCATATAAAATAAAACACAATATGTGTTGAGTATGATCAGGATATCTATTTTTGACATGATATAGAATGAAAGTGTACATCGGTTCTCACATAGAAAAGTTATATTAAGTTGAACCAATATAAGATGAAATCCATTTGAAAATTTGTTTTTTAGAACAATAAAAAACTTTTATTCAACCATAAAAAAAATTACAAACTAAAAGAACTTCGGTGGTAGACACACGTGTCCCACTAGCTTTCCTACTACCAAAAATAGTTATGGGTATGTCATCATTGATGACATCTGTCAATACATAGCCAAATATACTCACTTGCATCAGAAGACTAAGCTCTTACCCAGTCGCCAAAGATCGTTTCGGGCTTAACCTCATACTTAGTGTTGGCCCGAACATTTGGACTCTGGGCTTAACCTTGGCCATTAGTGCTACCCAGCAACGGCTACGAACCCCTGAAGAGGGCAATGCCGAACAAGACGACCAGGATAGTCCCATATCGAAAGTACACGACATGAATCCCAAGGCTAGCCTATAAGGCACACTCGACACCTTCTAAACATGTAAGTGTTCTATCCCTAACTCCTTACAAGACAAGTAGCTATACCAAACTAACTTAAGCACCAGAGAGTCGAAGACTGGGAGCACCCCAGTCTCAACTCCTGATGTCTTGTTACTTATGAAGGAATCATTGGGCTGGACTTAGTATTCTACTCTCTGCAGCGTGATCTCATAACGAGGTAGAAACAACATCCATAGCCAATCGGGCCCAACCCCTAACCAGAACTGAAGCCCATCTAATTGGGCTACTCTAGTTGCCACATCATGAGCCACACCATTTGCACTCCGAGGGGTAGGGGTGGGCACTTCGTACCGGAATCCTGATCTCGTACCGATCAAGTACCGAAAATTGGCAGGACGAGACGAGTTATAGTTTTCAAATAGAGGTACCGTCCCATCCCGTCCCGATAGTTTAGAAATGAGACGGGATCGGAATGGACCGTCCTGAAAGTTTAAAATATATACTTATATCTGATTATAACTGTTAATTTGTTAGGATATATGATCTTACAATGAATTTCATACTCAATTGGATTCCCATGCCAAAACATAAACATAAACCTAAACTCAAACACACTCACAAACTCGATATCTCTCTCTTACTCTTACCTACCTAATTCGAATATATACAAACACACTTGCAATTGTTCACAATTGTCTGTCCAAATTTAAATTTATGTAATTGTTAATGGCTAGAGGGAAAAAATATCAATAAGAAGATTAAATAGTGTTTAGATTTTTTAGATCATGACTTTATAGTGGCTATGGGTGATTTTGTTGGGCATAAGTATATATATTGTTAGGCTAGTTAATTACACTCTAACTTATTTTAATTTATCCATAAAGTTTTGGAGATCAAGATAGAAAATAATAATCAATACTAATATTTTCCGAAACCAAATAGAAAAATGTAGAATTTAGAATCATTTTTCTTTTTTATTTTCTTTGTTTATTGTGGCGGGATCCCGATATAATTTGTTTCAATACTAGTCATTGTCCATCCTCTTTCTATAATAATTTCCAACCCAAGAATTAGAGCTTTAAGTTCAACTGCACATGGAATGCATTTGAAAATTTGTATTTGGACCAAAATAAGAAAAGAAACATGGAGTACAAGGGGGCTATAGGGAATATGGGTGGCTCTAGTCTATTTCGGTTCGGTTTTTACCTTAAATATGAAATCAAATCAAAGTTACACTTTGGTCCGGTCTGGTCTAAACACCAAACTGAAAACCAAACCATACTTATGGTTCAGCCCGATCTGGTTTTTTTCTTACGAATCTCTGGTAATTAATAAAAAAATTGTGGTTTTTCAATAACTTTGTAAAACTCATGTTGTTAGCCCTTTATTACAACTATCAATATAATTTATTACAATAAGCTATAACACAAACCAATGTGTAAAAATGAAATAAAAAATTCTAGACATTTTTTAAATCAAGAAAATTCTACTCGATTCGATAACATTTCAGACTCGATCAAAGCAATCAACCCTAATTTAACGTCACATATCACATGAAAACGCTATTACTACCCCTTAGTGACATAATTTGGTCAACTATTCCACACATTACACTCTCACATATATGAGATGTAAGCATCCATTTAAAAATTTAGGACCGTTTACCTCCTGAAGTTAGGGCTCCCCATAAAGAAACATAATAGGATTGACCGTTTTGATTGAGACCCAAATGATATCAGTTTAAAGATAATTTTCTACCGTAGTTGTATTTCACTATAAAAATCGCATCTTATATCACAATATTTTCATAAATTTTTCTTCCTTTATATAGTTGGTTCACAAAGTTGTACACTTATATAACCTACTCAACAATTCATACCATATTAGTAGACAGATTATGATTCCAATAGCTAAAATTCACAAAACAAAAAATTGATCGTCTGATGTAATCATTATAGTTAAATATGAGTATGGTAGAAAATTCTACTCAACTCGGTAACGTTTGGGGCACGATAGAAGCCGTCAACCCTAATTCAACAACACTTATCACACAAAAACACTATTACATACCTCTTAGTGACCTAGTTTGGTCAACTGTTATACACATTACACTCTCACATAAATGAGATGTAACCACCCTTGTAAATTTTTTGAAACATATACCTTCATAGGATAGAGCTTCACATAAAGAAACATAAGCGTAAATAGGGTTGACCGATTTGATTGAGACCTAAATGTTATCGGTTTAAAGTGAATTTTCTACCGTAGTTGTATTTCACTATAACAATCACATCTTATATCACAATATTTTCATAAATTTTTCTTCCTTTATATAGTTGGTTCACAAAGTAGATAAGTATGTAACATAAACTAAAAAGAGAATTACCTTCTGAGGATATGGATCCTGTAATGTTTTTTAATAAAATTACTTCGTTTTTGTTTAGTTAAACGTTGACTTCGGTTTAATGGTCCCGTTTTGTTTTTTTCCTTCAATGATGTTTAAACGGTTTTAGTTTAGTTTTCGGCTCGGTTTTTTTATTTTATTTTTGGTCCCAAAGTGCCACCCCTAATAGGGAAAGAAGGCAATATAAATTTGGGATAAAAATTAAAAACTGTGAACAATATTTGATAAAACATTTACACAAGGCCCATTTTCCTTTAGCCAAAGGCCCACTCATTGAACAGAACTTGAAGTGAAGCCATATATCCATGTCCAGGATTGCAACTTCAATTTCAAACTCCAGCAAAAAACATCTGTCTAGCTCCTGAATAACTAATCGCACCCAAATTTAGTATCAGGCTAGTGAGGCTACTAGCACAACGTGTTGCAGAGGAGGCTGAGAAATTGAGTTAGGATCTGGATAGGTTACAGGTTCAATCCTCTCCACCGTAACATGTTATCACCGGGGAATAACGTCAGTGCGACATAAGGGGCAATTTGTGTGCGAGCTCAACCACATATCAATGCAGCCCACATGAAACAAGTGCATGCATTCTGGCAGCACCCGAATCGCCTCGCCGTCGGCGAAGTCGCACAAGCACACGGCACACATTCCCTCCCTGCATTCCTTAGTGTATGTATAAACGGGGATCAAATGCGAAGGGAAAGCACTTGTGTGACTGGTAGAAATGGTCCTAGTCGTGCTGTGGTTGGTAGTCGGAAGCACTTGTGTTTGTTCGCTTTGTAGTGCACTTGATATGCGGCTTTGGATGAAGCAACAGTTGTTAACTAGGCACTCAGTGATATGCTGCAACTATGATGGCTCCGGCTGCGACTCCTAAAAGGCCGACGATTAGAGGGTTATTGAGGAACTGCCGGTGTGGTTCTTCCGTTGTAGAGAACAGATCGCAGAGTTGGAGGTTGTGGCTGAATAAAAAGGAGAGGTTAAATTGGGTTTTGATTGATAGATATACTGTTTGTCTTTGACAAAGTTGACAAAACAAAGGCTTACTTAACGTAGACGCAGAAAGAAATTGACGTTAATTGGAATTTTTGGCGGTAAGTGTATTTGGATCAGTATGATCAAGGCAGCAGTCAAATGTGTAGAAAGTCAGTGTTGGAAGAGGTTTTCGGATACAAGAACCCTAATTCAAATTAGGGTTTTTATCACCTACAGTATCTGAATTTTTAGAGGACTTTTAATATAATACATGAACTTACAAAGTGATCAATATAGTAAAATTATTATTTTTTGGTATTGTATTTAGGATATTCTACAACCTAAAATATATTCATCTTTCAGTTTAAGAACTAGCCTTCAATATGCCAAAACTTCACCTAACGACTTATTGTCTAAACGGTTACTATACTAGCGGAATCACTGCTGTCTTTAATTGAAAGATTCAAAGATTTTAATGTGTAAAAATATCTTAAATACAAAATTCAGATTAACAACTTAAAGTAAAATAATTCTAAAACAAAAATATTTTTGTAACGGAATTATAGACACACGCTAGAATTTATTTAACATAACATAACTACAAATACAGAGCCCAGAGCCTCGCTCTTGGGTAAACAACTATAGGCTGTTTAGCTACTCATAATTATAATTATAAGCACAAGATACTTGCTTGTAATAAAAGCATATCACACAGAATGATTACAGTCTGAAATCTTCACACAGTATTTATACTCACACTCTTATACTAGAAACACTGTTTACACACACTATTTCTCTGGTTTTCTGACTTCGAGAGGAAGGTTGAGAGTGTTTCTAACTTTTATTCCAGGTTTTTCGATGCCTTCTCTCGGAAGCTTGAAACTCCTTATATAGCACTCGGACTTCAATACTGAATACAGCTAAGAGAAAGTGGGGGACAAGATGAATCAAACTTTACTTTAGCAAAAGTAAAGTTCATTGTTTTCATGCGTCTGCAGCAAAAAGAAAAACGCACTAACTTTAACAAAAGAAAAGTCTTTTGTCGTGATGCGTCGGCCACCGTTCCTTTCTCTTATCATGTGAGCCCACTAATTTTAACAAAAGAAAAGTCTTTTGTCTTGATGCGTCGACCACCGCTCATTTCTCCATCATTTTTACTGTATTGTAGTATTCTTCATCAATGCAATCATAATCAGCCAATGAATCTTGGCCCTCTTGTTCTTCTGATGCTTTTTCATCTTTTTTCTCACTGTCTAAGTCTGAATCATAAGGAAAAGGATAATGAATCCTATATCCTTTTTCTTTTCTACTTTTTCCAGCCATTTTGTAGTAGCTAGGGTGCAGTCTACTTCATTCCTCATAATGGCTGAGAAAAAATCACAATTCATAGGTGGAGGATGATTGTAGCAGGAAACCATTATTTTTTCTTCACTTGCCAGAAAGCTTGATTCATAATCTCTTCGCACCATGTTTTTGATACACATGATTGTCATGGCTTTCATCTATGAAATGCTCTGATTAGGACTGCCATTTCCACTCATCTTGCTTGCTCATTTAATCGGACCTTAAATTATCCTGACATAATGATAAGGAGAGATATAGTTAATTTGTTCTTTCAGCATTATCCATTCTGGTGGAGTTGATATGAACTTTAATCTCAGGATACATCCGTCTGACCTAATGTTCTTGACAGCTTGAACTATCAATTCGAGAAATCCCTCTAAATCTTCATTCGATTTTGTCCAAAGATTATGCATAAAACCATTCTTCAATAACCATAGTTTTTGTTTCTAAGGATGTTCAGCTTGGACATTAACCAGATATCTCCTATAATATGGGCTAGAAACAGTAGACAAAGTTGGTGAAAACATATTTCCATTTCCCAAATGCTCATGAAATTTGAACCATTCAGACCTCTTCATTGTTGTCATAGGGATCTTAGAACTTTCTCGATTTTCTAGGTATACTACCTTAGACTTTTCTTTCTCTTTTGCATGGATTCCATGCAATTCTTTTGTAAGTGTTTCAAGGGTTCCAAGCAGATGATCTTCATTTTCTTCATGGAATGCATAAAGAATGTTATCTATGATAATCTTTTGCTTGAATGCTAACAATTTTTTTGTCTGGAAAACTGGTTCTTTAAAAATCTTCAGAGACTGACCATGAACGGTTTTCTTTCCTGTAACCACATGCAATCTGTTTCCCTTAAAAAGGGCAATTCTGCTTTTTGGCAAAGCAGCAGCCATTAACGGACTTGATATGCCTTTATCGTCTACCGTTTGAGACGGGCTAGCCGATCTTTTACCCTAAGACCGGTCAGTTGAGGTTGTATCTTTTGGATACAACAAATACTCCTGAGTGAGTTTTTCTTCTTCAGCCGATTTTCCAGATCAACTTTCTTGCAAGGATAGTTCTGAGCTTTTATCCCAATCTGTTGAATTTATTATATTATGGGGGCCAAATGACATGACCAGTTATTTATAGTACCCATGAGGTGTTCCAAATGCTGTTAAAGCAATAGAGTCTGGATGCATCTTGACTTGCCAGAATCCTGATTTTGCATCAAATTTAGAGAAGATCTTGGCTCCTTTGAGTCGATTGATAAACACTCTTACTTGAGCTATCTGGTAACTGTCTTTGACCGTTTTTTGTTTACGTCTCTGTAGTCAATTACCATTCTAGCCTTTTCTCTTACTTGCTCTGCATGATTTCTTACCAAAAAGGCTGGAGCATGATGAGGGCTATTATAAGGTGTGATCAACTTCTTTTCGAGCAACTCTTGAATTTGACTTTCCATCTCTTTTCTGTCATCTTCCCTGCAATGAGGGATTACTTTAACATGACAAATAGTATTTGCATCATACATTTTGAGCTGACAGTAAACTAGATCTTTTTCCCAGTACAACTAAGGATCTTCACTGATTACTGGTTTCAGCAAGTTTTCTATTTCTGCAATAGTTGGCACTCTCTTCTGCTCAATTTTGTTTGCATAAACCTTTAGGTTATGCTCTCTGATAAATTCTTCTTCTCCGTCTGAGCTTTCTTGTTCTAATGAATCTGATTCATCTAAAGGGGATTTACATTCTTCCTTAGAATCTTCTGAATTCATCCCTTCATTTACCAATATTTGACTGTGACGCTTCAAATGGTCTTTTAACAGTAGAACTGGTTCTAAAACTGGCTTATATTCACTACTCTTCACTGACGATCTCTGATATTGGTCTGTAAATCCCAGACCTTTAACGCTTACAGCGTTAGGAAGACGAGATTCCCAAAAGAATTTGTTATTCTTTTCAAAACCAATCATTTGTGGATTCTGAATTATCGTCTATTGAAGAAGGAAGTCATTTCCAATTAACACGTCTCTCCTTGACTTTCACATTGCTAGATGATTTTTATGACAAAAGTTCCTCCTCCCAAGGAGACTTTAATGTAACGAGCCATATTATACATGATTATTTCATTTTCTCCCATGGCTATTTCAGTAACTGATCTTGGAGTCTTTTCCCAATATTCTTCAGGGATGACATATCTTTTGGTAAGAGAATACCCTGATCCACTATCTACAAAGGCATGTAGATGGTATTTCCTATATTTAGGAAATTTCAATCCTATAGTGATGTAATTGCTGAATCTGCTTGTCTGAACCTGCTTTACTTGTTCTTTACTTTCTACAGTTTTACCAGACAGTTCAATGAAAGGCTTGTTGATGGGATCAAAAGGCTTAACATGTTGTATAACAAATTCTATGATAATGCCTTCTTCTTGCTTTCTTGCAGGAACATTGATATAATTAAAAGACTCTTTTAATTCTTTGTTCTGACTTAATGAAGTTACTAACTTCATTCTCTTCAAATCTTCTTTCAAGTTATGTTCCTGTAGTTCTTTAGCTTCGTAGAACTCTTTATATTCTTTATCTAGTCGTTAACTCCGCAACTGGAATATATTTTAAAAGAATACGAGCGTAAATCCGCAACCAAAGCCTTTAAACCTGAGATATCTAAATCTCCAGATGTCGAGATATAAAATTCGTACTCCTTGTATGAAGACAAAGTGTTAGGCTACGCACTGCTCACATAGCTATTCTGACAACATAAATCTTGACTTTTTACCAACAAGTCGATCATTAGAATCATTAACTCACTTATCACTTCATGGATTTTACTGTATGAAATATTACTGGTAATAACATACCACACATACTATACACAGATAAGGTGCCACCAACCTCCTTATCTCTAACTCTAACATTAAATAACGCATCGTGCAAAACATGCACTTCATCTCAATCTGTACGTCATTTATACTTTATCCGCATCACGATCTACAAGAGACTTTACCATTACAAGAATCTCAGAGCCTTACTTGCTCATTAAGGACATTTCACTTTACTTAACCCTTCATTGCCGACTCCTCTGGTAACAACTAACAATTTGAAAATCTAACATGATCGAAAATTTACACAACTTTAGTGTCACTAACTCGCACTCAAACCAACCATCGATCAATGCATTAGGAATTAACTTCACACCAAAGTTATCCACATTGATCATCAAGAACGAAGTCATCATGGCACAATTTATCGATTACAATCATCGATCTGGGCGTGTGACGATCACCGAATCGACTCGCACAACTAGACAGTTTCTAACAAACCTGCCTCCATGCTCTGAAAGTTTACCATCCAGCACATCCTCTATTAGGTAAGATTCAAAATGCACAACCACTTACTGTTCTAACTGGAGAGAAAAATAACCTGCGTGCACAAAAAATCAAATTACCACTTCAGATCCTAGATTACAAAATCTACTGCCACACGTTAACATCCTCTTAGATCATAACTTAATTTGAATGTGACTTCAACACTCCACGATTTCTAATACGATGTCGCTCCACTTAGCAACATACCTTACTGCTTTTGTAATAAATTGGTTACCAAACTTTGACTCGTATTACTTTTTGAGTCATCAAGAAAACTCTATCCTAGTTTCACCGCATTTCATACTCACCGAAATGCTGAAAATTTTGAAAGTCACCTCTCATGATTTTTCTTGCTACCACTCTACACTCGTGGCGCCAAGATTGTCGCTAGATCAAAATTCGTAACAAGTAAGGCCACTACTCAAATGACCCATGACAATGGTAATGCCAACAATTCTTCAATCCTCTCAAGATTTCAATAAATTAACACCAAAATTTGATCTCCCAGATCTTAATCCTCACTCCACAATTCAAAAATGGGAATACTGCCCGTCACTGCAGTGCAAACAACTTATATATATATATATATATATATATATATATATATATATATATATATATATATATCCTTAAATACGTCGTAATGATACCTCCGATTAAAAGTAGCCGATTTAACATCGATCAGTGGGTGAACAAATTTTCATGTCGGCAAACTCAGTTAATTCCCCACTGAGAGCCTGGTGTCATCAACCAACAAATTTGGTTGCAAAATCAAAGCTTGAGCAACCAGAGACATTCTCACTCTTATTCAATGGATCAGCAGACTTTGCTACACTGTTGCCACTTCACCATTCTCTTGCATCTAGTACTACCTACTAACAACATTTAGTAATTTCACTAACCATCTCAAAAGTCAGAGCGACTATTAATAATTCACTTCCGACCTATTCTTAAATGGTTAGACCATCTACTTGACGTTTTACACAAAACTTCTAATAAAATATCCTTAACCTTCGTTCTCAAAATATGAAATTCTCACGATACAACCTCGAAATATGTGAATGTAACATTTTGACCACACATATCTGAAACAAAATAATTATGCATTGCCAACATAACTAGATTCCAATTTACCATTCCCTACAAAGGAGGGTAACACATGCTCATAAGAGATATACCCAAGTAAACCTCTAACCGTAAAAACAGTGATGTTAGCACAACGACGGATTCCTACATCACACTAATACAAAGTCAACCAAGACTCGTATTACTATCTCCAGTAACCCAAGCACTCTTGCTCTGTGACTCGATGGCTTGCTGCCACTCATAACATCTTCATTAATTTCCAAAACCAATTACCTTTAATTACAACTCGAAACGTTCACTCGATCCGAAAACTGAACTCCAACACCGCCAACCCGAAGGCCCCTCCACAGGCGTACTAATTAATACTTTGACCAACCGATGCACAACACACATTAATGTTGACCCGAGCTCCAAGACATCTGGCGACACGATTTAATTTCTACCTTTATGATATATAGCCCAACAACCAGTTGTCACCAACAATTCAAATCATGCTTGGACTCACCAACAATTCAAATCTTGCTAGGACTCTAATCATGGGTGGCTAGGGCGATGACTATCCAATCGTAGCTAATAGCAACAATGCAAGCATC
This sequence comes from Comarum palustre, assembly GCA_951800085.1. Classification (NCBI taxonomy): domain Eukaryota; kingdom Viridiplantae; phylum Streptophyta; class Magnoliopsida; order Rosales; family Rosaceae; genus Comarum; species Comarum palustre. Next base: position 21,823,593 of record OX637578.1, on the reverse strand, counting down.
GAGGGTAGCCCCAGCTATTAGTCTCAGTGGTTGTCCCATAAAACATCAAGTGACTAAACCAACCATCCATTCCTTAATTTTCTCTAATTGCGTCACATCATGGACTCATCACCAGATCAAGTCCATTGATCACAAAATGACGACACTCAAATCCTTGAGTCATTCTACTTTCATATGTTCGCTGGTTTTCCCGAAACTACACTTAAGACGAACGTCAACAAAGTCTTGACAAACATCCATTCTTAATATTCATCTCCTCTGAATAATCTCACTATAAAACTCCAAACATCTTTCCCAACATAGAACACAATCACTTTTAATATCTTTTTACGAATCTTCACTTTTGTGAGTCGATAATTCGATAATGAAATTTATCCAATTATTTTCCACGATCAACTCAACAATTTTGTTATTAGAAGTCATCCTCTACCATAACCACTAAAGTGGTCAACAACCTTAAAATTTCAGGCTTCACTATTTATCTCCAATTCCTTTAATTTTGGATTTCACCTTTACTTTATTAAATTCGTTTCCAACTTAAACACTTTTTATAAATGGAAACCTTCCAAAAAGGGAAAGTTTCCCAAAATGGAAACTTCCTATTTACGATAAGTTTTCTGCAATTACTCGATTTACGATTTAATGGAAACCTTGCTACTAAAAGTTTAACAAGAGAATTGATTTCTACCTCTTCGGCTCTCTGCCGAAAATTCTGTTACTTCTCCGGATTCCGGTCAACTTGTCGGAATCTCCTGCCGGATTCCGGTCAACTTGTCGGAATCTCCTGCCGGATTTCGGTCAACTTACCGGAATTTAGTCAGAGTTTCCCTGTTTTCTCTGAATCACCAAGTTCTCGAAGTGTTCAACAAAAATATCAAATTAATCCAACAACACAACAGCATTAACAACAATACAGTAGATTAAGAATTACACAGTTCGGAGGGAGAAAACCTACTCTCTGCCTCTGCCCCAAATTCAAGATTCCAGCAGCTCCAAACCTCCTCCAGCTGGACCTCCTCTGCCTCAATTGCTCTCTCCACCCAAATCGACACTACAACACCTCGGGTTACCCACTGCCAAAACACCAAGGCACTGCCTCGTCCTATTTCAATGGTCGCAGCTCCATAACTCACTTGAATGTCCAACTAGACCCTCCAAACTTAAAGAACAGCTCGCCGGAGGTCTAGAATCCGAAACCCAGAAAAAGAGGTAAACACAGTGAAAATGGAGCACATCAAAATAGGGCTCAATCTGACATTTCAAGGACAGGGAAAGGAAGAAGAAGTGAATAGGAGAAGAACAGTACCCTCCACGCGCCCTAGTGCCGCCTGGTTTGTCGGATTCCGGTCGTTGACCGTCGAGCACAGTGGCGCTCGATCTCCCTCCTCAGTGGCTGCCTCGGTGAGCTGAAGGTAGGGATGAGTAGAGGAGAAGTTTGGAGGTGGTCCGCTGGCAAGTGGTGGCTAGACGGCAGTGGTCGCCGGAGACAGTGGCGGAGCTCGAGAGGAAGAAGAAAAAGAAAGAGCTGACTGAGGGGGGGTTTGACCGAGTCAAAACTCTCTCCCTATTTATAGGGAATTGGGCGGTTGAGATTTGATCTGAAAAAAAATCTAACGGTCCAGATTTAAAGAAGGTGAAAAGTAAAAGGTTAAATGGTAAAAACTATTTACCAGAATAGTAATTAAAAGTTACCAGAAACTTCAGAAATTCACAGAAAATTAACGGAAGCTCCAAAAAATATTCCGAAAATACCAGGAGACTCGTGTCGACACAAACTACAACATCGAGTCATTAAATGAGGAATTTGAGGAGTTTAGAAAAACTCAAAAAAATAAACTCGATCAATAACTTTATAATTCACCGGTCGCAGTTAAAAACTCTCGGTAACTCGTAAACCACTATAAAAGGTAACTTCTTAGGTACGGGGTGTTACATGTGATGTCAATGTTATTGTTGGAGGAGACGACAATGGCGGAGGGCTAGCTGTTGATGGTGAAGATGGGGATCTGGGTAAGATGTTCTTGTCTTAAATCGGGTGTGTAGGACCTTGTTTTGAAGAATGGATTAACTTCGTCGTTTTTGGCTTTATTGGGCAAGGACGGGTTTCGGATCTAGATATTGGCAGTACTAATGGAGGCCAGCTCGGTTCTGTGGATGTTAGGGCTCTCGGCAGTGGTGATGATGGCGGCTCCACTTTGGTAGCGGCTACAGGCCTATCCAGATGGAGGTGCTTAGAGTTTGTGGGCCTTGGTAGACCTGGACTTGATTTTTAGAGGTTTGGGCGTACTAAGGTTTCTGAATTTGGGTTGATTTCCTAACTCTGTTTGGTCATAACTCTAGTGTGGGCCAGGTTAGATTGGGTCTTTATGGCCTAAAGTGCCATCTTTTTTTGATCGGAAGCGGAGTCCCGCACCCCCTGGAGTTGGTACCTTTTATTCTTTCTTCCAAGGTAGAGGCTCAACAATTGCGATTTATATGAGGTGGATGTATTTTTGATTATTAGAAACCTAGTGCGCTAGGTGTTTAATAGTCATAGGGAGTAATTTCTATATGACGTGCCAAAAATATGGTTATTCCTTGTACTATTTGCTATATTATAAAATTAGGTTAACTTCTGATTAAAAAAACTTTATCTTAACAAGTGTAACTCAATCAAGGAATGCAAAATCAAAAATGTCGGCGAAATTTCGCCGATATTTCAGTTTTTTTATTCACCTGAAAAATCCTCAATTATATCTCTGAATCTCCTGAAATTTTCTGATTTTTATCGATATCCGATATATAGGCAATATTCTTGATATTTTCCAAAATTTCAAAAACTTTTTACATTAAAGAGGAACCAGCTTACTTCACTGAGGAACAGAATTTCACACACTCAACCCAAGATGAAGACCATAGAGACAGAAGAGCAGGTCATGGATACGATGGAGACAGAAGAAGTGACTACAATCCAAGAGAAAGGGGTCAAGGGAGTTTATCGAGAAATGTTGAAAATGTGTTATCCACTACGTTTGGCTCAATAGGTGTTGGAGATGGTAATTACCAACCCTATTATTATGGCCAGAATTTTGCAATGTCTTATCATTCATGTGTCATGCCTTATGGTCTTCTAACAAGTGACAACTCATCATCACAATCACAAACAATTGTCTCAAATGATGATAGCAATGGAGAAGGTCGAGCAATGCATGGTTCATAGTACGAGCTACAGAATCCTCAAAGACCGTCCCCTGACCTATATGGTTGACATGTAAGTCAATACATGCAGAATTTTATGGAAGAACAATTATTTAATGATTATTTTTCACAATACACGCATGAGGAAGTTTTGTAACGCAAGTTTGAAGGCCTTTATGATCACCAAATTGGTTGAAATTTTTTAGAGATGATCTGCACAAGATGATATAGATATGTCTAGAAGGAAGTTTGAAGAAATTCGATCGGGAAGTGGGTCAAATGATGAAATCTGTTCCTAAGCTTAAGAATGGACCTCCGCCCCTGATCCGATATATATATATATATTCCAATTTCTCATATATATATATATTCCAATTCCTCATACACATGATACATGTTTCAGAAATGATAATGGTTACTGTTCTTTTACATATTCTACTTGTTTCATAATTGTTAATGCGACCTTTTTAGACGTGAATTCAATTATTCAGAAATGATACAACATACAAAATGGTCAGATGAATGCATATTATAGCTAGCGAATGATAAGCGCGAGAGGCCTATGCCAACAATAATCAGAGTGCCACATGCATCCATCTCCCTCATCTTCCTCGTACGTGTCATCCAGAACAAAAACATACAGGTGATATCTGGGGGGTATATATCTGAGCGACCATATATATATATATATACACAACCCTTTTCAATGACAGTTTTCTTTTGTTGACAGATATTACACTAATTTTTTGATCCACAAAGATCATTTTCGTAAAATTTCATTTAATTTAGTGATTAATAAGGTGTTTAAAACTACGAATTAAAATTATAAGCATTAACGATTCATGTTTGGCAGATTTGATGCATTAATTGATTTCAGTTAGTTCATAGCCTTAATGATCACCAGATTGGATATAATTTTGTAATGATCACCACATATGAATCTAAGTATTGAATGGTGAAGATATTGATATGTGATTGAAAAGTTGGTCTAATGTATGATCATTCATATATGTCAAAAAAATGATCCCTTAGTAGAAGCAAGGGTCCTATATATATGGATTCTCATCTATATTTGTCATTATTTATTTTTACGATACACGTTTTCACTTTATACTTATTTTTCGATTGGATTTTTATATACCTATCGTCTAGTTTGTAGGTACTAATGTGTAAATCATCTATGTAAAATTTTAGCTAATTTAGTAATCGTTAAGACACCAAAAACTGTGTTTTTCTGTTATAAGCATGAACGGTTCAAGTTCGATAGAATTATGTTCGTTTATTATTTTAATCGAATTTGAGTGTCAAAATGATAACCAAATTGTCTGAAATTTTACATAAATGATATATATATTAGTACCTACAAACTAGACGATGAAGAAATAAAAATTCAATCAAAAAGTAAGTCTAAAATTAAAATGTGTATCATAAAAATAAATAAAAACATATGCAAATTTCTATTGAAGATCCCTATTTTTTGTTTATTTATAGGGATAGGCATTTGACAAATTTTTCGATCACATAGCAATGTCTACACCGTTCAATATATATATATATATATATATATATATATATATATATATCATTTCTGTAAAATTTCATCAAATTTGGTGATCGTTAAGGTTTTAAAATAACTGAAATCATTTGACAGATCAAATCTGCTAAACTTGAATCGTTAATGTCTATAATTTTAATTTGCAGTTTTGAACATCTTAATGATCACCGATTTGGATGAAATTTTGCAGAGGCGATCTGTATATTAGAACATAAGAATTGAACAGTTAAAATTAAAAAATGTGATCAAAAAATTTGTCGAATGCCTATATATATATATATATATATATATATATATATATATATATATATATATATATATATATATCAAAGTCTCAGTGTTTGTAATGTTGTGTATATATATATATATATATATCAAAGTCTCAGTGTTTGTAATGTTGTATGATAACTTTTTTTATCAAACAAAATTTCTTTCAATAAAACTGTAATTACAAAGCAATCACAGTACCTAACAAGCGATTACAACTACTATCGAATACCACTAGATTCAAACTATATATTCTCTCCTTGAAAATAAGAGAATGATATGTCAATAAATCCAAAGAGCGTCGAAATTGGTAACCGGTTGAGTTAACTTGACCAATATAAGAAACAATTACTAGGACAGGTACTCTGCCTCAGAATTTTCATGCCCAGGATCTCTTCCTTGAAATCTCAACACTGGCTAATAATATGCTCGACTAAAGAACGAAAATATTCTGGGTTCTTGTAACAATTAACCAGCTACCCAAAATCAACACTTTATTAAAATTTATGACATACTTCTAACAAACTCGAACGAACAAGAACTTATTTGTGATCTGAAAACCAGATCCAAACACTAAAGAAACAAAATAAATGATTGCAAGAACCCAGAATACGAAAATACCAGAGTTAATTTTCGCCCTGGCCGTGCTCGAGAGAAAACTAGAGCTTCTTCTCCCTGTCTGGCGGTGAGCTCTTCCGCCGTCGTCGGACAGGCTTTCTGGACTCTGGGAGGCCATTTTCTGATGTCGAGTCCCTTCGATTGGTATTTTTTATAGATCAAAGAGATTGTTGTGGATGTTTATGAGGTGAGTAAGAGGGAGATCGTGGCTTTAACCAACTTGGGCTTTGCTCCTCTGTGGCCGGAAAAGCGGACTAGTAGGGTTGTCAACAGCGACATGCTGACAGCGGTAAGGGGAGGTTGTTATCATGCAGATCCGATCTGGGTTAGATCTATCAGGTCCAATTCGGGAATGTGCCTGTTTGGTTAGGATGGAGGTTTTTTGTGGAGCGATGGATGTGGTGGTCGGCTTATCAAGTACAGAGGCGGTCAGTCTTTGGCGTCAACAAGAGAAGGCTTTGACCAGGTAACCTCGATCGGGATCAGATCTAATGGATCCGAGGCGGGAATGATTTTGCTTGGTTGGGATGTTTCTTTCTTTTGGAGCGATGGGGGTCAGAGTGGGATCGCGAGGGAGTCGTGGTGGCGGTGCTGGTTGTCCGACGGTGGTGGTTGGGCTGGGCTTTGTTTGGCATGTCTAGAGGTCTCCGCTTGTGGTCACTGCTTATGCTTGGGCTATGTTGGGCCAGGCCTGGGCTATTAGTTTAATTGTTAGTTATTTATCTGTTTTGTTTTGTTGTGTTTCATGGCATCCGTTAATAAGCTCTATCGTATGGCGATATGGGCTCAGTCATGATACGTGCACACAGCGTGTCATGGTTGTCCTAAGGAGACATCGAGTTCGTTGCGTCGTCAAATGGTCGCGGCTACCTTATGGTACGGTGAAACTTGAGCATAATAAGAAAGCTGATATACAAAGTAATTTATGGCTTAGCTTTAACGTTCTATTATGTCTTCATGTTTTAGTCAAAGCAAATGAAGTAGTCAATGTTGCACTTTTTTTAGAGAAATAGATATATTTCATTAGGCAAACGCCTATAACGGCAAAAGCCTACACAACCATTGGTTATACAGAAGAAAATCTCCAATGCACTCTCATAAGTCTGGTCAAGAGATAGAATAAACTCCAAAACTAGAGACTACAAATACAATGCTAAAACGCCTACTCCACCTTCCAATAAGAAGGCATTATTAGACCTAAATAAAGGGAAATACAAAGAAAAAACTGACCCATGGGTCTAAAACCCACACTACCAAGCTCAACGACCCAAAATCCATAAAACCCTAGGCTTAGACCTTTGACCAGCCATGTTGCTCCTCCATCCCGCTGAGTTAAGAACCACCGCCGCACCGCACCATCGTAATGAAGTCGCTGCCTCCCTTTCCCAGTAAACCTTGCGCCTTCCAGCTGTTGAACCGCAACAACACCCTGAACGGCTCATACATAATGACAACCGCATCTCCCAACCGTAGCAACACCTGCATCCATGCCGCTGTAGCAGTCCGCCTCTTAGCAGCGACAACTCCCTGCACCTCCAAACTGTGGCAAATCTCCTTGTCTCTCCGGAGATGGAAGACAACAGATGCAGAGGAACTTCAAAACAACAGTGTCATCAGGTACTGCAGGTTCTCGAATCAAAGAACTCCAAACATCAATACCCGTCCTGCAGTCGCGAGTCGATGGCGAGGCAAGCCCCACCGAAGCAGCGCGCCATTGGACGAGAAGCTGCAAAACGCGCTCGGGCGGCTCTAGAGAGAGTTTAGGGTTTTTTTGATTTTTAATAGAGAAGCCAAACGAAAACCCAATGTTGCACTCTTTGTTAAATGGTTATTGTTAGAATATATAGGTGATGTATGGTCTCCTGATATTATGTTAGAGTGTTCTTACACTATGAGGTTATGTTTTAATATTCCTCTCATGTATTCTGTAATTTTATTAATGGGAATAACGTGAGGACTGACTTTTAGCTCTTATTTTCAAAAAACAATGTCGCATAGATTATATCTTTTGTTACATGAACCTCAGGGCTGCTCAGGCGCTGGATACGCGTGCGGGACTAAACGGCGACAACCGTCCGATCTTTAATGAATTGTTCCTGTCCGTTTGAGTCCGTTTGATCCTGTCTGTTTGATCAATTCATTAAATATCGAACAACTGTCACCGTTTCGTCTCATATTGTCCTGCACGCGTATCACACGCCTGAATATACCTGACATAAACCCTAGCTAACAGAAAGTTCTCTCTAATCTTCAATGTCCACCACAACAATCAACATTATTTAAAAAGCAGTTTCACTTTTTCTCATTGGTGGAGTTGGATTGTTATTTAGGGTTTCAAAACAGTGGAGAAGGGAGCGCGAGGTCCCTTATGATACACGACTGATAGCCACAGCCATATATTATTAGAGACTACAACAAGAGTGGACGACACTTTCTTCTTCAAGCTAGCTTTAATAATGCAGGATCTAATTAACCAGGTTTCACTTCAGCCACAATTTTTTTTCAGCAACTGTATGATTATGCATGTATTTTGAATTTTTGATCCGGCCAATTTGTAGAACAATAAAGTGGCTGGAAGGAAAAATCTGTTTCGGGTATCTTTAAAGTTGATTCAATTCCAATCAAGCAATTTTTGTTCTTTTTTCCAGGGTAATGCAAGTTGGTCTGTATGCCGCATAATGGGATCCTCTAAAAGTTTTAATTCAGTTGTTAGTTTAGATCTCCCTTTTTAACACATCAATGTTTGGTTTGTTTCTTTACAAAATTTCATCGTAAAATTTGTAGTGATGTTAAAAAGTGATCCATAATGAATGAAGGTCGATTTTCTTGACGAGAAAAGGGACTAGCTAGTACTTAATTGTATGTACATATGTACGATGATATGTGTAAGTACGGTGATATGTGTAAGTACGATGAGTTAGTCATATTCCTCGTGTCAAGAAAGAATGACAAGAGATTATCGATCTACATGTCTCCAATCATAAGTGAATTGCCCAATGTAGCATTTGTTGCTCTTTTGTAACACATGAAAAAGATAGATGCTTTTTTAATACGAGAGCTAGAATGGTAGCTCTCATGTCATAACCATTAATGAAGTCATATAATACAAGGGAAAGATGTTATGCCTAAACCCCAGAGTGTAAGAGTAACATGAAATACTATCAGGACAACCTACATAACCTATGCATTTTGACAAACACCATTTAGTAAGAAGTGCATTATTGACTACTACATTTGCTTTACAAATTTGGCAACATACTAGAAAGATAATGCTTATGCAATGCCATAATTTACTATGTCTATCAACTTCTCACTATGTTGTCACTAGATATTGTTACCAGTGATACTACGTTTCATCCTACCACTAGGAAGTTGTCACAATTTGACGAAGCAAAGAACTCGCTGCCTCATTAGAGTAGACATGACACGCTGCACGCACTTATCAAGATATAGCCCACATATCTCTACCATATATTAGATGTAGTTTTTGGATATGGTTTTCAGATCTTAAATAATTCCTTAATCTTTCGAGTTTGTTAGAAGTATGTCATAGATTCAGATAGAGTGTTGATTTTGGGTAGCTGGTTTGTTGTTACAAGAACCTAGAATTTTGTCGGCCGTTGGTCGAGCATTTCATTAGCCTGTGTTGAAATTGCAGGGTGATCCGGGTTGTGGAGATCCTGGGACAGCGTACCTGTCCTAGTAATTGCTACTCATATTGGTCAAGTTAACTCAACCGGTTGTTCAATTTGACGTTCATTGAATTTATTGACATGTCAGTCGTCTCTTATGTTTGGGAAGAGGATATGTAGTTTGAAGCTAGTGGCATTTGATAGTAGTTGTAATCCCTAGTTGGAAACTGTGATTGTTTGTAATTGCAGTTTTATTGAATGAAAATTCGTTTAATAAAATGAAATGAGGCAAAAAAACCACCAACATAGGTGACATCGTCAAAACTAACTATTAAATTAACACTCAATAATCAATCACGACATAATGCAATTTAAAACCCTTGGTGTAGATGTAGCATTGGTAAATAGGGTATCGTTCTTTAACCGGGGATTGAGGGTGTTGTACCTCCATGAATATGTTAAGAATAATGGGGGAGTTTATATTTGGATTTCTAAGACCTACGAAATATAAGTACAAAACATGCAAACATAACAAGAAATCCTAGACTCCTAACATGCTTTACTCATAGACACGTTTAAACAATCAAGAAACCTAAGATTCTAATCATGCTTACGAAAATAAAACCTAAAACTACTATATGCAAGTGATCATCTCATTCATTGACCTAGCCAACTTTCATGTTTTATCTTATTTACCATCTATGAAATTCTTAGTTTTAATCTAGATACACACACATACTTTCATTGAATAAGAATGCTATGACGCGTAACACCTTAAAACAATATCACTTTTCAGAAATCATTGAACATATCATAGAAAAATTGATGACGCATCCTATTCTAAAACATATTCAAAGCATTAAGAACTTAAAGCTAGTACATGCATCCAAACTAAGAAAACTAAGAACACATAGAAGAATCGAAGTAAAGCAAAACATAGATAATTTCTTTCATTACTAAACCGAAATCAATACAAAGGAGAAGATAGATTTTAGAGTTCATGGTTACACTTTTGGTTCCGTGAAGCACACAAACTTCAAGTGGTGATTCTTGAGAACAAGAATGACTTACCCTTTGTTCTTGATCCGTAGGTGATGGAGAGCTTCGGCTTTGGAGAGATTTGGGTGAAGTATGGAAGGGATGTGTTTTGGGCAGAGCTTAGACTACTAGAATGAGAGATACAAAATATGGAGGCCTAACGAAGTGAAAGACTTAGAGTCCTAACAAAGCTAAATGAAGGAAAAAACATATTAAGAATAAGTATAAAACGTGTAGATCAACAGGCCCAACGAGAACATAAACCCAACCCTACTACCTCCCTCATCCATGTCGGTCGAGAAGAGTGCCCAAAGCCACCGTCGTCGTATCTGCGAAATCACCAACAACGAAACCTCACGCAGCAACAACAAATTAATTCCGACTAACCTTCGTGTTGGTCCCAACATACTGACTAGATCCGATATGGATCTGAATCATCCTTCAAAAGGGAAAAACCACCACTGCAAATCAGCTTCTCGGTTGACCCTCGTCAGAAAACCCACCTCTACTACGCTCGACCACTGCGGAAAACTCAGACCACACTACCAGCCATTAGCAACCTCTTGATCAACCTCCCTCACAATCACCACAAACTCCAAGAACCAAGATCGTACACGATCCAAGATGCTTGAAAAAGAATTGCTCGAGAAACTCGTTGGTAGTCTCTGACCCGGCACAGACCTGTCCAATGACAACACCCAGAGCCGGCCTTGCTTATGGGCTGCAAGGGCAACGACATAGGGCATTAGAAATTTGGGACACAATTTCTTTTTGGTAGTTTTTCATTACAAAATTTTTGTAATAAAAAAGTATCTGTATATGTATAAGCTATTAATAAAGTGTGATTTAGGGACTAGCAGTGAGTTCCTATCATCATTTAAAATTGTTTTTAAAGTGTTAGATCTGATTTTTAGTCATTAATTAATAAAATATAGGATTTACTTCTATTTATACATGTTGTAAGACAAAAGAATGTCTTCATTGGTTTTGGTCTTTATAGTAGAATGATTTAACATTTGTTGTTAAATTTTTTTGAGAAATTAAACACGTACAAATAAAAGTATACTTGTTTACCATGGTGCACCAAATTTTCTTTCACCTAGGACACTAAAAGTCTATGGACCGGCCTTGACGACGCCACAAGGACGCGTCATCGGACGGTGCATCACTCGCTCACGAGAGAAAACTAGATTGTTAGGGTTTTTTTAGAGAAAGAAAGAAATTACATCAAGAAGCCTCAAGGGAAACCAATGTTTAAAATATTAAGAGGTAAGTTCATCATATGTCCCTGAACTTTTCTGCCAAGGTCAACGAAGTACCTAAACTTTAAAACCTATTAATGTGATACCTAAACTTTTATTTTTCTACCAACAAAGGGTCTATACCCTCATTTAAAGTATATTCTGTTAGAGTATTCTGTTAACTTTATCAAAAAGACCAAAATAACCTTATTTTGTGTTCTATTGTTTTCTTTTAAATTTGACAGAGCATGGTGGACCTAGATCTATGAATTTGTTTATCTAGCATACTGCAAATATAAACTCATCCTCTTATTCAAAGGTAAACAGTTATTTTTTATTATCAATAGCAAACTTAATAGCAACCCGATTTGATTTATAAGCTTATGCTAAGATGTCTTACAAAGAATTGAAACTAAGAAGATTGAAAAAGTATAGAGATATTCTTTCTAGAAAAACAAAAAATTACCGGGATATTATCCTTAGAGTTCAGCATAGAATCAAACATACGGAAGAAAAAATTGAAGTTGTACATGAAGTTTTTGAATACGATCAGTGTCCTCTGAATGTTCTTAGCATTGGTTAGATCCGCCAAAGCTGGTATCAGAGTCTGCTTGGCTCAAAAGCTGGCTATCCGATATGCCACAAAGTTGGCTTCTCTTGACTAACAAGAGAGAATCCAAACTAAAAAATTACTAGTCCTTCTGTATTACAAAACGCACTGATAAGTGGTAAAAGTGCTTTGATTCAAGGCATATTCAAGAAGATCAATACTCGATAAAGTACATATATAGATTATTAAACACACACTACGACGATCTTGTCTACCTCTAGAGAGAAGTCATAGTTGAAGAGCTTGATCATTCCAAACCAAGCTTAATTGAATACATATATCATCTATCTAGAAAAAAAGACTTCAGACAATGTAGCAATACAACTTGAGAGGTTTCATCTCAAGTTCAGTCAACTTGAACAGATAAGTTCAATACTTGACAAGCTTGAAATCAAGCTTGATTATCTTAAGAAAAGAAATATCTATTGGATATTGAAAAGAAGTTAGTTCGCACTGAGCATCTCGCCGACAACATTCGTCAGCAAGCAATTGAGCTAAATTCTTCTCAAGAATCACTGAAAAAGCTTTTAGAAATTCTGATCACCAGATTAGGATGAATCACAGAGTTGAACTAAAAGTAAAACAGGAAGATGATTAAGCTCTAAGCTTTTTTCTTCCTACAGAGACAGTGCAAGATAATATCAAGGCAATAATTTATCAACAGAATTACAAGATCGCTTATCTCCAAGAGATGAGTATTGATCTTGAAAACCAATTTCAAGAGTTAAACAGTAGGATAGCAAGACTGCAAACACGCATAGAAAAAATGAATGTACAAGAAGGAGAAAGGATCAATGAAGAACAGCTAGTTCAAAACGTACCTAGTAAAATAATCATACCCCATTTACCAAATGGAGAAAGTGAGTTTAAGTTTAGTGAACCTAAACTCCTTACATGGTCCTCGTCCAAATCTACATCTTCAATCAGAAAAGATGTGAAGATGCTGAGTAGAATACTCAGTAAAAGAAACACTATACATGTACAGCTAATCAACGCTCAAGAATTTGAGTATAATGAAATTGAATCTAGTGTGCGAGAAACATCAGTTCCTAGATTCAAACTCAATGAGATCTATAGGAGAGGATCTTTTCTTATGGATTCTCATAGATTCAAGATTCTTAAACTGACAGTTCCTACCACAGAAGGAGAAACCGACATCAAGTTAATCACTCTAAAAGAAGTAAGAGGCATCTCAAAAGAAATCTTCCTACATGCATATTGGAGCAGTCCAAATGCGAATAAAGCTTTTGGCTAGAGATGGTATAGACTGTTCTGTTTTATATGTCTTACAAGATGATAGAATAGCAGACTTTAAGAAAAGTCTGTTAGGAACAGTAGAAGCTTCTTTATGCAACCAGGTTGCATATTTCAATGTGTTTCCAAACTTCACCACACATCTCAGAGATGCAATACACTGTCTAAGATTGCGAATCAAGATAGATGGAATTTCCATGATGCAAGGGGTGATGGAGCTTGCGATAGATTATCGAATCTATTATAAGCTGATGAGCTCGAATGTAACCCCAAACACCAGATTTCTCAATAGTCTCGGGATTACTACATCAATCCTCACAAATCCAAAAAATCATACTGAACAGAAGCATGTCACAAAATGGCATGAAATAACATTCTCAAGAGAATGGAATCTGACACATCCAGCTAGACATGTAGAAAATATCAATGCTTCCATCTATGAAGATATGGGAGAAAAAATAAGCTTACAATTTCATAGGCATTCATTCGCTAACTATGAGGAAGCTAATACTTTTGGAACCAAGTCAACTTCTTGTTTTGAAGAATCTTTCGAGGAAGAAGATACTAAAAGACCTATAATAATGCTAAAGTCAAAAGAACTGTAGAGCTTGTATGAACAAGCAGAAATTTGTGAATCTATAGAAGAGCTTGAAAAGATCATGAAAAAGATTTCTCAGGTCCAACTGAGAAAGAACAAAAGGAAGATTTTTTCTTGTCATGCAGCAAAAGAAGAACCAAGCGAATCCTCGACAATGGAAACCGAAAATATTACCTAGGGAAACACTGTAGTTCAGAACATCAAGAACTACCCCACTAAGATCATCCAGAAAAATAAGATTAAACTTCCTAAAGGATAGGCTCCAACAGGGAAACTAGAAGAACGAAGTTCTGAGAAGTACATCCCTACAGAACCCAAATGGGGTCAGTTAGTATCTGAAAGAGGGGTTTATCTTGATCTCGATAGGGTAGGAAACAAGAGAAAGATAATAGACACCTGGGTAGCTAGCTTAAGGCTAACTCAAACTTTGGTGTTGTCTAAATATGCCTAGGAGGAAGCTCATGCATATTATGAATCCACCTTAACTTGAATAGTCCAGAAATGTTATCAGTCATTCAAGAGAAGTTCTCAATAGTCTGATTGGATAGCCAAATTGGCTCTGACCAATAATCCTCTAGATTTCACATGTCCTATCTATGGACAATTTTGTGGAGATGTTAATGGGCATAGTGAACAGTCTAAAGAAAGAGCTAAAACAAATATTCAAAAATTGAGCATTTGCAACATGAGGTACTTTAAAGAGTACACTAATGAGTTCTAAAATTACTATTGTATCATTAGAGCCTTAGATAATAAAGATCTGGTCAAAACCTATTAAATGAAGTTACCGGAACCATGGAACGATGTAGTAGCACAATCTTTGGAAGAAAATCCTTTTTCGTTCTTTACGGTTGGAGGAGTTGCTGAAAGAGTCAGTGATCTCCTGATAAAGCAATACATTGAGGACAAAAAGTCCAGAAATGTGAATGCGAAGAAGCAACTCAGAAGAGTTGAAAATATGTGTCCCAAGATATTGGAGACATCAACTTTGTGGGGATGTCACATAGAGAAAAAAATACAAGAAAAAGGTTCTCTAGCAACAAGCAGATAAAAAATTTTGTTTCTAAAAAGAAATATAAATTCAGGAAAAGCTCATTCAAAAAAGCTCTGCATGAGAAAGATCTTCTAGGAAGATATTTTTTAAAAGAAAAAGAAAAAATTCCTCAAATTCCTTTCGAGAAATGAACAAGTGCATATGTTGGCTTTGCAAGGCCGGAGGACAGTATGCAAATGAAAGTCCTAAAAAGGACAGGATATGCGAAGGTTCTAATTGAAGAATATGATAAAGCAATAGAATATGTGAACTTGAAGGGTTTTGAGATAGCCTATTCTGATGAAGAGAATGATTCAATATATTCTCTTGAGTACCCATCAGAAAGTGAAATAGATCACACTTCAGAAAGTTCTAAAGAAGAAGAGGATGGATCGCGTCATATGTTTGTCCTAAATGTTCTAAATTGAAAGGAAGAAACTACTGATATTATCAATAACTTCCACCCCAATCCAGGAAGATTTTCATGTGATTACTGCAACTGCGATGATAGTAATTCAATTCTCATGTAGTAAAACTATCATTAAGAATGCTTCATTTGCAGAATTATGAAGAAAAACCAAAGACAATGAAGCTAACACCATAGTATAACAAGAATATAAAGAGTTCTACAAAGCTAAGGAATAACAGGGACATAACTTGGAAGAAGATTTAAAGAGAATGAAGTTAGTAACTTCATTAAGCCAGAACTAAGAATTAAAGGACTCCTTTAATTCCCTCAATGATTCTGCAATAAGGCAGGAAGAAAACCTTATCACAAAACCTGTTACACAATATGTTAAACCTTTTGATCCCATCAATGAGTCAGATAAAAGAGAAATCAATCCTTTCATTGAACTACCTGACAAAACTTAAGAAAATAAAGAGCAAGTAAAGCAGGTTCAGACGAGCAGATTCAGCAATTACATCAATTTAGGATTGAAATTTCCCAAATATAGGAAATATCATCTACATGCCTTTGTAGATAGTGAGTCAGGATATACTCTTGCCAAAAGATATGTTATACCTGAAGAATATTGGAAAAAAGCTCCAAGATCAGTTACAGGAGTAGCCATGGGTGAGAATGAAATAATAATAATTGATACTATGGCTCGTGATATTAAAGTTTCCTTGGGAGGATGATCTTTTATCATAAATATCATCTGACAATGTGAAAGTCAATGAGCAGATGTATTAATTGGAAATGACTTCCTTCTTCAATAGACGATAGTTCAGAATCCACAAATGATTGGTTTTGAAAAGAATAATAAATTCTTTTGGGAATCTCGACTTACCAATGTTGTAAGCGTTACCATTCTAGAATTTACAGACTAATATCAGAGATCATCAATGAAGAGTGGTGATTATAAGCCAGTTTTAGAACCAGTTTTGCTGCTAAAAGACCATTTGAAGAGTCATAGTGAAATATTGGTAATTGAATGGTTGAATTTAGAAGACTCTGAGTTAGAAGAAAAGTATGAATCCCATTTAGATGAGTTTGATTCAGACCCATTAGAGGAAGAAAGCTTAGACGAAGAAGAAGAATTTATCAGAGAGCATAACCTGAAGGTGTATGCTTACAAGATCGAGCAGAAGAGAGTGCCAACTATGGCAGAAATAGAAAATTTGCTGAAGCTAGTAATAAGTGAAGATCCTCAGTTGTACTAGGAAAGAAATCTAGTACACTGTCGGGTCAAAATGCATGACACAAATACAATTTTTCATGTTAAAGCAATCCCTCATTACAGGGAAGGTAACAGAAAAGAGATGGAAAGTCAAATTCAAGAGTTGCTCGAAAAGAAGTTGATCAGACCTTCCAATAGTCCTCATCATGCTCCAGCCTTCTTGGTAAGAAATCATGCAAAGTAAGTAAGAGAAAAGGTTAGAATGGTAATTGACTATAGAGATGCAAACAAAAAACTGTCAAAGACGGTTATCAGATAGCCCTAGTAAAAGCACTTATCAATCAACTCAAAGGAGCCAATATATTCTCTAAATTTGATGCAAAATCAGGATTCTGGCAAGTGAAGATACATCTAGACTTCATTGCTTTAACAGCATGTGGAACACCTCAAGGGCACTATGAATTGTAACACACCGTCCCGAAATTTACCTTTTTACCGGGATTAGGCGGGTTATAGAGGGTTATAACCATGCTGTAAGTTTTCCCCGAACTACTATTTGAGTTTAATATCGAGATATTCTCGTGGGAGAAGATAGAATTAATGTCCCAAGGTGGTAGATTATGTTAATACGAGCCCACTAGTATGTCCGGAATATTTTCCCAAGCTACGGACTGTTTACTATGGATTTATTTAGTTTACGGAAGTAATAAAAGTTATTTACTTTACCGTAAAACGATGACTTTGTGATAAGTCAAGAATTTGGGGAAACTTCCTTCGGGAAAATTGTATAGAACGTTAATAGGAACTCGTTGGTATGTCCTATGAATTAATTGGAGTTCGTATAAAGAAGTTATTCGAGAAAATGTATAGTTACTGTGCGGTAAATAGTAAATAGTAAAACATCTAATTACTATTCACAGTAACATTTTCTGAGATGATCTGGGCCGTTGGATTTAAAGGTTATATATATATATATATACACACACGGATCGAGGAGGGGGAGACCGGCATTTTTCTCTCTCCTCCTCTCTTTTCTCTCTCTCTCTCTCCTCGACGGAGACCGCCTCGGTCTCGCCGCGCTGCCGCACGTCTCTTCTCACAGCCACCACCTTTTGATTCCTCCCTCATCCTAGCCTAGTTAACCAAAACTGACAGGACCCACCCCAGGTTAAACCCTTTTAACCTGAAGTAAATCCTGCGGGGACCACCTCAAGGGAACTTCTTACTGAAACCCCCTTGAAATGGCCAACCCTTCCTACTAAACTAACTAAACCGGGTTAGTCAGAGCAGTCTACAGAGATGATTACCCAAAGAATTTCAAGCAGCAACGGAAATGATCGACTATGCCTCGACTCTCGTACGCGCTCGACCTCCTCTCAAGAACCCTGCATCACTGGGCATTTAAAAACGAAAGGCCCAGGGGAGAAACATTTAAAACTGTTAGAGTGAGTGGACGAAAATCACATATAAAAACTTCATTTCCTGTAATGTTCTCCCAAAAGTATATCAATTTAAAAATCATTTATGCATGCCCACAATTACTAAATTTCCGCAAGTGCATAATAAGATAAACCAACAAGGAATATGGGAAGAGAAATGTTCACCAAACATAATAAGTCTGACCTCTCAGACTAGGGTCGGAGCTAAGAGCTCTAGTAGCGCCCTCACGCTACGCTATGCTAGCTAGATAAAATAATACGGTCAACCCTTATAATATCAACCTGACCTCTCAGGCTTGTCTGACCTCTCAGACCAGGGTCGGAGCTAAGAGCTCTAAATAAAAGGATAACGGTCAACCCTTATAATATCAACCTGACCTCTCAGGTTTGTCTGTCCACTCAGACCAGGGTCGGAGCTAAGAGCTCTAAATAAAATGATACGGTCAACCCTCATAGTGCACTACGTAGTTTGCCTGACCTCTCAGGCTAGGGTCGGAGCTAAGAGCTCTAGTAGCGCCCTCACGCTACTCTAGCTAGCATATTTATTGGTCAACCCTTAAAATAAATATTCATAACAATACATTAATCAAATTCTCTTCCCAAACAAATAATTAAAACAATTCCTTGTCATATATGCATAAATCCACTTTCCAACGAAATCTCGGGTTCAAATCCATTCAAATGACGGGCCATCCCCGTTTATAACCATTTTCAGAAAGTAATAGCAAATTGGAGGAATAATGGTAAATACGTTTAAGCATAAAAATCAAGAAAACCTTTAACCAAGGTTCCCGCTAAACTTTATCCAAATAATACCTCCAAGAACCCGAGAAAATATAATTCTCGAAAACGATCATAAAAACCATGCAATTAAATCGATAATTAAGGCATGCATTCATTTAAAATAATATGTCCACTCACAGTACTATTGCGACCTTCTTCCCGCTCGGAAAGCTCCTCGAGCGAAACTCTCGAACTAACCGCGTAGTCGAGACCGTCTCACGTACGACCAGACTGTACCAACAAATCATCATATTAGTCGTTCACAGTTGACTTGGTCTTTTCCTAGTTTGACCAGGAACTCCTATTTGACCACAAGTTGACCGAGTTCCTTTTTATGACATTTCACCCTTTTTGACTTTCTTTCCCAGTTATCGACTCTTAACTCAATTTACCGGAAGTCCGACTCAGTTTCCGAACTTTCCTTTATTACTTTAACTTGACGTTAGGGTGTCACGTATTAATCAATATATTTGACCTTGAGTCGATTTACCGATTAAACCTTTTCACATCAATTCCAGTTATCAATTCCCGATAACAATTTAACTCTTTACCCATTTAACCAAAAATTGTCACATTCATTGAGCTTCAGTTCTTAAACCATTTTTCTGAAAATGCAACTTTCCCAAAGTGAAAGCTTTCCTTTAATGGAAACTTTCCCAAAATGGAAAGTTTCCCAAATTAACAGGTTTCCAAACTTAGAAGGTTTCCCAAAATGGAACTTCCTAATTACGTCCAATTAACCGTAATTAATCCAATTCTTTAATTTACGGAAACTTTACGACAATTAGGTTATTGAAAGAATCCACTCCTACCTCTTCGGCATTCAGCCGGTTTTACCGTATCACCGGAATCTTCGTCGGATTCCGGTGACTTGCCGGAATTTCGCCAGAGTTTCCCCGTTTCTCGACCACCAAGTTCTCGACATGAAACCACGCAAACAACATTAAGTTAGCAACCCAACAATGATTCCAATCACACACTGCTCAGAATTCAAATGTTCCTTCTCTATTCAACAACACAGCCTCAACTGCACATCATCAAACTACTAAAGATTCCAGATAAATAAGACTCCAACTCATGCACACAAGCTCAACCTAAAACCCAAACTCTGAAACCCAAAACCATAACTGTCGTCACTGTGTTCGTTGCCGAACACAGTAACAATAATCAAACACCCAACTTCCTCCCAACTCAATCAAACTCCAATCTAATTATACAGAAGAGCAGAGTTCAATGATTAACTAAGTATTGATACCTGGATGAACCTAGAATCTCCAAGTCTGCGTCTTCTCCTTCTCTGCCCCTAACCGAGCACAGAGCTCTCGGTCTCGACCTGCTGCAGCTGTAGTCAAGCTGCTGCTGTTGCGTCCCCTTTGGAAGGCCATACGCCTCTTCCAAGAAAGAAGAACTCGATCAGGGGAAACAATTTGAAGATTGAGGTTTTACTGAGTTGGTCTCCAATTTGAGCAGAGGATGGATTCTTACCGAATCGGTGGCAGGGATAAGGAGACGAGAGGCCGGAGAACTCCTTGGGTGATCGCCGATGGGCCACAGGCGACTTGATGGCGGAGCTCTGCCATGGTGGGCGATCGGAGCACAGCCGAGCTCCTCGTCAGCCAAGCCTCTCCCACAACAGCTATTTGAAGAAATTGGTAAGGGGGTTTTGATGAGAAAGAGAAGAGGAAGAGATTGGTGGTTGTCCGCCGGCGAACGGTGGCCGGAATCGCCGGCGTCGAGCAGGGATCACCGACGCAGGAGGAGAGCTCGGGGAGCTCGGTTTGACCGGTTTGGGGAGGTTTGACTCGGTCAAACCTCTCTTCTCTATTTATAGAGAAATCAACGGTTGAGATTCAATCTTGAAAAGATCCAACGGTTCAGATTGGAAGGAGGTAAAAAGTGAAAAGGTTAAATGGTAAAAACTGATTTACCGGATTATAATTAAAAGTTACCGGAAACTTCAAAAATTCGTAGAAAATAAACCGAAGCTCCGAAAAATAATCCGAAAATACCGGGAGACTCGTGTCGACACGTACTACAACATCGAGTCATCAATTCAGGTATTTGGAGTACTTTTAAAAACTCGAAAATTAACTCGAGCGATAACTTATCGAATTACCGATCGCAATTAAAAATCCTCGGTAACTCGTGAATTTCTGTGAAAGGTAACTTTTATTAACTTCACAAGATTCGGGGTGTGACAATTCTCCCCACCTTATAAAAATTTCGTCCTCGAAATTTCTATACTCAAAGTCCAATACTGTGGGGGATAGTACCACTTAAAATAATAATATTGTTCTCCAATATCACTTCCTTCTGAGAACTCATTTGAAACGCCTCACGAATAGCATTGTCAAAACTCTAAACACATGCCCTTTACGCTCAACATAATAACTTCGACCAGTAACCAACCTCCTATCCCTTCTGGTTTAGCCAACTAAACACAACCCAATATTCTTACTAACCGCAAGTGACGTCGTCACAATACTACTAATACTCATCTGATCCAATAACATCTCGCTTGTCGCGAGTAAAATTTCTTCAAGAACACTCGTATTCTTTCGTTGAATTTAGATATCAACTCAACACATTCCCTCTGCAGGAAATGACTATCACGCCCGAGGAGTAGGGTCCGATGTCACTAATGGATTTAAATCCTCTGGTAACACCATACCACGTGGAGCCACATCTACTGACAACAAGTCCACGAGAAAACCATGATCACATTGTGTTACACAAACCATCACCTCATTTGAACCGGGCTCCCTGATTTGGTTTACGCTTTCTAGAAACTATTCTGTCATGTTGTAGAGTAATTGTCTTCCCTTACTCTATCATTACTCAAACCATAGTACACCCAGGACATGAACTGCCGTGAATATTAGCGTAAATCCAAAACCATAGCCTTTACATCAGGGAGATATAAGTCTCCAGACATCGAGATCCCACAATACTTACTCCTCGCATGAAGACAAATTGTCATGCTACACACTGCTCACGTAACTATTCTGACAACACAAATCCGGACCTTTTTACTCACAAGCCAAACATAAAATCGCTTGCTCAATTATCACCTCGTGGAACTACAACGTGCTTTACCACGGTAATACCTCACCGTACTACTCATAGGTGAGGTACCACTGACCTCCCCATCTCTCACTTTAACATGGAATGACGCATAGTGCAGAACTTGCACTTCAATCATAACTGTGCGTCTATTAAACAATATCCGCATCACAATCTGGGATAAACTTACCATTAAATGACTCCCAGAGCCTTACCCGCTCAACAAGGATATTTCATTCCCAGATGCCTCCATTACCACATCATCCGGCAGTAACTGACAACTTGGGACATTTAACCAGATCGGACATCTACATAAAATTTAGTGTCACAGGTGCACACCTAAAGGAACACCTGATCAAAGCATCGGGAATTAATTTCACCAGACTCAGCCATATCGATCACCGAGCATCCAGTTATCAAGGCACAATTTATCGAATACCATCGCCGCACAGGGCGCGTAAACATCACAAAGTCAACTCGTACAACCAGACAGTTTCCAACAAAACTGTCCCCCATGCTCTGCAAGTACACCATCCACCGCAACCTCTATTCGGTAAGATTCAAAATTCTCAATCGCTTACCACTCCAGATCCTAATTTACAAGATCCACTGCCACACGTTAACATCCTCTCAGATCATAACTTAGTCTGAACGTGGCTTAATCACTCCACGGTTTCCGATGGAGTGTTGCACAACTTAGCAACATACCTCGCTGCTCTTGTTACAATATTACCACACTTAGGCTCGTAACACTTTCGAGTAATTAAGGAAAACCTTTCCTAGTTCCACCGCACTTCATACTTACCGAAAAGTTTACAATTTCGAAAGTCACCTCCAATGATCTTTCTTGCTACCACTCTACACTCATGGTGCCAAGAACTGCCGCTAGGTCAACATTCATAACAATTAGGGTCACTACTCAAATGACCAATGACCATAGCAACGCCAACAATACTTTAATCCTCTCAGGATTTCATTATGTACACCTTCGGTTACAATATTTGATTAGTCCACAGCCAGTGGGTGCACAAATTCCCATGTCATCAAGCTCAGTTAATCGTCCTCACAGAAACCAAGTGTCATAACAGATGACTTGGGTTACAGGTTCAAGCTTGACCATCTACTAATATTCTCACTCATATTCAAAGATTCAGTAGACCTTGCCCCACTGCTGTCACTTCACCTTTTCCGTGCATTTAACTCAGCAGGCAAATCAACCACTTACTGACCACATAAAATAATCTCGCTAACCATCATAAGAGTCGGAGCGACTATGAATGACCCACCTCCGACATATACTTAAATGGTTAGGCCATCTTCTGGACATTTTGTACAGAAACTTCTAACCAAACGTCCTTAATCTCCGTTCTCAATAAATGGAACTCTCATGACACATTCTTAAGATGATGTCATCACCAGCCTTAGTCACATACCTGGTGTCATTTTTGACCACACACCGCTGCACCTAATAATTATATTTTGTCAGCATGTGCTACTCAAATTTCAACTTTACCACTTCCCTACACAGGAGGGTACACGTGCTCGTGTGAGGTATACCCATGTACATCTTCAGCCGTCAAACAGTGCCGTTTGCACAACTACCAGTTCCTACACCACAATAATACCAAGTCCATCAAGGCTCGTATCACTATCTCCGGTACCCAAAGCACTCTGGGTCCATGACCCGGTGGCCTATTGCCACTTCCAACATGTTTCTTTAAATTCCGAAACCAATCACCTTTAATTACAACTGGTAACACTCGCTCGATCTGTAAATCGGACTCTAACACAGCCAACCTGGAGACTCCTCCACAGGTGTACCAATTAAAATACTTTGACCACAGGTGGATAACTCACCTTATGGTCGACATGAGTCCCAAGATCTGGTGACACGATATAATTTCTGCCTCCATGAAACATAGCCCAATGACCCTTGTCACCAACAATTCAAATCACGCTTGGACTCACTAACAAATCAAACCTTCTAATACCCCAATCATGGGTGGCTGGAGCGAAGAGATTCTAGTCGTAGCTGACGACAACAATGTCAGCACCAAAGCTGACCCACGCCATTAGTTTCAGTGGATGTCCCATAAAGCATCGAGGGACCAAACCAGCCTGTACTTCCTTAACATTTCCAGCAGTGTCACATCATGGACTCGTCACCCGAAACAAGTCCATTGATCCCAAAATGACTACACTCATTTTCCCTGAGTCATTCCACTTTCATACGTCAGTTGGTTTTTCTGAAACCACACTCATGACGAACCTCAACAAAATTGTGGCAATCGTCAAATCTTATTATTCATCCTTTCTGAACAATCGCGTTAGGCGACTTCATCTCTTACATTAACTCGTACGACTCTCCACTGTTAAGAGTCTCATAACTCGAACACCAAAGCCTTGTCTTAGGCTTCTACAGCATCCCTGTCAACAACCATGACAGCCCCTCAGGTGTGAATTAGCTGTTTCACTACCGAATATTCACACAAATGTTCAAGCTCGTTAAATAGCGGGAGTTTACAGCTCGATCCCCAACTCAAATCTCGTAAATCAATGGGGGATACCAAAAACATAAATACGTAACGAGCTTACCTTGTTCCTTACAGGAACTCTCTATGAGGTCGCGCGTACTGAGGCATAGTCTTGAAAATTCGATCGTTTATAGGACCACTCGGTCCATATCTCAATCAGGAAGTACTAACTCATATCCTTAATAAACACTAAGCGTCCAAGCATAAAATGCCGATGGATCCGCCGCGGTCGGACCATCACTCTATAGACACTAAGTGATACCAAGTATATGAGGTAGTAACAGGAACGATAACCTAATGCTCTGATACCATTGACAGGACCCACCCCAGGTTAAACCCTTTTAACCTGAAGTAAATCCTGCGGGGACCACCTCAAGGGAACTTCTTACTGAAACCCCCTTGAAATGGCCAACCCTTCCTACTAAACTAACTAAACCGGGTTAGTCAGAGCAGTCTACAGAGATGATTACCCAAAGAATTTCAAGCAGCAACGGAAATGATCGACTATGCCTCGACTCTCGTACGCGCTCGACCTCCTCTCAAGAACCCTGCATCACTGGGCATTTAAAAACGAAAGGCCCAGGGGAGAAACATTTAAAACTGTTAGAGTGAGTGGACGAAAATCACATATAAAAACTTCATTTCCTGTAATGTTCTCCCAAAAGTATATCAATTTAAAAATCATTTATGCATGCCCACAATTACTAAATTTCCGCAAGTGCATAATAAGATAAACCAACAAGGAATATGGGAAGAGAAATGTTCACCAAACATAATAAGTCTGACCTCTCAGACTAGGGTCGGAGCTAAGAGCTCTAGTAGCGCCCTCACGCTACGCTATGCTAGCTAGATAAAATAATACGGTCAACCCTTATAATATCAACCTGACCTCTCAGGCTTGTCTGACCTCTCAGACCAGGGTCGGAGCTAAGAGCTCTAAATAAAAGGATAACGGTCAACCCTTATAATATCAACCTGACCTCTCAGGTTTGTCTGTCCACTCAGACCAGGGTCGGAGCTAAGAGCTCTAAATAAAATGATACGGTCAACCCTCATAGTGCACTACGTAGTTTGCCTGACCTCTCAGGCTAGGGTCGGAGCTAAGAGCTCTAGTAGCGCCCTCACGCTACTCTAGCTAGCATATTTATTGGTCAACCCTTAAAATAAATATTCATAACAATACATTAATCAAATTCTCTTCCCAAACAAATAATTAAAACAATTCCTTGTCATATATGCATAAATCCACTTTCCAACGAAATCTCGGGTTCAAATCCATTCAAATGACGGGCCATCCCCGTTTATAACCATTTTCAGAAAGTAATAGCAAATTGGAGGAATAATGGTAAATACGTTTAAGCATAAAAATCAAGAAAACCTTTAACCAAGGTTCCCGCTAAACTTTATCCAAATAATACCTCCAAGAACCCGAGAAAATATAATTCTCGAAAACGATCATAAAAACCATGCAATTAAATCGATAATTAAGGCATGCATTCATTTAAAATAATATGTCCACTCACAGTACTATTGCGACCTTCTTCCCGCTCGGAAAGCTCCTCGAGCGAAACTCTCGAACTAACCGCGTAGTCGAGACCGTCTCACGTACGACCAGACTGTACCAACAAATCATCATATTAGTCGTTCACAGTTGACTTGGTCTTTTCCTAGTTTGACCAGGAACTCCTATTTGACCACAAGTTGACCGAGTTCCTTTTTATGACATTTCACCCTTTTTGACTTTCTTTCCCAGTTATCGACTCTTAACTCAATTTACCGGAAGTCCGACTCAGTTTCCGAACTTTCCTTTATTACTTTAACTTGACGTTAGGGTGTCACGTATTAATCAATATATTTGACCTTGAGTCGATTTACCGATTAAACCTTTTCACATCAATTCCAGTTATCAATTCCCGATAACAATTTAACTCTTTACCCATTTAACCAAAAATTGTCACATTCATTGAGCTTCAGTTCTTAAACCATTTTTCTGAAAATGCAACTTTCCCAAAGTGAAAGCTTTCCTTTAATGGAAACTTTCCCAAAATGGAAAGTTTCCCAAATTAACAGGTTTCCAAACTTAGAAGGTTTCCCAAAATGGAACTTCCTAATTACGTCCAATTAACCGTAATTAATCCAATTCTTTAATTTACGGAAACTTTACGACAATTAGGTTATTGAAAGAATCCACTCCTACCTCTTCGGCATTCAGCCGGTTTTACCGTATCACCGGAATCTTCGTCGGATTCCGGTGACTTGCCGGAATTTCGCCAGAGTTTCCCCGTTTCTCGACCACCAAGTTCTCGACATGAAACCACGCAAACAACATTAAGTTAGCAACCCAACAATGATTCCAATCACACACTGCTCAGAATTCAAATGTTCCTTCTCTATTCAACAACACAGCCTCAACTGCACATCATCAAACTACTAAAGATTCCAGATAAATAAGACTCCAACTCATGCACACAAGCTCAACCTAAAACCCAAACTCTGAAACCCAAAACCATAACTGTCGTCACTGTGTTCGTTGCCGAACACAGTAACAATAATCAAACACCCAACTTCCTCCCAACTCAATCAAACTCCAATCTAATTATACAGAAGAGCAGAGTTCAATGATTAACTAAGTATTGATACCTGGATGAACCTAGAATCTCCAAGTCTGCGTCTTCTCCTTCTCTGCCCCTAACCGAGCACAGAGCTCTCGGTCTCGACCTGCTGCAGCTGTAGTCAAGCTGCTGCTGTTGCGTCCCCTTTGGAAGGCCATACGCCTCTTCCAAGAAAGAAGAACTCGATCAGGGGAAACAATTTGAAGATTGAGGTTTTACTGAGTTGGTCTCCAATTTGAGCAGAGGATGGATTCTTACCGAATCGGTGGCAGGGATAAGGAGACGAGAGGCCGGAGAACTCCTTGGGTGATCGCCGATGGGCCACAGGCGACTTGATGGCGGAGCTCTGCCATGGTGGGCGATCGGAGCACAGCCGAGCTCCTCGTCAGCCAAGCCTCTCCCACAACAGCTATTTGAAGAAATTGGTAAGGGGGTTTTGATGAGAAAGAGAAGAGGAAGAGATTGGTGGTTGTCCGCCGGCGAACGGTGGCCGGAATCGCCGGCGTCGAGCAGGGATCACCGACGCAGGAGGAGAGCTCGGGGAGCTCGGTTTGACCGGTTTGGGGAGGTTTGACTCGGTCAAACCTCTCTTCTCTATTTATAGAGAAATCAACGGTTGAGATTCAATCTTGAAAAGATCCAACGGTTCAGATTGGAAGGAGGTAAAAAGTGAAAAGGTTAAATGGTAAAAACTGATTTACCGGATTATAATTAAAAGTTACCGGAAACTTCAAAAATTCGTAGAAAATAAACCGAAGCTCCGAAAAATAATCCGAAAATACCGGGAGACTCGTGTCGACACGTACTACAACATCGAGTCATCAATTCAGGTATTTGGAGTACTTTTAAAAACTCGAAAATTAACTCGAGCGATAACTTATCGAATTACCGATCGCAATTAAAAATCCTCGGTAACTCGTGAATTTCTGTGAAAGGTAACTTTTATTAACTTCACAAGATTCGGGGTGTGACAAAAACCCCATGCGGTGGAAATTGGTGGAGATCGGAGGAAGTGAGGGCGAGCGGTTTTCCGGCAAAAACTCGTCGTTCAGGCATGTGGACGGCGCGTGAAGGGTATGTTCCTTCCTCTTTCATCTCCTTCTTCCTTTCTAGGTGCCTTTTTGTTCGATTTGATGTCCAATTGAAAAGCCATAAATCTGTGTTTTTACTGTTTTCTGGGTTTCGAGTTTCTCCCTCTGGCGACCATGCTTTTGGGTTTCTGGCGAGTTCCTAGAGCTCCTGTGAGTCTGGAAGTGGTGGATTGGGGCTTAGATGAGACATTGGGAGGCAGCAGCAGCTTTGGATTCAAAGGTAAGGAACATGTTTTAGGCTGCTATGTTGTTAATTTGGTTTGTACGGTTGGGGATAGAGGCAAAAAGAGGGAGAGCCGGAAATGGCTGGGATCGGCCGGCAAGCCGATCGAACCAACTAGTGGGGTGAAATGTCAAGACTACCCCTGGTAGTTCAGATTATTTACAGGAATGCCACTGAGGCTGAAATCCCAGAAATACCCTAAGAAGTTTTGTATATTTATAAGACTGCCACTGAGTTTAAAAAGACAATATTACCCCTAGCAATCCTAGTTAATTGCAGGACTGCCATTGAGGGTGAAATTCCAAAAATACCCCTGGCAGCTTGCCATATTTACCAAACTGTCATTGAGGTTGAATTGACTATACTGCCTTTGACAGTTTAAAATAGTTACAAGGGTACCCTCCAGTTGATATTACTGTTTTGCCCTAAAGGATTTCTTATTTACGTGGATGCCATTATATTATAATATTATGTGTGAGTGTTGTGTATGATTATGGTGAAAGGTTCAGGATATTTTCGATACATAATTGGTCGGCGAATACCTCAGCGGAGAGGTTAAACTCCGGATAGGTAATAGGCATTACTGTCCATATTAGTAGATCGACCGATTTATAGAAAAGCGGGATTTGTCCGGTTAGTGCGTTAATTAAAATAAGAGTTATGTGTGGCTTGATCCTTGAGGACAGAGTACGTAGGCAGCCTGACCGAGATTTGGGTGCAGTCACAAATAATATTAGAACCCTATGTCCTCTAAAGTAATTAGTATGAAATCCAAATGCGGGAATCGGGATAATCTCCGGTTGTGAGGTCTATTCTGGTTTTGTTTGGATTGTCCGAAATGGTTGGGAATAAGTGTTATCCCTTCTCAAGGGTATTTCGAGTAAATCTCTCTTGGGATGGGTCTCGCACGTCCTACCTATCCAGGGTTTAGAGAGGTAAACTTGGGTCGGGGGTGACAACTGGTATCAGAGCTTAGGTTCAAAGCTCGGACCAAAAGTTTAGGTAGTTAAAGTCCTTAGAAATGTTTAAATGTGTTATCGACTTTCCAAGTGGAACAAGTCGTTATATTGTTAGTATGTGTGGTGGCAAGGATGACCACCTGAGGTTGAAAATAGTGAAGTTAAGTGTAGTAGTAAAGTTTGCGACATCAATGGCTTTTAGATGTCGATATAGACTTTTCGTTGGATCGAAAAGTCGAGAGGTTCGTAAGTTTAGAAACGAACCAGATTTGGAAAGAAAATTCGAATTTCAGTATTTGGCGTAAATAAGCTTAAAAGTGCGCCTAATATTATTCGAATTTATAAATCGACAATTTTCGAGCTTTTGAGGGTTTGATCTTTGTCGATTAGTTGGAAAAATTGGACTGTTAGACTATTTGATAGTCGTTTCGCGTCCTACATTTGATTGATGGGTTAAAAGAGTATGTATGACCGCTTTTGGCAACACATTAGTGTTGCGTAATTATATTCAAGGAGGATCAGGGATGATCTGGTGATCGAGATGCTAGATGAGGTCAAGAGAAACAGTTGAAGTAAGGTATCATAGTGGCGCAGCGGGCGAGGAGGAATATTTTATGACGGTTAGAAAACCCCTTTCGTGCAAGAGAGACGTCACGGAATGTGAGGACGGTTAGAGTACTGTATCTAGAGCAGCAGATACGTGGCCAATATGATGAGTGGACCTTTGATTTGTTTTAAAGAAATACATGTCATGGTTTAATAATTAAATGGTTTTAAAATGTTCCCAGAACGAATGATTTTTCAGGTTTATGTACATTTTCGATTCCTTTGGTTTTGCGAGCACCCTAGTGGAGGGTTTTTATTCGTTTATTTCCATTTGATTTTGAATTTCAGCTCGCTTATTTTCACTTGGGTTTTAAATAGTTTTTGACGGGAGAGTTCCGTCATGATTTGATTTTATACGGCTGCAGACCATGATATGATTTATATTTGGCTACAGGCCACGAATTGATTTATATTTGGCTACGGGCCAGGATTTGTTTTATATTGGCTGCATGCCGGGATTGGATTTATGTTTGGCCGTGGGCCGGAAAATTATTTGTTTTTGGTGTAAGACCTGGATTGTTTTCAAAAAAAAATGAAAATGAGATTCGAAATTATGGTTTTGAAACATTACTCTTGGCATTGACTTTTGGTCCACTCACTTTAAAACTTTCCACGTCTGAGAAGTGTTAGCCATAGCTTGGGATGCTGATGAGTCTGCATTAGTTCCTAATAAAATATAAAACTTACGAGTGACGTACTCTAGAATTCTATGGGAATAGTTGGAGACGGTTCGGGTTACTCGTGATCGCTTGGATGAGTGGTGGTTGAATTTAGTAAAAGAGATCGGGATATCTCTTCGAGGGAAACCCACTCATGAGGAATAAGAGAAGTTGAGCTGATTGGGTAATATTGGAATTGATTACAGGAGCACCATGAGATAGGATTTTGAGCTAACTTTTATCCTTCAGGCATGACTTGAGCACACAGGAGTTAGTGTTCGAGCTTGTTAGCTCTTATTGTTGTGTAATGCCCTACTAAAGACTCTCTTTTGAGAGAGTGGAGTAAGATGAGGAAATTCACTATGACTGAGTATGTGAAGATGACAGCCATGCTAGCGCGAAGTCGCTTAGCGAATTCATCAACTTGAGTGAGCAGTTTTGAGATTTACATTGTGGTATGCGCATTAGTTTGAGCCCCGTGATTGGAAGTTAAGGTACAAAGAACCAGAAATGAGAATTTTGGTTTATGGACGCATGAGATAATAAGTCCATGGCTTCAAAGCCTAGTGCAGAAAGTTCACATTTCTTTTGTCTCAAAGGGTGCGAGAGACGTACGAGTTTCCCCTAGCGTGATGGAGGCAGAAAGAAGGAGACAGCCGGAAATGGCTCGGATCAGCCGGCAGGCCGATCGGAGCAACCAGTAGGTAAAAGGGGTAAAAACCTTGGGTTTTTATCGCTGTAAATCTGGTAATTAACCATTTATCGTGGGATGAAATGTGAGGACTACCCCTGGTAGTTCGGGTTATTTATAGGGATGTCACTGAGGTTGAAATCTTAGAAATACCTCTGGAAGTTTTGTATATTTACAAGACTGACACTGAGTTTAAAAAGACAATATTACCCCTAACAGTCCTAGTTAATTACAGGACTGTCTTTGAGGGTGAAATTCTAAAAATATCCCTGACAGCTTGGCATATTTACCAAACTGCCATTGAGGTTGAATTGACTATACTGCCCTTAACAGTTTAAGATAGTTACAACGGTACCCTCCAGTTGATATTACTGTTTTGCCTTGGAGGATTTCTTATTTACGTGGATGTCATTATGTTATAATATTATGTGTGTGTTGTGTATGATTATGGTGGAAGGTTCAGGATATTTCTGATATCATTGGTCAGTAAATACCTCAGCGGAGAGGTTAAACTCCTGATAGGTAATAGGTGTTACTATTCATATTAGTAGATCGACCGATTTATAGAAAAACGGGATTTACCTGGTTAGTGCGTTAATTAAAATAAGAGCTGTGTGTGGCTTGATCCCTGAGGACAGAGTACATAGGCAGCTTGATCGGGATTCGGGTGCAGTCACGAATAATATTACAACCCTATGTCCTCTAAAGTAATTAGTATGAAATCAAAATGCGGGAATCGGGATAACCTCTGGTTGTGAGGTCTATTCCGGTATCGTTTGGATTGTCGAAAATGGTTGGGAATAAGAGTTATCCCTTCTCAAGGGAGATTTCGAGTAAATCTCTCTTGGGATGGGTCCCGCACGTCCCACCCATCCCGGGTTTAGAGAGGTAAACTTGGGTCGGGGCGTGACATGAATGGCTGGTCATGCCATTTGACCTCAAGCAGGCACCGTCTGTTTTCTAAAGGAAAATGGATAATATTTTCAAAGCTTACTCAGATTTTTGTATAGTTTATGTAGATGACATTTTTGTCTTCTCGTGAACTATGAACATCTGAAGCATCTTGAACAAGTATGCAGGTTGATTGTCCAGAAATGAATCATCTTTAAACAAAAAAAGATTCACCTCATAAAAGGAGAAATCGATTTCTTAGGCATTCATGTTAAAGATGGAGAGATTCGTCTCCAAGATCATATTGTCAAAAAAAATCAGTCAGTTCCCAGATCATATTCCTGATGTAAAATCTTTACAGAGGTTTTTGAGAGTTGTCAATTTTGCGAGAGATTTTATTTCTCAAGTTAGCGGTCTTACTGCTCTACTCTCTTCAAAAACCAAGGTTCTAAAAGGCCCCGCCTAGCATCGCCTAGGCTCTAGGCTGCAACAAGTCGCCTCGCTTTTCTTCAAGGCATTTGTGCCAGGCTATTAGCAATTAGGCGGCCGTCTAGCCCACTTAATTTTCGTCTATCCCGTCTAGCCGCCGCCTAGGGTTCTAAGCTCTTCGGCTAATTTTATTTACATTTAGTGGTGAGATTGTTACATTGTGGAGAGCATGAGAGTATAACAGTAAATGATATTTTTAGAATTAGAAGTGTGTGTTTATTGTTGTCGTTACTCACTTTTATAGGGCAAAACAGAGGGCGACTTCGCTCTGTCCTTCAGCCGCGCCACAGTCGTCGTCCAGCCAGCACTGGCCGGCTCTCTACCACCACTTTCTTCCCCTCCTTCTCCTCTACCTGACCCAACCCTCAGAATCCCCAAGCAGCCACCGTGTAGGGAGATCGAACGCCACTGCGTTCGGCGATCCAGGTGGCGGTTCGGCGCGTGACTGGTATATTCCTTCTCCTCTCCTCTTCCTCTTCCTTCCCTTGCCTCTTGATGTCCGATTCGAGCCTCGATTTCGAATCTCTCATTTCACTGTTTTACTATTTTTCTGGGTTCCTGGGTTCTCGGCTCCGAAGACGTCTTCTGGTGAGCTTCTCAAGCTCAGGTGAAGCTGGAAGCAACGGTTTAGGGCTGAGGAGGAGCTTGGAGGCAGCTGGTGACGCGGAAAAAACCAAAAAAAAAATTCAGCATCTCGTTTCGTCTCGCCTCGTCACTCCGGCGGTCGCCTTTCCAGCGGTGTCCCGGCGAAAGAACCGGCAGAGCTTTTCTCCCTCGCTCCGCCCTAAGGCGCGCCCCACCGCCGCCCCGAAACGCCTTTGAAATACTGGTCATATATACCATTTCTAGTTGTATTAAAAAAAACTAATAACGTGGACCTTAATTAGTTAATTACCAACAAAAATCATTTATTCCCACCCATTATTTTCGGATGGCCAAACTCGTTCATTAAATTTTATTTGTATCTCCGTTTTAAACTATTAAATGATAAAAAGAACTGAGTTGTAAGAAATATATAAGGTCCTTCCATTAATGGTTCAGTTTTTAGGTTTTATATGGAGATTACTTCAGTAAACTTTCTGTCAAAGTAGTGATCATCTGTAATTTAAAATTATTAATATGAATGATTCAGATTTGACAGATTTGATTAATCAGTTAAAATAGTGATCAGTAAAACTTTAATTTAAAATTATTAACATAAATAGTTTATAATTGACAAATTTAATTAATCAGTTACTTTAAGTTAGTTCAAGACATTAACAATAATCATTTTTGTTAAAAATTTCTAAAATTAATCTATTCATATAAATTTATAAAATAAATGTAAAGATGTAAATCTGAGGTAGAAAATCTATAATGGGACAAAAAAGAAAATTCGACCGCCAAAAAAGAAAGAAGCGGGCACCGTCACGGCGGTAAGTAATGGTAGAGTCCAAATGGGTGATACACCACCTCTTCTCTCTTTATAAATGACACGCTCCCAGACCACTCTGAAATTTCTCTCCTTCTTACTTCCCCCTTAATCTCATCCCTCTTATCTCTCCCAAATAATTCCCAATTCCCACCCCTTCATTTTTTGGACTGGCATAAATCCAAATATTAATTTTTAGAGAAAATAATTAAAATAAAAAGCTTGAATTGGTGAAAAAGAAATATGGTAGTTGATGATATGCTGCAGATGAGCATCATGGTCTGCTATGGAGGTCCCTCTTGCTTCCGCTTCCCTGATGCTTATCCCAAAAGGTAATCTCTTTCAAGATCCCCTTCCTGGGTCTTCGCTCTTTTCGGATAAATTTTTTTTTTAATTTTGTTTATATAAATCTTGCTGGGTTTCGTTTGTTGAAATTGGTTTGATGGATTAGATGGTTTTGATTCATTGTCTCCCACCTGGGTTTGGGCGAATTATTGAGATGCTTGAGCTGGGGTTGCAAATAATGTTTCTTTCTGCCTTTCCATTTCGATATAAAATTTAGTTGTTTTTTCATTCTGGAATTTTTATTGTTGAATCTTGTTTTATTTTATTGAACATTTTGATTGGAGTGTGAGTGGAGTTTGTTATTTTGATTGATAAAACTAGGGTTTTGATGGAGGGGAGATATAGTGGGGATTGATATGATGATGATGAAGGTGTTTATAGGGTTACTTTGTTGAATTCGTTTTTCGGGAAAAATGGCAATATTCAATCCACCAGCAACGATACTGATCATCATCCAGGAATTGGAGTTGTTGAGCTGAAATGGTTGATTCTCTGCTCACTGCCCTGTCAATGGAGAATAATCATCACCCATCAACGCTCTTGTCAATGGATTCCAGTGCCTCCTCTCACGACGAATTGGATTTGGAAATGAATCGGCAGATCATACTTTCCCGTCCACCTGACATCAACTTGCCCCTGTCGGCCGAGCGCAGCCCACCTCCCCCATCATGGAATTTGGAGCCTTGTGATATTCTGGATGTTGGGCTCGGTCCGCAGATTTATGAGACCGAGAGCTTGCTTGCGATCCCCAAGGTTGGAAGGAAATGTGCCAAG
The DNA here is from genome assembly GCA_951800085.1 of Comarum palustre. Classification (NCBI taxonomy): domain Eukaryota; kingdom Viridiplantae; phylum Streptophyta; class Magnoliopsida; order Rosales; family Rosaceae; genus Comarum; species Comarum palustre. Next base: position 21,788,378 of record OX637578.1, on the reverse strand, counting down.
CGGATAGACAGCATATGGGGTGCCTGGTTTTTCTTCAGTTTCTACTTCAAGCCTGCATTGAACGAGAAGTCAAAGGTGAAGATTGTCCGGGACAGTAATGGGGTATCAGGGTTTGATAAAACTGATCTCAAGCTTGATGTTTTCATGGTTCAGCATGACATGGAGAATATGTACATGTGGGTTTTCAAGGAGAGGCCGGAGAACGCATTGGGGAAGATGCAGCTGAGGAGTTACATGAATGGGCATTCCCGCCAAGGGGAGCGCCCATTTCCATTCAGTGTTGACAAGGGTTTTGTTCGATCCCACAGGATGCAACGGAAGCATTATAGGGGTCTTTCAAATCCGCAGTGTGTGCATGGGATTGAGCTTCTCCGGGCACCTAATCTCATGGTTCTTGATGACGAAGAGCGCAAGAGGTGGATGGAGCTTACTGGAAGGGACATGAACTTCACGGTCCCTATTGAAGCAGGTGATTTTAGCTCATGGAGAAACCTTCCAAATACAGATTTTGAGCTGGAGAGGCCACCACCTCCGATAAAGACTGTGGCAAACAATCACTCAAAGAAACTGCTGAACGGATCTGGTTTGAACTTGTCTACCCAGCCATCTAACAATAATCATTGCGAGGCAAATGGAAATAGAATTGGAAATGGCAATGGTAATGGAATGGACCTATCTCCTGTCAGTAGCAAGAGGAGGAAAGAGTTTTTCCCAACTGGGAATGATGATGACTGCTACTTGGGTGTTAATCCTCCTGATCGGGTCGTGGACATGGAAGTCAACCCAACTGAGTTGCAGTGGCTACATCAGTTGAGTGGTGTAATGAAGAATGTTTATGGGCCTGTTACAGCTGCAAAGACGATCTATGAGGATGATGCAGGCTATTTGATCATTATCAGCTTACCATTTGTGGATCTTCAGAGGGTAAAGGTTTCTTGGAGGAACACCCTCACTCATGGTATCATCAAGGTCTCTTGTATAAGCACATCTCGCACGCCATTCATCAAGAGACATGATCGCACTTTCAGGCTTACAGATCCTGCCTCTGAGCACTGTCCTCCTGGAGAGTTTGTTAGAGAAATCCCTCTCTCCACCCGCATTCCTGAAGATGCTAACATAGAAGCTTATTATGACGGGCCAGGATCAGTGCTCGAGATTTTGGTTCCAAAACTCCGTGTTGGGCCAGAAGAACATGAAGTTATTGTATGCCTTCGCCCTCACCTTGGAGGCAATGATCTTATGTTGACTTAAGATAGGCAATGATAGAGATTATAAGGTTTCTTGCTATGGTGGTGCTTCACTGTCCTACTAACTGTGGACCATATAGTGTAAGTTTATTTGAAGGGAAAAGAATGCTGCTTCTCATATTTGTCATTGCGGTTTTTGCTCCCTTTTCTATGCATCTGTAGTTGACAGTCTGTTCTTGGTTGATATATCTGATTCCAGTAATTTAAATTATTGTGCAAATTGTTTCTGGAATACCTTGAATTTGATGACTTTTGCTAGTTTATATTTCTGCTCCTAGTTGAACTCTAATATTGAAATGTCTTGGTTTTATTTTTGGTTGTTGGTTTTCCTTATCAGCACATAACTAGTTCATGCTTCTTACTCCATCTAAGTTGTATAGTTCAGCTTGCAATTCCTAGCGTGGTGTGAGCAGTCAACTTATTCGTTTTATCCTAGATTTTAAGTTTTGCAAAGCAAGGGAAATGGCTTATGCAATTAGGGTGATAAAAATACACCAGATGATTCGCAACTGGCAACTAATCTATGAAAGTATAGTACACTAAAGAAAACATTGCTTGAAATAAAGTTATAAACTATGTTATTAGCGTCTAGTAGTTGGTCCTTTTTGTAAAGAATTCTTTGAAGTCATTGTACAAAATAGAGTAGTTAACAGATTGAATAATGCAGCTGATTAAGACTTGCATTCCTGCCCGTCCTGCGGCACTGGGTACATTTTTTTTTTGATATAGTTGTGGAATGTTGATGAATTGTCTATGAAGTCTTTATATGTTTGGAGCATATGTGCATCATATAAGACTAAGTTGTGGTTGTCTGTTGCCACACACCACCTTTGATCAGTTGTATCTTTAAGTGGAAGGTATTTGGGACTCTGGTGGGATGTTGAATAGAGAAAAGGCCACACACCTCTTCACTGCTGTGTATGGCCAATGACTTATCATCTAATAATTAGAATATATATTGTGGTAGTCATAATCTGGATGGTACATGTTAAGGCACATGGATATTTATGGAATGTGACAGGATATTCCCAGAAGATGTGGGTTCTGCCATCCATTGATACAGCATCATATCATATCAGAGGATATTAACGAAAATTATTCGGTGCACCGCCGGTCTAATGATATGCTCAATCCACACCGTCCGATTGAAATGAACAATGCCACACTCATTTCCTTACCGTCATATATATGCACTGTTCACATTTGTTTTTTTGTCTGTTTTTTTTTCTTCTTGCAAGGAATACTCTCTAGGATGTTAGAGGGATATGATACTTTCCTTATTGATAAGCGTATGAGGGATATGATACTTTCCTTATTGATAAGCGTATGACATGTCAAGTGGTTGGCAATAAAACTAGGCAGGCAAATGTTGCATTTGGCAACATTTGTCAGACGGTATTGGAGAATAATAGATATCATATTAGAAAAGTGACAAATAAAATATAATTCATAAGTGGATAGATTATTTATAATAATACTGAAGTCTTTTGTGATTAAAATCCAACACCTTAAAAGTGGTTAAGTTGAGACAGTATCGGTACACAGATGATTGACGAGTCACGCTTGTCACCGTTTAACATGGTATCAGAACATGTCTCTCGCTGATTACTTATCCAATCTCGTAGGTTCTATCTTTCGCCCAGTTCTCATGAGCCTGATTTGAGTTCCTTATCTTCGTCCGGTCCGAGTTTATCTCGTCATCAGAAAGTTTTGTTTAGATTGTCACCAAGTGTTCCTTTGTTTCGTCTCATATCATCACATGCAGACCTTGAGTCAGGTTGCATGTGAGGAGACGTATTGTAAGTATTAGAGAATAATAGATCCCAAATCAGAAAAGTAACAAATAAAATATAATGTATAAATGTAGATTATTTTTAATTATACTGAGATATTTTGTGATTAAAAGTTAAAACCCAACACCTTAAAGGTGGTTAAGTTGAGACAATATCGGTACACGGATGATCTACGGGTCACGTTTGTCACTGTTTAACAACATTATCATACTTTTGATCTGCATCCAATATTCGAAGATTGTTACCTCTATCAGGTCAAATAATTTGATTCATATCCCCGCAAAATTGACAACGATTCTGATTGATAGCACAGCAGAATCCATACTGCAAAAAGAGTAGTATACCATCTATCTGCCCTACTGCGCATTCTTCACTAGAACAAGACGGTGTTTGTTTCGAAGTGTTACAAAAACATAAATTCATAAAGATGAAGATATGATAACGTGATTCTTATTCCAACATTTCTAGATGAGTTGAGTAAACAGGTACATCACTTGTGGATTGCAAAGACCTAGTAAGAGAACAAACGCACAGCATTCTGGTAACTTGCTTCATTAACTTCTTCCTTGTCCATCTCCAACAAAGATGCAACATAAACCAGCACATTGTGAATATTCGCCGGATGGTTCAGCGATGCATCACCTTCAACCGACTGCAGAAGTGGCTCCGATTCTTGTTCAGAATTGGGCAATGCATCAGGCGCATCCGTCTCCAGTAGAAGCCTATCAAATGGCACTGACCTCACCATCGTCTTGGCCTTGCTCGTTTTCATGGACTTGAGAAACCCCGAAAACGAAAAGTACCCACCCAAATTTGGCAAACTCGGGAACCATCTCAGCAGAGCCAAGGTAAGAATGAAGTATAAACCCTTCAGGAAATGGCCCCAGGATTTCATTATCTCAAGAAGGTCGCCGAAAGCTCGAACACAGTGGATCGACGCGGGACTTCTAACTCCTTGAGTTCGAGTTGTTGCCGCTGATCGGCGAAATCACCCATCTTCTTCCCCTTGTCCAATCCAATCTCTCCGACTGCGGCAGTGGGTGTGGAAGCAAAGCTTTGTTTGAGGGTGTTGAGCCAATTGGGCTGTCAGCAATAAACCAGGGGTGGAGGCCGAAGCAGGGAACTATGTGACGATGATGGGACTCGCCCATCTGCTTCACCAAAGGCCAGTCTTGCTCGGATACCCCATTAACGGTGAAGCGAACCACGCCGGAATCGATGGCCTATGCAATCAGTTGGGGTGCCTTGTGGAAGATTCTTGGGTCTTGTAGATGACAGTGCGCGTCAAACAACATGTTTATTCGCTCAAACAACACCAATGCTCTGTTCTGATCCCTTTTTGTTCCTGTTTTTGCCTAGCGATTTTAAGTGTTCTAGACTTCTTGTAACCGAAAAGGTATTCCATTTTCTTCAGTTGCAAGCGTTTGTGCAACGCCCCGAAATAGGCATCCGCAATGTAAAGCTCGCATGTTGTAAGGTCGAACCTGAGGCCTAGAGGTTGAGCACTACTCAAGTTGGTGAAGTCGGATGAGCACCAAAAATTGACCAATATAAGATTTAACAATAAAGTTTTGCTTCAATCCAATTATCATTTCAGTGGGAAAAAAATGTCGTTCATAAGCTAAAACAACCATGCTCAAAGCACTCCAACTCTGCAGATTTCATTTCTGCATACTGGATAAGAAAAGCTGAAAACGTAAGAGGCACAATAACAAGACAATCTAGCCCTAAAACTGTGTACAAGAAATGTTAACATTGAAGAATAAAATCTGCATGCAATAGTTGAAAAATATTACAATAAAGGCCCCAAGCAAATTGCCAAGGAAAAATAACGAAGGGCCTATAAGTTCGCAAAAGCTCTGAATAAAGATCAGAGCAAAATCCAAAATAAAAGCATTAAAAATTGTTCATCAGACCGCCTACTTCACAAACCAAAAACCAACACAGCCACCACGGGCTTGAATCATTTCTTAGTCGACCTCCTCAATCTTGGGCCCAGCACCACCACTTCCAACTGGGACATCATCATCAACTGGGCCACCAGCACCATCAGGCCCTGCACCCTGGTACATCTTGGCGATGATTGGGTTGCAGATGCTCTCCAACTCCTTCATCTTGTCCTCAAACTCATCAGCCTCTGCAAGTTGGTTGCTGTCTAGCCACTGGATGGCAGCCTCAATGGCGTCCTCAATCTTCTTCTTGTCAGCCCCTGGGAGCTTCTCACCGATCTTCTCATCCTTGATGGTGTTCCTCATGTTGTATGCATAGTTCTCCAAAGCGTTCTTGGACTCAACCTTCTTCTTGTGCTCTTCGTCCTCAGACTTGTACTTCTCTGCCTCTTGGACCATATTCTCAATCTCCTCCTTTGAGAGCCTGCCCTTGTCGTTGGTGATGGTGATCTTGTTCTTTTGTCCTGTGGTCTTGTCCTCAGCTGACACATTCAAGATACCATTGGCATCGATGTCAAAGCACACTGTGATTTGTGGCACACCTCTAGGAGCTGGGGGGATTCCGGAGAGCTCAAACTTTCCAAGCAAGTTGTTGTCCCTGGTTCTGGTTCTTTCTCCCTCGTAGACCTGAATGAGCACACCAGGCTGGTTGTCAGAGTAGGTAGAGAAGACCTGTTCCTTCTTTGTTGGGATGGTTGTATTTCTGGGGATCAAAACGGTCATGACACCTCCGGCAGTTTCCAAACCAAGAGATAGAGGGGTGACATCCAACAGAAGAAGGTCCTGAACCTTCTCATTGCCCTCGCCACTGAGAATTGCAGCCTGGACTGCAGCACCATAGGCAACAGCCTCATCGGGGTTGATGCTCTTACAGAGCTCCTTGCCATTAAAGAAGTCCTGGAGGAGTTGCTGAACCTTGGGAATACGGGTGGATCCACCGACAAGCACCACATCATGGACAGTGCTCTTGTCCATCTTGGCGTCCCTCAAACACTTCTCTACTGGCTCCATACACTTTCTGAACAAGTCCATGTTGAGCTCCTCAAATCGAGCACGGGTGATGGTTGAGTAGAAGTCAATACCCTCGTACAAGGAGTCGATTTCAATGGTGGTCTGGGCAGTGGATGAGAGGGTCCTCTTCGCCCTTTCACATGATGTTCTCAATCTCCTAAGTGCCCTGGGGTTGCCGCTGATATCCTTCTTGTTCTTTCTCTTGAATTCCTGAACAAAGTGGTTCACCATTCTGTTGTCAAAGTCCTCACCACCAAGATGGGTGTCACCAGCTGTGGCCTTAACCTCAAAGATACCCTCTTCAATGGTAAGAAGAGAGACATCAAAGGTACCACCTCCAAGATCAAATATCAACACATTCTTCTCACCAACACTGGTGGCCTTCTTGTCAAGACCGTAGGCAATGGCAGCTGCGGTTGGCTCATTGATAATACGCAAGACATTGATACCAGCAATGACTCCGGCATCCTTGGTAGCCTGACGCTGAGAATCGTTGAAGTAAGCAGGCACTGTGACCACTGCGTTCTTGATGGTGGCACCAAGGTAAGCCTCAGCAATCTCACGCATTTTGATGAGGACCATGGAGGAGATCTCCTCAGCAGCAAACTGCTTCTCCTCTCCCTTGTATTGAACTCCAATCATGGGCTTCTCAGCTGGTCCAGAGGTGACCTTGAATGGCCACAACTTCATGTCACCCTGAACTGAGGCATCCGTGAATCTGCGACCAATCAAACGCTTGGCATCTGCAACAATAGAGATGCCAATTAGCATATGACCATGATATAACAATTAGTAGCCCATTAGATCTGAAATAAGAATACTCAATTTCACTTTAAAGCCAATGATTCTAGTAAAAAACTAATTAAAAATCAAATTAACATCTACTTTAGTACCTGATTATACAGACATTCGTAACATTTAGAATTCACCTATCAAGTTATAACAAAGCATTCATCACACCTCTATTTTTCCAACTCAGACTTCTATAACATCTATTAAGATTATTCACAACTTAAAATTTAGTATTCCCAATTAACTAAACCAAATCAAGCACATATAATATTAAGAATCAATTGAGTGTACCAAATTAATTTCCACTAATATAAGGTTAATACAGGACAATCGATTTACTGCCTTACTAAAGAAATTTCAAAATTTGGAATAAACAGTAGAGTAGATCTAAACTAATTTCAAATTCAAAATTCAAATCGACATCAGCTATAGATTCAATCAGGTTTCAATAGTACAAAACCGCACCAGCAATTCAAAAATATTATCAGCACAGATCTACAAAATAAGCAGCTATAAAATTATCCAAGATCTACGGAGTAGAAGCATACAGATCTACTAAGCTACAGAAATCAAAAACACTAAACGGATCTGAGATCTTACCAAAAACAGTGTTGATTGGATTCATAGCCACCTGGTTCTTAGCGGCGTCTCCGATCAACCTCTCGGTGTCGGTGAAAGCCACATACGACGGCGTGGTCCTGTTCCCCTGGTCATTGGCGATGATCTCAACACGGTCGTGTTGCCAGACGCCGACGCAAGAGTAGGTGGTGCCGAGATCGATTCCGATGGCCGGACCTTCTCCTTTGCCGGCCATTTTACTTGGACGAATAAATTGACAGAAAAAAGCGAGGCGAGGTTGAAAAGACGGTAGAGGCTGCTAAGGTATGGTTTAAAAAGTGATAGTGGGTGGAGTTTATATAGGGGCTTGGAATTCCAGAATGTTCGAACCCTATAGTGGCGGAGGCTGTGGGATCCTTGGATTTATCGGACGGTTTGGATGGTATCCACGTTGCTTATGGAGACTCATTGTTGAGTTTGATTCCTCCTCCAATACGCGCTGGCGTCAATGACCTAGTGGGCTTTTCTTTCTCTGCACTTTCCCGCGTTGAGAGGCCACTCTTCTCTGACTCATGGTGATGTGACTCGTGGATATTTACATGTTATCAAATTCAAAACCTTAAAGATCCAAATCTTTTCCAAGTTTAATTAGTTGGAATGAAATTTATTTAAAATAAAAATTAAAAATAATGAAATACGAAATAAAAAATATAATATAAATAAAAATGAAACTAATTACGATTGTTGTTGTTTACTTATAATATGGAATTAGAATTAAATTTAACTTAATTACCAAAATACCTTTTTAAAATCCTAATATTTTTAGTATAAAAGTTTCATTCCGGATGGTTTTTCTTTCCCCACTCGATTTCGACCTTCCCCCTTCAGAATACAACTCATGGTTTATCTAAGAATTCATTCCTGATTTAGAAGGTGAGCCCCACCATAATTTCTTTTCCCTTGTGCAAGTAAACATTGAAATGGAATCGATTCTGGGGGAATACAATTCTATTCCGATGAAGTAAACATGTCATGAGTGTTAACTAACAAGGAGGAATATAAAGTTGTATGGATCATACCGGATTGATTAGGATTGACACATTGGTTTTCATTCTGGTGGATGAACATGGTATTGATCTCTGCATATGGCTAAATCAAATTTACATTTTCATAATTTTAATTCCTTGTGTTAGTATACATATGAATAAGAACCAATGATAGGTAATACTTCTGATTCATTATAACATGTAAACAAAAGAATGGGAGTGACTCCTCCACTCTCATTCATTCTCTCTCATATTCCTCCTCAATCTCATTAAGGTTTGGTAAATGTGTCCCTAGAGGTGAGTGAAGTTCAATACAATCGGAAACAATCTAAAAAGTTTGCATGTGTTTTTGTTTTTACTAAATATCTAGATTCGGATGAGCAAAAATAATTACATTCGGTTCAGTGCTTCGTTTTTTCGTTGTTTCGTAACTACAAAATGTGTGAAGAAAATATAAGTTCTCGATGTCTGACAAGTTGGGTAATTGCAACGAGTGCGCGTAAACATAATGCTTTTGAAGTTTTCCATGTATATAAATTCTGAATAGGTGTGGGGGTCTTTTTTCATTATAAATTGTGACTAGGCCAAGATTAACTTAATAATCCGATTAATGGGAAATCTTGTACGTGATTCAAAGAACAAACTAGCTTGACAACGTGAAACATAGTGTAAGAGCTAGAAACACACTACGGTGATGAGAATTGGGGTTTTTGGATTTGAGATTTTCTGGGAAATTAGCTTGAATAGGGAGGTTTTTGGATAAATGCTTGGATGCTTGAAGTCTTGATGGCTATGGCTTCTAAGCTTGTTTCTGGGTTTCTTTGGATTGTGTCGGATGCCCATTCTAATCCTAAAACCTCGTTTATATAGACTCAATTGGGAACATAAAATTTATGGGTAAAGCAACTCCCCTTCAATATCACAGAATTCACGTATGAAATCAAGGAAAATAAGAGTTTTACTTGTGAGATGAGAACTTAGGAGAATGTGAAGCTGTTATGGGAAGCAACGATGGTTGCAAGCAAGGGTCGCTGCGGTGGCCCCAAAACCTGGAATGAGGAAGAAGGATCACGACCACATGCCTCGAGAAAGAAGAGGACATGAATCTACTGGTTTGAAAATTTCATCCCCTTGCTAGACAACAACAGGAACTGATATATCTTGAAGGATATACGGGTTTACTCTCTATGTGTTAGGTTGGTGTGGGTCAATATGAATCTGTAGGGAAAATGAGAGTTGTGGGGAGAAGGGAATACCACGAGAAAGAAGAAAAAAGCTGGATTTTCCAAATGTGGGCTTTGGGGTTTAAAAGAGAGGTTGACCTAATTCTCATATTCACCATTCATTCTTGATTTAAGTCATTGGACTTGGATTTTGGGCCAAGACTGAAATCACCAATGACGTTAAATCGAAAAATCCATTTTGTGTTTCTGTAACCTTCCACACCACACCCACATCTGCTAGCCCCAAAGATGCGAGGATGTGGTTTGGGTCCACATAAATGAGCATGTGTGTTTGACGAGTCAAAATCAAGGATTTAACCTAAAACTAAGGATTTTTTTGCATGAATCACGTACCAAATTGCGTGGCACAATGCATGATTTTTCGAGTATCAACATTAGCCCCTTTGATTATGCAGACTATACAATGACTATGCAATAGACTACCTAATCAATAAGAGTAATTAAAGATATGCATGAAGACAAAGCGTATAGAAGCATGGTATTCAAAAGTGTTAGTCGCATGACCACTAAAGGGTATGTTTCCTTTTTTTAAGTTATATATACATGCTTGATTATGTGTTCGGCATGTGTAGCATGAGAATTTGCTTTCACTAGACTTAAATTTTTCTTGAGTTTGTAGCAACCATTCTTAGGCTTGAGCACGAATGGTTTCGGCTTGAGGTTGCCTTAACAATTTAATTAATAGACCAAGGTAGTGTGCATGGAGTTTGAAATGCATATGATTATAAGGATAGACTCGGCAGGACTCCTATAAGGTCTTTAATAGATGCACGACTTTGCACGAATCTCAAAGTATAAATTTTTGTGTTTTATCTAGATTGTCATATTAGGTTTAAGTTGGCAACTTTATCAAAATAATTGGGCCTAAGTTGGACATAGAGCTAGAAGGATGGTTTTTAATGTGCTTCATTGGCCTCTTATTGGTCTGGGTCTTAATGCGGTCACACAGCCTGCATTGGGCTTGGATCGGCCCTGAGTAGGATCCTTGGATCTATGTTGAAAATGACGGATCTTCTACCTTTTGTGGCACACAAGACACAACTCGGTCTTCATCTAACAGAAATCAGGAGGCGCTTCACTGGAGCTAAAACAACAATCAAATACTAATCTGCAACATCTAAAAGAGAAGATTCGGCGAAAACAGAACCTACATTTCTCATCAAACAGTGTACCCAAATTTAAATATAAACACAGTCAATAATCATAAATATTAATCCAAAAGTGCTGCAATTTTCTTATGAAGCAAAAATTAAGTGAACAAAATCACATGTCTAAACAGCGAACATTCGTATTTACATAATAACCATTTAACTAAATTAAGTTTCATCCATTGTGCAACCACTAATGCTACAAAAGTAATAGAACATCTCTATCAACAACAAAAATGACAGGTTTATTCATATTTTTGGTCAGCCTTCACATAATGATAGGCGATTACCAAAACAAAGATGAAGATGCCAAGGAAATTGGCAAAGAAGCCGAGGTTCTGATCGTCAAACATCTCAACGTCAAATAAAATTCAAAATTTTAGAAGGATGAATTGTAAACCTTCATGTCCAAATTCAAATCAACAGTGCCATAGAACACCTGCCATAATCTTCCAACTATTTCCATAAAAGAGATAGATGGGGATGCTAAGACTTCGCAGAGAGGCTTTCCACGTTCATCAATCACCGATTAGTAAAAGATAAAATACACGGTTCCCATGGCAACAGTTCCACACACAACAAATCTTGACACTCATCTTTCTCCTACTTTGGCAAGAGTTGTGACCAAACTGCTGATTTCTATAAAGTTAGCAGTGGACTTGTTAAGTTAGCAGCAGAAGTGGCGATGGCAGCGCTCATTGAAAATTGTAGTGATCTGCCGTGATCAAGGCCCTAGATGTGTTTCTTCTTTAACCTAAGAGCTCGAGCCACACCGATCTTACTGCTAGACTCACACTACCTAAAACCATTGGAACCAATCTCTTAATCAATACAGCTATTTTCACAATTCTATTATTTTCTTATACTTCCCTCTATAAACCATTGATTCAATTCAATTTACAAACCCAAGATGGATTCTTTCTATGAAATCAAGCATTATACTAAAACCCATGTACAAATTCAAGATCAAATTCACTAAAATTGACACCAACAAGAATGTGAAAAAGAATTGACATAGTGAATTATGAGATCTAAAGAATCAAAGTGAAAGGAAATCATAAATTCAGATCTTTCTTTGTGGTGGTGTCTGGTCGGGAGCGAGATACAAATCACATTGAGGCACGACGACGGGTGCACGGTGTGTGGCCATGGTTGGTGCATTCATCTTATCTGCACCAATGATGGAAGCTATGCTAGGTTAACTGTTGGGTCTAAGGTTAAAATTCTTTTCTGGTAAGATAAGGTTAAATTCTTTTAGGCCTATCGTTATCATTTCAATTTTTATGTTTCTTAGTATACTTAAATAATTCCTTTATCCAAAAATATTAAAAAAATGTTCATTTATTATAATTTTTTAGACTATTTCTCATTCCAGTAGTTTTTTAAAAGCATTAACCATTTCAACTTTAAAAAAAAAATTGTGACTATTTCAACAAAACTCATAAGGGCATTTCAAACCATTCGTCTAAAACCTATAATATGTTTGGGTTTTTCAAAATTAAGTCTCCAACCTTTCCTCCAACTTGGCCTAAAATAGGATTTACCTAAAAATAATTTTATTTTGACTCAAGTAACTAGGAGGAATCACATTCTTTTGAGAGCTTAGTGGAGCATAGGTCCAACCATCCGCTATCAATTATATATAAGATATAACTCATGTTGTAATTAAATAATAATATAAGAATGATTAACTATTTAAACAATAATAGGTTTGGGTTGTCTATAATTTAAATTTTGGTTTAGGTTTTAGACCAATTGTTGAAGATGCCTAAACAATTCTAAACAACCTATAATTTTTCAATACACATGCTTCTCTCACCCATTAAAACATACTTAAAGAGAGAAAATGGAAGAGAGATGAGACATGGCCGCCGGACTTCGGTCACCGCCGGACGCCGGAATCTGAAATCAAGTTTACTAACCCCTAATAAACTCACACTAAACCATAAACCACATTCTTATCGTCACAACCAACTTTACTGCCCCCTAATAAACTCTCACTGAACCCTTAAACCACATTCTTATCATTATAGTCAACTTTATTACCCCCTAATAAACTTCCACTGAACCCCTAAAATGCATTCCTATTGCACAACCGACTTTACTACCCCCTAATAAACTCACACTGAAACCCTAAACAACATTCACATTGCACAACCAACTTTACTACCCCTAATAATCTCTCGTTGAACCCTTAAACCACAATTCTATCGCCACAGCCAACTTTACTACTCTTTAATAAACTCTTACTGAACCCCCAAAACCACATTTGTATCGTTACAAACAACTTTACTACCCCTTAATAAACTCTTATTGAATCCTTAGACCACATTCTTATCGTCAATGCTAACTTTACTACCCCTTAATAAAGTTGAAAAAAATGTTTTACTAGGAGACAGTAAAGTTGAAACATACTTTACTAGGAGGTAGTAAAATTGATCCGGATGATTCAAATTCGGATCTGGTAAAGATAGAGAGGGTAACCAAAGCACCAACATGATATCAAGAGCCCAAGAACAAACCAGGAAACTTTCTATGGGCACCCGAGCCTAGCACTCTTCACGACTACCGTCGACGTTAACTCCAGGCGTCCAGATCTAGGTTGTCGTTGTATGTTGATGAATGTTGAATGACTAGGCTGCAACGTCTTCTACTCAGAGCTGTAGAAAACTTCTACCGCCGACCTACTCTTCTTCCCACCAAAGCCTCAACGGTGTCGGATATAGGCTTGGACAACGATGCTCCTCGGCTGGGTCTGGACGGCGACACGCCTTGGCTTGGACGGCGAAAAACCTAGGATTAGATGGCAACAGAGAGAGAGAGAGAAAAGATCGGGGAAGAAATAGAGAGAGAGTAAATGAGACGTTTTGGTCTTTTTGTTAAAAGTAGAGGGATGTTTTGGTTTTTTGTTATGAAAAGTTGGAATAGGCAATGTAAAACTCTTTTAGTTAGAGTGGTCACTTTTTTTCAATTAGTATGAAATGATCAATATCCCTAAAAAAATCCTAATACATCTAGATACATGTATGTGTATTACAATCTTAAGCACATTTTGTCTTTCATATGCCTTGTGGCGTGTCTCTATTTTATGTAGTGTAAGTTTTTAGTGTTCTCTAAAGTAGTACCGAAATAGATTATTCATTATTTTTATGTTTTAAAATGTATAGTGATAGGTCTATTCTCTTTATACCATCGTGGATACTACTATTAACTCTATATCAGCGTATGTCTTTAAATGATAGCAGAAGAATATATGTAACGATTATAGTTTTCGTCCTTAAATTTGATTAAAAAATAATTAAGAACACAATATCCACACCCGAAAAAAATTGAAACAAATAGAATTTTCACCTCGTTTCCCGCGCCGTAGTAACATCGAAAAATCAAGAATTTATTAACAAAATCATAACTTGACCATAATTACCAGTCGCTCTTCGTTTTCCCACGGCTAATTGCAGTATTGGCCAGAGCTTCGCTTCCATGGCTTCTCCTCCTTCCTCTACTCAAGTCCCTGTCAACAGATCGCATTTCAAGCCTACCGTAAGTACCATATCTCGCTTCGCCTCTATCAATATCACGTCTCTGTCATCTTTACATCATCAATTTTGACCTTGCTTTCAATTTCGGAAGGTAACTCTCTACGATTGGTGGCTGGTAAAATCAGAAGACAACGACGGAAAGAATAGACTCGCCGTCGCCGGCGTTTCTTCCGCCCCGTGAGTTGAATTCCCCTAATTTCTTTTCTAGGGTTAATTTGTCCGAACTGTTTGTGATTGTTAATTTGGGATTTTGAATTTTTGATTGCAATGCCATTAAATTTCAGGCAAGAGATTCCTCGGAGAGTTTTTAAATCTGCGCCCATAAGCAAAAAACACGATGTTTTCACTTTAGAGACAACTGATGGAGTAACCATTATTCTTGATGGGATTATTAACAAGCAGCAGACTATTGCAAGTGGGTTTCCTGATGAGGTACTAAAGAACCCATCTTCTTTACTTTTGCTTTACTGATTCTTGAAGTTTCGAACTTGGGTTTACTTTTGCTTTACTGATTCTTGAAGTTTGATTGGGTTTTGAATGTTGTGATCGAATTGTTAATGGAAATTGAGGCCTTTGTAAGAACTGAATTCAATACTTAGTGAAATCTCATAAACTATAATTAGGATTGCTGTAGCAGTATCAATCAGTAATAGAATTAAATCAAAATAAAAGACTTACATAAGAATCCGAGTGGTTGGTTTGATCTTCCTTCTGTCTTTGACTAAAACTGCTTTCAGCTTCATCTATAATCCGCGACCATGTTTCATATTGCTAAATCATTGCAGACAATGATACAAGTCCGTAGTCTGAACTCTGAAGCACTTTGGGTAATCCCTACGCTTTGCATTAAAGTGTACAATTTTCAGGCCTTCCCATAAATCCTTCTGAAAACATGTTCCCAAACTCATGACATTTCACTTTTATCAAAACACGGTATTTTTATAATTCTTCAATATTACTAGTTTCGAGAATCATTGCTTCAACAAACCCCAAGAACTGTTACATAAGTAAACTTTGTAGTGAATTTGATCCTTTCTAATTCGGTTAAACATCTTCATCTTTCAGCCCAAACTGCATGACTTAATTAATCATAGGAATCTGATAAACTACTCTGTTTTGTCACGCATGTTACCAAACAAGCCATGCAAGATGCAAATGTGTCCACATTTCACTTAGAAACTAATTATGACATTTCCAACTGCTGCAGACTCGTATAACATAAGATATCAAAGAACATATATTCATGATCATGCATACTTGCACATGCAGTTAGTATCAGAGCAGTTGATCTTGAAACCATGATTCCATATCCCAACAAACATACTGATTACTTGCAACCCCAAAGCCATGTTGACTGGATTGATAGTATAATACTCTAAGATACACAATCACATTCAGGCATGTCAGAACATATGTTCGTATAACCCTTTTGACCCCATTAAGTGTGCATTTAGCTTCTTCTGAATTTTATTTGCATCCTCATTGTCAACGAAAAGACGGAGTCTCGCTCATGTGATTATTTTATTTTTTTTGAACAACTCTGCCTTCTATTGACACTGAATCATTTGCTTTGACAAAATACAGTATATCTCTTTAACCTTCCCAGATCTTAACACTATCATCTGGTCTTTCCCTTGGTGGCAGCTGTAAACAATGCTTATGATGGATCATCTTCCAAAACATAATCATAATCTAGGATTCCCAAAATCAATTAATTTCACCTTTCCATTTCTGAAACTTGAATCATTCAGCAATTCAAAAATATACGCAATATGTTATCTTCTATGTAATGTCTTGTTCATCAGGTTTTCTAACAGCTTTTTGAGTTTGGTAGTGAAGAAGTGTCAGTTGAGTTAAATGTCATGAAACTGGTGAAGATTTAGGATATTGTAAGTTCATCCTATATATTTACTAGAATAATTATTTTGTGAGTGTGACTGTAGCCTCTAAGTAGTTGTTATTCATTTTGGCTGATACATTTGTTTTGCTAGTCTGCGGTATCCAAAAGGCAAAGCAAAGGCATCTAACGATTATAAACGAGCAGTCTAGTCATTGTTGCTGCATGATTTCCAAATTTTCAAAGTTGAACTTGCTTCTTGTTCCAGGTAATATGTGCTGACCTTTGCAAATTGATGTTTGCCGTTGATCTTAAACAGATTGCCAAGCGTTTTCAATTAGGCTTTTATCCAGGCTGGGAAAAAGGTGTTGCAGAATTATTGGCAGGAGATTCTAACACTATTAATGTTTCTGGAAGAATATCTGATTCGGGTTCAGAAGGTTTACATATTGATGTTACTTTTAATGTGTGATATTGTTGTTCATGCCTAGAATTTTGTACACTAACTAATTATCATCATTTTGAATTCTTTCTCTTTTGGTGGAGTAGGTGAAGCTAAAAAGAACTCGAGTCCTACGTCTTTGCATTTTTCTCAAGAAGAAACTCGAACTTCTTATGAGCATGTTGGATCAACTTATTTTCAGTGGAATGGTAGATCAAAGAATCTTGAAGGCAATCAGAAGAAACCGATGTCCGGATGCTCTATGAAGCATAAAGGTACTAAGTTGCTTCCTTCATTAGATGCCTTTGAGAATGTAGGGGAAGCGTCAGGTGCAGCCTTTCAGTCAGGGGGTAAAATGAGTGATGCAGAGAGTGGTCCACGCAATTCTGCTCACCGGGTGACCCGATTTTTGTCAGGGTTTTGGAGCAAATGGATAAATCAGCAAATGGTTGGTAAGGGTTTGACCTCCGAAAAGAAGGCAACGGACTCTGTTCTAACAGTATCTAAAACTGTGAACAATTCTTTACAAACTGATGAATATGAAGTAGGAGAGAAAGGTATGCACCATCCCTCAAATTCAAATTCTGCCTAAGATTTTGTAGATTTGGCTATCTGAAATGTCTTATTATTTCTCTCTTTCTGTGGAGTGTCTGCAGGCGTGGAAAGTTGTAATCCAACTTCTTTGCATCTTTCTGTAGAAGAAGGTTCATGTGAGCAAGTGCCTTGTGAAGAGATGCGTGATTCTGAATTACAGAAAGAGTTGTCCTCAAGGTTGTCCTTGAATAACTCAATTAATGACTTGGTTAACCATGCTGTTGAGGAGGAAACAGGCACAAAGGATTTCAGATCAACTGGTTTGCAGTCTATTGGGATACCAAAGACTCTAGAAGAAAATGAGAAGAACCCAGAATCCGGATGCTCAGTTAAGCATAATAGTACAAATTTTAGTCCTTCAGCAGATGTACGTGTAGTAGTCTCAGGTGCAACCAGTCCGTTGGCGGGTGAAACTAATATATCAAAGATATGTTCAAGAAATCCTGGAGGCAGAGTATCTGGTGATTTGTTGATAATGACAAGAAGCAAAGGTAAGACGAGGCAAACTGCTGGCAGTGGATTGAACTTGGAACAAAACACAGCGGACTCTGTACCAGCAGTTGAATCAGTGAGTACTACTTCACAAAATGTGGATTATGAAGTTGGAGGGAGACAGATGTTTGAATCGTTTCTCTCTTGTTGTGAAAGGGCTGAAAGTTTACTAAATTCTAATCCAACTTCTGTGCATTTTGCTCACAAAACTCCTAACAAGAAGGTCCAGTGTGAAGAGGGGCTTGATGTTGAAGGTCCAAAACAGGTTACTACCAACCTGTCCTCAGATAGCACCATTGATGACTCAAAAGTTGATGATTTAATGAACCATGCTGCTGAAGTGGAATTGGACGTGGATAATATTAGATTAACTGAGTTTCAGTCTTCTGGGAGACCACAGACAAGAGAAGAAAATGAGAAGAATCCAGCATCTGAGCCTGCGACAGAAGCCATTGAGATCCTAGACGAAGCACTCAATACAAATGCTCAATCAGGTGAAAAAATGGATATATCCGATGGAACCCCAAGCCAGTTTGCAGGCAGAGTGTCCCTGCTGTTCTCAGGAATTATTAGGAGAAAGGGGAAGAAGAAGAAGAAAACAGTCGACAATGGATTGAAATCTGGAACAAATACAATTGATTCTGTTCCAGCAGTTTCTGGGAGCGTGAGCAACCTGTTAGAAAACGATAGTTGTGAAACAGCAGGAAATAGGATGTCCCATCCATCAGGTTCTGAACCTCAAGAACCAGTGGATGTGAATGTGGCAAGGAAACTAGATTTTAATGTTGTGGAAGATGATATGCAGCAAACTTCCGGTGCAGAAGAGGGACAGAATTTTGGAAATGTTACAGCTCAAGGTACTGTGCATTCTGGGTACACACATTTATACTTGTTCATCTAAACATTGCCTGAGAAAATCAAATTGATGAGTTGAATGTTGCAGTTAGAAAAGGAAAAAGTGGCGCTAAAGGAGACGTCAAATCCAGGAAGAGAAACATGAGACAGGTAACCGTTGATATACAGGTCATCTAGTTTTATTAAATTCTTCGATTCGAGCTGATTGTTTTTCAACTCCTTTGGTTGTCCGTTCAAATGAACTGTTCATCTGTCTTGTGATTGTCTCATTTGGTGTTTTTTATTTTTAGGAAATTCATTCTATTCCGGAGGTGAACAAGAAAAAAACTAGAACTCCTTCCACCCTGGAGATGCAGAAGAAAAAAGATAAAACTCTAGAGGTGAACAAGAAAAGAAAGGCATCTCCTTCCACCCTGGAGGGGAACAAGAAAAAAGATAAAACTCTAGAGGTGAACAAGAAAAGGAAGGCATCTCCTTCCACTTTGGAGGTGAACAAGAAAAAAAAGTCAACTCCTTCAACTTTAGAGGTGAACAGTAAAAAAGAGGTATCTCTTTCCACTCCAAAGGCGTACAGAAAGAAGAGACAGGTATCTACTTCTTTGGAGGGGAGCAAGAAAAGAACATCAACTCCGACTCTGGAGGTGAACAATAAAGAAAAGGTATCTCTTTCCACTACGAAGATGAACACAAAGAAAAGAAACGTATCTCCTTCAACATTGGAGATGAACAAGAAAAATAAGTTGAATCCTTCAACTGTGGAGGTGAATAATGAAAAAGGGGCATCTCTTTCCACTCCGAAGGTGACTGCCAACACGTCTATTATTTCTCCAGATTCTTTGAGTGCTGGACGGTCAAGATCAGGTGAGTGGGCTTCACACATCCAATATGATGATCTCTTACATACAAACACTCATGTGGTCTAATTTGGTATCCTTTCTGTTCTGTGTTGGTTTTGGCTAATAGTTTAGTAAATGAAAATGGGGTGTAAGTGAGCCCAACATGGTAGCCATATTTTCAATCAGTCAGTACATGAGGGGACATCTGGATGTTATTAGGATGGTTTATAGCATTTCAAACATGTCTTTCTGTACTTTAATGGGGATTAAACAAATTGACATTGTATGATTTTACAGAAATTAAACATCAACGTGCAATATGTGCTGTTCTGTTTCATTGACTTTTAGGTGCTCAATTAATTTCTCATGTTGCAGGGAGACTACGGCTACGTCCCTTAGAGTTCTGGCGCAATCAGTCACCAGTTTATGACAAGGTGCCTTTCCGATCAATCTTTTACTTTCGTGTGTGTGGTTTGATGACTTTAACTCTTGATCTTTAGCCTCTGTGACACATTGACTCAGTATCTCTGATGGTATATTCAGGATCATGGAGTTATTGGGATTCAAGAAGAGGTACCTAGAGTAACACCTTTAAGAGGTTTGTTTCTTATAAACTGCATTGAACTGGTTGCTTCTCTTCACACCTTTAAATGAATGAGAATGTGCTTAGTAGATATATCCCACATTACCTTCATCACGGCAAAATAGGGATACTAAACCCATTGTAACTTGATGTTTATGATCTTAAGTTCTGTTGAGTACTCATGTCCTCTATGTATTTTGTGTTTTTGGCAATACCTGCTGATGATGATATGTTTCACATGTTCATAGGCAGTGTATCTGAGCCGCGGAAAAGGAAAGGCAATAGAGGTTGATTTATTGGCAAAGCTGTCGCTTGTTTATTAGTTAGAGTTCAAATTACCGTGACAAGCAAAACCAATAGACTTCCACACAATTTGCGGGGTGGCAAAAGAATTTCAAGGACTTGTATATAATGAAAGCTCAGAGCACATAGCGCCGCTCTTTAGAGAATGTCAACACAGGGAGGTATGGGATGTGTATATCTCTGCAAGTCTAACAATAGGAAGGCTCACTTCCAAAAAAAAGAAGGAAAAAGAACAGTAAGAAAGGTCTATGTTCTCAGCACTCTTTTCTTTGCAGCAACTTGATGCCTGGTACTGTTAGGCAGAATTAGTATTTGGCTGCAATCTAGCCATAATCTTGGCATTAGTATTTTAGATTAGCAGTATATTGTTGTAAATGCATATCACTGCATATCAGTTCCTTATTTGCAGTAATTGCATTTAATCTCTTTCTGTAACAGTAGCAAACTTGCTGTTATATAACATGCATTCTTGTAATGAATTGATCAAGGAAAATCATTTTCTACATGGTATCAGCCTAAAATCGATCATTCCCTGTGATCTTCCTAATCCTTCAACTTCTTCTGTGTCTTCCTTCTCCTTATGTCAACTCTTCCCTTGTTCATACTCAATCCCAAATCCTTTTCTTTTTAACCTCCAAAACCTTATCTGTGTCTCATCCTCTTCCTCCATCTCGTTCTTTTTCTATCTTTATCATTCATTCAAGCGTCTGTTCTTCAGTTTTTCCTTCATGACTACATTATCCTCTACTCATAGCCCAAACCCATATCAATCCCTTGTCTTATATCATCACATCCCAGCTCCCAACACTTACCAAGACCAGTGGCTAATTACTTCCGTTAGCCAGCAAAATTCTTGGCCAAGACGTTCTGGTGCGGGCCATTCCTCACTAGGTCATCTTTCATAAATGACGCCATCAAATTTCACATATGATCCTTGAAAAACTCAAGGCTTTCAAAGCCCAGCACATCAATGGTGTAATAATCATCATCCTAATCCGCATGGTTCAGTCCACAGATCTCCCGGGTTCTTCAGCCCATCTTCCCTCACCTACCCTTCTTTTGCCGAGGCTCACTTCTCTAACGCACCAATCTGGTATCCCGATACCGGCGCCACTCATCACATGACAGCCATGCCTCTTCAAAACACCCAAACATATGGTGATTCTCATAATGTCTATATAGGTGATGATAGTTCTATGCCAATATCTCATACTGGCACTCTTCCTTTTTCCTTAGGTTCCTCTAACTTTTCTTTACGTAATGTCTTTCAAATTCCTACTATTCGTAAAAATCTTATTTCTGTTGCTCGTTTTACAAAAATCTTCGTAATAATCTTGTATTCTTCTTGTTCGCTCCTGATTATTACCAAATTTATTGCTTGCACACCGGTCATCTTCTGTTTCAGGGCCCATGTAAAGATGGTCTCTATCCGCTCTGCGTGTCTTCCATGTCTCCAGTCCTTCATGCACTATCGTCCATTCACTCATCTCTTTGGCACAATCGCTTGGGTCATCCTTCCCCTTCCGTCTTATCTCGCTTAAGATCTACGAGTATAAAGTTTCTTATGATTCCTTTTGTACTAATTGTGCACTTGGCAAATCGCACCAACTACATTTTCCCTCAAATCATCACTTTGCTTCCTCTCTTTTTGATATAATTCACACTGATGTGTGGATGTCCCTTACTTTATCCTTTACTGGCTTCAAATATTATGTGTTGTTTACAGATGAATACTCTCGTTATACATGGATTTATCCTATGCGTCGGAAAAACGAAGTCCTCACACATTTTCAAACTTTGGTTGCCATGATCAGCAACATCTTTAATAGTTCTGTCAAATTTCTCCTAAGTGACAACGGCATTGAATACGTTAACCGAGCCTTTTCTCACTATTGTGCATCTTTGGGCATCCAACAACGCTTTTCGTGTCCTTATACTCCACAACAAAATGGATTGGCTGAAAGGAAACACCGTCACATTGCCATAATGGCACGCACCTTACTTCTTACTTTTGTCGCTCCTCAACATCTTTGGGCCGAGGCTGTTTTAACATCTGTATATATCATAAATCTTCTTCCCACTCCCACTCTTAATTGGGATACTTCTCATACTCGTCTTTATGGCCATTCTCCTTCGTACTCCTCTCTTCGAGTTTTAGGGTGTTCTTATTTTCCTCATCTCAGTCCTTTGTCTTCCAATAAGTTGTCTAATCAAAGTGTTGAGTGTGTCTTTATAGGTTATAGTCCACGTCATAAAAGTTATCGATGTCTTGACCCAAAAACGAGTCATGTGTATGTGTCACGTCATGTTTTATTTAACGAAACAAGTTTTCCCTATAAAAGGTTTGCAGGTACTAGCTTCTGATCCGTTGGAATTCACACTTATATCCAATCCAAGCTCACTAACTACCTCCACCAATTCAGTCTCACACGAGAGCCCAAGTTCTCAACCTTCCGGCCCAAGTCTGCAAATGCATTCCACCAACCCAGGTTCAGACCAACAACAGAGAGTCGATCTCATGCTTCCTCTCACATCTGCCCAGCCACTGTTCTCATCCGTTGGTCTGGCGCCTGCCGCTCCGCTCCCTACCCACAATTTGGCCACCACAGACCTTAATCTTCCTGCCGATCTGACTCCAGCTGACCCACTCTCCAACGCGGCGCCTCCGTCGTCAATCCTTTCCCAGCAATCACAGGCGCCTCCACCGGTGGCTTCTCAGACCACCACCCCTCCTATTCAAACATACCATCGACGGCGTAACGCACTGGACCCAGTTCTAACGTCCTCAGCTATAACTTCTACCACTACTGGACCTCCTGCTGCAACACATGATGCATCCTCTTCTCACATGCCTATTGCAAGCCCAGCCCCTCTCCTCCACTTCCGGCTCCTTCTCCACTCCCTACACACTCCATGCAGACTCGCCTCCGATATGGCATCATTCAGCCCCGCATTCGCACGGATGGCAATGTAAAGTATCATATACCAAAAACTCTTCTCTCTGTTATTGATTCAATAGAACCAACTTGTTATACTCAGGCGTCCAAAGATGCGAATTGGAGAGCTGTCATGACCGAGGAGATTAACGCTTTGTTGAAAAACCAAACGTGGTCCCTTGTCCCCTATTCTCCATTTCAACATATTGTGGGATGCAAATGGGTTTTTCGCATTAAGCGCAACCCAGATGGCTCCGTCGAGCGTTATAAGGCTCGCCTAGTAGCTAAAGTCTTTCATCAACAACATGGGATCGATTACGGTGAAACCTTTAGCCCTGTTATCAAGTCTGCCACAATTCAAACTGTTCTCTCTGTTGTAGTGTCCAGGAGTTGGCCTCTTCATCAGTTGGACGTCAAAAACGCCTTCCTTGGATATCTCCAAGAAGAGGTTTACATGAAGCAGCCCCTGGCTTTGTTGACCCTTCTTAGCCTTCTTATGATTATAAGCTTCACAAGTCTCTTTATGGCCTCAAACAAGCACCTCGTGCTTGGTTTCAACGCATGAGTTCTTTTCTGCTATCTATTGGTTTTCGACAAAATCAGGCTGATTCATCTTCGTTCATCTATCAACATGAGTTGGATACAATTTTCTTTTAACGGTATGTTGATGATATTGTGGTAACGGGCAGCAATGATCGTCTTCTTCAAAGCTTTATCGATGTGTTGGGTCGTGGCTTTGACATCAAGGATCTTGGTCATCTTCATTATTTTCTTGGTTTACAGGTCACACCTCACTCTAACGGTCTTCACATCAATCAACTCAAGTATGCTCATGATGTTTTAAAGAAACACGATCTATTGCTAAGTCAACCAATGAGCACCCCCATGTCGTCTAAGGCTGCTCTCACAACCCATGATGGGGATCTTCTTCCTAATCCTACAATTTTTCGAGAGATTGTTGGCTCAATGCAATACCTCACCATTACTCGCCTGGAAATTGCCTTTGTGGTCAATCATGTATCACAATTCATGAGTCAACCTCATTCTCCACATCTCATTACTGCTAAACGAATTCTTTGATATGTCAAAGGCACCCTTGCTAATGGTCTCACTTTCAGTCCTCAATGACAACCTGTTCACCTTTTGGCGTACTCCGATGCAGATTAGGCTGGATGCCCAGAATCTCGCCGTTCCACTTTAGGCTACCTTATTTATCTGGGCACTAACCTTGTCTCCTGATGTTCCAAAAAGCAACCCACTATTGCCCGCTCTAGTGCCGAATCCGAACAGATCTCTTGCTCATGCCAGTGCTGAGACAACCTGGTTAGTCTTCTTATTACACGAACTTGGTGTTCATATTCATTTCCCCATCTTGTTATACTGTGATAACCTAAGCGCCACGTACATGGCCTCTAATCCGGTATTCCACGCTCGTACCAAGCATATTGAGCTGGATTATCACTTTGTTCGTGAAAAAGTCGCACTCGGTAGTCAACAAGTTCGCTTTGTCCCTTCAACAGAACAACCAGCTGACATCCTCACTAAATCACTCCACAGGCAGCGACATCATCTTCTTTCTGCCAAACTTGTGCGTCTAGCGCCGTCCAGTTTGAGGGCGGGTGTTAAACAGAATTAGTATTTGGCTACAATCTAGCCATAATCTTGGCATTAATATTTTAGATTAGCAGTATATTGTTGTAAATGCATATCAGTTCCTGATTTGCAGTAATTGCATTTAATCTCTTTGTTAGCTATATATTATTGTAAATGCATATTACTGCATATCAGTTCCTGATTTGCAGTAATTGCATTTAATCTCTTTCTGTAACAGCAGCAAACTTGCTGCTTTGTAACATGTATTCTTGTAATGAATTGATCAAGGAAAATCATTTTCTACAGGTACCCCAGATCAAGTTGAGGAGGGGTGCCTCATTAGTCTTTTTTTGCATCTCATTTTAAACATGTATATACCGTATTTTTAAATTTGTCAAATCTATGTTTTTTGATAGAATTTTTAAAAGTTGTTCTAAGATATCCTGTCATGTGTGTCTAGGCCTAATATCATTAGGATATGTATCTTGAATATGACTATATATTCATTACTATTACCATATTGGTACTCTGTAATACCCTATATAAAGAGTCACATATCAATAAATATGATGATTATTCTTCTTAACTTCTTGCTTATATTTTTGTTGTCAATGTTGTCACGTAGCTCTAACCCTAGCTGTTAGTTATGTGAAAGGAAAAAGAAATTAGTAAATTACAATTTAGTTATCAATCAAATTTCAATTTACAAATACATCATTTAGACAATATCTTACACTTTTAAGGATACAAATTAACAAATTACGACAAGTTGATGTTCACATGTCATTTGTCACTATTTATTTTACCAAATTACCTTTAATGAAATTTTAGGACAAATTGATGTTCACATGTCATCTGTCATTATATATTTTACCAAACTACCTTTCATTACATATTCAATTCTCTGCTGACGTGGCACACTGCTAATGCCGAGTTGAAAAGTGCTACTGTCGGCGCTATTGTAATTTTATTCGGGCAATTCTTTGACGCTGACGTGGCGCGCTGCTACTGTCGAGTTTAAAGGTGCTACTGCCGGTAATATTCCAATTTTTCTAGCAATTCTTTGATTTTGTCACATTTTTACTGCCTGACTCTACATATTTTGGCAAGCAATAGCAACACGATGATTGTTTACCCAAATTTTTCACAAATAGTAGCAACCATATATTTTGGCAAACAATAGTAGCACAATTAATGTTTAACATTATTTTTCATAGACAGTAGCAACAAGATGTTTTAGCAAACGTTAGTAGCAAGAGGTTTTGGCAAACATTAGCAGCAAGATGTTTTGGCAAATAGTAGCAGCAAAATGTTTTGGCAAACAGTAACAACAAGATGTTTTAGCAAACAGTAGTAACACAATCCTCAGAAAAATAGAAATAAATCAAAAGTACATATTGGTTAAACAACAACAGCAAGAGATTTTGGCAAACAATAACAACATGAGATTTTGGAAAATGACGTAATAGTAGCAGAACAAGAACATATTTACATATTTGCTGTTGCTGAAACCTATTACAGATATGCCACTGTTGAAACCTGCTGCAGATCTACTACTTCTGAAACCTGCTGCAAATCTGCTACTGCTGAAACATATTGTAGATCTGCTATTGCTGAAACGTACTGCAGATCTGCTACTGCTGAATGTACAGTAATAACACTCATCATCACTCCCGATTTAAAGAAGAAGAAGAAAATAAGAGAAGCAGATCTGGAGAGGTGAGCATAAAAAGATAATGTGGGGAGAGAGAGAATATATATGAACATAAGGGTATTATGATAGTTTAAATGCTCTTCCTAATTAGTTGAAGCTCTTGTTCGTAGTGCAACAACTTGAGCTTGATTGTCGTTTTATCCTGGGAGACCAAGCGGCATTGAGGTCCTTGCACCGATTGAGACGCCATAATTCGTCTTAAGGACACCGTGTGAAACACGGGACTCGACAAACTTCCATTGGTTGAATTCTTCTTTTCAAATCCATATTCTGTCATTTTATGGTTTTGTTCATGTTCATACAATTTGATTAATTAGAATTAATTTTCGTTATTTCATTTTGTAAGTATAAAAAATATATCACATTTTTATAACAATCTTAAAACGAATTATTGTTTAGTTGTTTATATTTTTGAAAAATTATACTATCTTGTGTGTGTATTTTTCAAAAAAAAGAAAAACCCAAAATGACTAATGGAAAAGGAAATGACTCGAGTGGTGACAATGGTGGTGAGAACACCATGCAAATGGTGGTACCTCCAACTACACTTGTTCCCGCACTACCCGTCTCTCATGCTGATAAACCAGAGAAGTTCACTAGAGTGAATTTCAAGAAGTGGCAAGCAAAGATGAAGTTGTACTTGACCACCTTGCACCTTGCAAGATTCCTTATTGAGACGGCCCCCGTGCTCACTGATGAGGAAAATGTTGACTTACAAAAGGTTGCTGCTGTGAATGCATGAAATAGCTCTGACTATTTGTGCATTAACTACAACCTCAATGGTTTGTCTGATAATTTGTATAATGTGTACATTCATTCAGAGACCGCTAAAGGCTTGTGGAAGTCTTTAGAGAAAAAATATAAGACTGAGGATGCTGGGGCCAAGAAGTTCATTGTGGGCCGATTCCTTGATTGGAAAATGGTGGACTCTAAGATTATGATGAATCAATTCTCTGAGTTTCAATTGATCATGCATGAGATGCAAAGTGAAGAAATGAGTCTCTCTGGATCCGTTCAAGTAGCATGCTGCATTGAGAAGTTACCCCTGCATGGAAAGACTTTAAGAACTACCTTAAACACAAGAGAAAGGAAATGAGCATGCAAGACTTGGAGGTCCGTCTTCAGATTGAAAAAAGGAGCTGGATGAACACTACCAAGGTCAATGTTATTGAACATGACCAAAACTCAAGGACCAAAAGGTTCAAGGGCCCGGGGTCCAAACTTGGCCCAAGAGAAGATGTTTTCAAGAAGACAAAGTTTGAAGGTAAGTGCTTCAATTGTGACAAAGTTGGTCACAAGTCTGTAGTCTGTGGATTGCAACAAGAAAATGAACAAAAAACATAAAGCTAATCTGCTGGAAGCTGTCACTAAAAATGTTGGTGACATTAATTTATGTTCACGTTTAATTCTCGTATTGTATTTAACTGTCTAGATGAAGTTAAGAAATGATGTAAGTAATCATGAAATTTGATTGGACATTTCGAGTGTTTGAGATCAATGAAATCGTGATGATCTGATTTCAGGTTTATAAATCGTACACGTACACAAATCTAACGGTTCACATCTCACTACACAAAAACACAAAGCTGACGACGTCATCGATCCTCGTGATACCGCAAGCCACAGAAACAACCAATCAAAGGCAATTTAAACCCACGCCGCGGAACGCCATTTTCACCCGTCGATTCGGATACAAATCAAACGGCCCACACGCTCCCTCCCAAATCTCAAAGACCAGAAAACACAAACCTCCCACTATATAAACCGACCCACGTTCGTATCACAGATCCGAACTCAAAAATGTCGGGTCGGGGCAAAGGAGGCAAGGGTTTGGGCAAAGGCGGAGCCAAGCGTCACAGGAAGGTCCTCCGTGACAACATCCAGGGCATCACGAAGCCGGCCATCCGCCGCCTGGCTCGCCGTGGCGGAGTGAAGAGAATCAGCGGCCTCATCTACGAGGAGACACGTGGGGTACTCAAGATCTTCCTGGAAAACGTGATCCGCGACGCCGTGACGTACACCGAGCATGCCAGGAGGAAGACGGTGACGGCTATGGATGTGGTTTACGCGCTCAAGAGGCAGGGCCGAACTCTCTACGGGTTCGGTGGCTAGGGTTTGGGAATTGTAAAGGGTTGGATTTAGGGGAATTTGATGTTGTTTTTAGAATGAAGAATCTACTTGCTTCTTTTACCTGGTGTTGTTAATTGAATGGTTTGCATTTGATCTGGAATTTCAATTACCCTGTTGAATTGTTTGAAATTTCAATTTCAAATTCCAATCGGCAGCACTGATTTCTTCTCTGTCAGAGGTATTTGTTTTGGTGGTTCCATATACTTGCCACGAAAATCAATCTCTAGAGTGTTTTGAGTCATATAGGCCATTCTGGCTAGTCTTTTGCTAATTGATTACATGTTTTGGGATCTGAATTTGCTACATGAATGTTATCCTCCTGTAAGTGTGCTCATCATTCCTTGGTCCTCAGTGTCCTTGTAAATATCCCCCACAGCTTCTAGGCATTCTCAGTAGTGATATTAGTCCAATGTTTGGCTTTCTTAAACTCCAAACATTTCATGGCACCCAAAAGTAAATCTGTACATGTTTTGATATTTTCTCTCACCATGGAATTTCTATTTTTCCCAAGTGCCCAAATACCCATTAGTAGACTTCTTTCAAAAACTTGAAGTGACCAAATACCGATTAGTAGACTTCTTTCAAAAACTTGAAGTGTCATTTAATTGGTTTGTATTTTTGTTGTTTAGGGTTGTGTGGATGGTTTAAAATTATTGGATTATGTATCATGTGAGGTTATCTTTACATTATTTTTATTAAATATATTAATTTTAAATCAATCAAATCTAAACAATAAAAATTTAACTAGAAAAACTGAATCCGTCACTGAACAATGCGTTCTCCAACATCCACTCTTTAAAAATCATGTTAGGCAGGACTAGGTGATTTAAATATATATACTTGCATTCAGGCTCGACCGTGGAGAAGGACGGGCCAGGTTGGGGCGTAGGGCATCAAAATATGAGGGGCATCAATTTTTTTCTATATAACCCTGTATTTAAAGAAAAAGAAAATGTCTACATATATATTTTTTTATTCATTCTTTTAACTTTATTTGTGCTTTAACTATTCAAATTAGCTTCATTAAATAAAAATGTTTAATGATATTTCATTATGAATGTTGGGGTTATAAAATTCTATAAAATTTTTTATTTTTTAATTTACGTATGGGATCTCGGATCTCCGTAAATACAAGATCAACTCTGCTTGTATCGTCACGTATATTAATTATTATAGCTTAAACTATCAAGAGGTAAACCCTAAACTTCTACTCTTAACTTTGTTTCATTGGCTTTAAGTAACCATGTTTGAATTTTAATCGAACATGCGGCCCCAGAATTGCTAGATGGAGATCAACGAAATTGTGATGATTTGAGCTAGTTTACAAAATTTAGTTTCCAACAAAAAAACAGCAAAGGTTATAAACCGTCCAAGTACACATATCCAACGGCTCAAATCTCTCTCACACAAACACAAAACTCACCACGTCACCGATCCTCGTGAAACCCCAAGCCACAGAACCAACAAATCACAGGCAACTTAAACGCACAGCGTAGATCACCATTCTCACTCGTCGATTCAAACACTAATCCAACGGACCACACTTTCCCTCCCAAATCTCAAGAGCCAGAAAACACACCCTGCCACTATTTAAACTCACGTCTCTCTCCCTCTTTCTCACAAAGCAATTCAAACGATACCCATGTGGGTTTGGTCTAGTGGTCGGGGCTAGGTCCATCATGTTGGGTGAATGTCACAGTGATACTCCTGGTAGTAAAGAGGTCACTGGTTCGATCATCCGCATGGTAAAGAATCCCATGAAGAAAGCTCTAACCTTAACCCTTCCAGCGGCTCGGAATGGTAGCTCACTCGACTACCATTTTAGTGAGCAGACAAAGCAATTCAAACAATCCAAAGATCCGAATTCTCAAGTCGAATAAAAAATGCCGGGTCGGGGCAAAGGAGGCAAGGGTTTGGGCAAAGGCGGAGCCAAGCGTCACAGGAAGGTTCTCCGCGACAACATTCAAGGCATCACCAAGCCGGCCATCCGCTGCCTTGCTCGCCGTGGTGGAGTCAAGAGAATCAGCGGCCTCATCTACGAGGAGAAGCGTGGGGTGCTCAAGATCTTCTTGGAGAATGTGATTCGCGACGCCGTGACGTACACTGAGCACGCCAGGAGGAAGACAGTGACGGCCATGGATGTCGTTTACGCGCTCAAGAGGCAAGGCAGGACTCTATACGGGTTCGGCGGCTAGGGTTAGGATTTGGGAATTGGTAATTGTAAGCGAGATGAAATTCAACGGTGGTTGGTTGGATTTAGAGTTTTTTTCTTATCAATTAGTATTGGGCTTTGAATTTGGTTTAAAGTTTTTTTATTTTGAATGAAGAATCGACATGCTTCTTTTACCTGATGTTCTTAATCGAATGGTTTGCATTTGTTCTGAAATTTTAGTTACCTGCTTCCTAAATTGATATTCCAATTTTGTTGAAGAATAGTAGTTTCTGTTTTCCTACATTGTTTCTGGGTACGAGTTGCGTGTGATATCAGCTCACTATAGATATCAGCTCAAAACACAAATTCTTGTAAAAATGAAAGAAGGCAAATAATCAATTAATTAAATATTTGTAATTTATATTTAACTAATCAATTAAGATCTTGAGAAAACTCTCAAACTTGAAAAATCAAAAGAGCTTTATCTATCATTATATAGATTTGTTGTGGCGGTCGATATTTTTCATATGATCATCATCACTATATAGGAATGAATTATCTAACTTTTGTCATGTGAAACTAGTACTTTGAATTTAGGTTTAGGTTTTAGACGGTCTTATTGAGCGTGCTTGAGTTCATTATAAGAGTATACACCCTAAGAATCAGATGATTATGATCGGATACAAGTTCACTAATACTTTAGGGACGAGTCCGTCCCATCCCGATCTTGTCCAGTCTAGACCCCGTCTCGTCCCGTCCCGTTTTCAAACTACCGAAACGAGACAGAACGGTACCACCATTTTAAAACTTTGTCCCGTCCTGTTCTGCCAATTTTTAGTATGGGATCGGAACGAGATCAAGATTGCGGTACAAAGTGTCCAGCCCTAGTCGCTGGCGACCTCACCTACGCATCCACTATCTCTGATGACCTTTTCCTCGACACCGCTTGCTGCACCAACCGAGATTGCCAGACCTCAAAGCCCTAGGCTGAGATCGCTGACTAGTCTTCCTTTGAGCACCACCACAGACTTGTTGCATCACCACACTGAGCACCAATTTGCTCTTCTTTCCCGTCGATCTGCTCTCTCTCTCACTTATTTCCCCTGCTGCTAGTGGTTGCCGCTGAGGAGGTTTGTGGTCGTTGTTTGTGGTCTGGTCTGACTCGTCGTCCTTTCGACTAAGCCTTCTACATCTTCGGCACCGATTCACTTCATCGAAGCCTAGCTCGACAAACTGGCAATATCGTTGAGGATGCCAAGTTTTTTTTCACCAAATCGGATATGCAAGGCGGAATCACAAGACTGATTGTCGTCATCATCGACGCTGGCTACGGAGTCGTCTGAAGGCTTCGTCTCCAGCAAGACATAAACAACAACTCCGTTGACCTACTCACCTCATCTCCTCACCACCAGCATCGTGCTACCATCATTGTGAAGATCTCTTTTTGAGTGAATTGAAACCTTGAGCTAGTTACCTAGCCTTATATCTTTCTATATTTTCTCTAGCATCTCTCTTAGTCTTAAAAAACCCATTTACAACATATTGTCTTTTGATTATCTGTATCCTCAACCAAGTCCCATACCTTGTTATTCTTCATGAACTCAATTTCTGCATCTATCGCTTCTTGTCACTTAGTTGAATCCTCACTTTCTATAGCTGTTTTAAAGGTTTTGAGGTCAATTTCTACTTCTAGTGCCTGCTCAATTTCTACAGCAAACACCATGTAGTCACTGTCAGCTCCAAAAGTGGGAACTCTATCCCTTTTGGATCTTATCGGTTTAAGAATAGGTTTAGGCAGGGTCTTAAGAGTTTTTAAGTTTTCTGGAGTTTCTGAAATTCCTAAAATTTGATTAGTTTCATATTTTCAGAAATATTTTGATTTACTGGCTCATTGTCTGTTTCTTCCCCCAAAGCATTAGTTTCATTCATATTTTCTTTTACTGTAGGTGTATCTGAAACTAATAATGAAGCATACACATTTTATAGGCTTTGTGAATTAACTGTATCATCTACAACTTCCTCAAAATCTGCAGATAAATCAACATACTCTGCATTGCAAATTGTTTCACCAAATAATTTGACTTGAAGAGTTTCAAAAATTCTTGGCGAATGGTTTCTTGAGTATAGTTTATACTCTTTTGATTTTTAACAGTAACCTATAAAATGACAACTAACAAATTTAGGATCAAGTTTACCCAAATCAGGATTATAAATCATAGCCTCTGCTTTACAACCCCAAAAATGTATGTGATGCAGACTTGGCTGCCTGCCATGCCATAATTCATAGAGAGTTTTATCAACTGATTTACTTGGGGTTATATTGCAAATGTAATTTACAGTTATTAAGGTTTCACCCCTCAAGTATGTAGGTAATCCTGAGGTGCACATCGTGCTTCTGACCATATTTAAAAGAGTTCTATTCTTTCTTTCTGTCACTCCATTTTGTTGAGGAGTATATGAACATGTATACTATGCTAAAATACCATGTTATTCTAAATACAAGGTAAATGACCCTTTTTGT
Organism: Comarum palustre; assembly: GCA_951800085.1. Taxonomy (NCBI): domain Eukaryota; kingdom Viridiplantae; phylum Streptophyta; class Magnoliopsida; order Rosales; family Rosaceae; genus Comarum; species Comarum palustre. Next base: position 21,755,063 of record OX637578.1, on the reverse strand, counting down.
TGACCAGTTTCAGTATACCTTCCATAAATTTCTCCTCCTCTATCAGACCTCACAGACTTTATTTTTGAACCTAGCTAAAGTTCAACTTCAGTTTTGAAAATTTTAAATGCTTCAACAGACTGTAATTTTTATGATAATAGCTTAATGTAACCAAACCGTGAGAAATCATCTATGAATGTAAAAAAGTAGACATTTCCACAGATTGTGGTGTGACTGAATGGTCCACAATATCTGTATGAGTTAACTCTAATAAATTGTCCCCTTATAACATTCATTTGCTGTAAATTCATTGTTATGATTAAAACATATTGTTTTGGGAGACTATAACAATCACAACAATATTGAAATGTACAGAGTTTATGCAGATAGCTATAAGGTTCTTAACGTCATTGAAAAATTTAATTTTCACCCAAATTGACATACCTTGGCCTCTGCTACAGCGCTACAATGTTAGCGAAAGCAAACAATAATACAGAAGTGCAGCACCAATCAACCCAACAATCAAACAACTAATTCTCAGTTCAATCAAGAACACATAAAATCTAGAAAACGAAATATCATTCGGACAACTCCAACTATCATGACGTATGTGCACTCCAACTATAGGGTTCTTTAATTGTTCTTAATTTGACCTGAATCGTGAGTGGGAGGCTGTGGAATCTCATTCACGAGTCTTGAATCTCATTCATGGGTCTAAAATCTCATTCGCACACTTCCTCCCTTTGTCAAAAACTAAAACAAAAAAAACCATCGTTCTTAAACAACGATAAAAATTAATCCCCTTTTGTTTTGTGGTTTTTATGTGGATCGTTTCAGGCTTGGGAAATGAGGCTAACATGTCAAGTTTTATTAAATTTGCTGTTTTTGTTTTATTTATTTTTATTTTTTGAAGCATAGTATATTAACCCTAACTGATATTTTGTTGAATTTTTTAATCGATTTACATACAAGACTATATGGCTCTGATGCCAATTAAAAGAAATGAAGGAGATTAATATATGAATATAGCTTTATACATGTAAACACATAATCAACATATGGACGGACTTAAATACTTACCGGCATTGTTGATGGAGATTGTCATGACTTTTTGTAGTTGCTTAAGTTTTTTGTTGCTCTTACACAATGTGCTCCTTAGATGGGATATGGACTGCATAAGTCTTGTTATGAGAATATAGACTTATACTCGCCTATATATTATGATCAACTAGTTCCTTGCCCATTAAAGAGTCCTAGTTGATCCTATAAAATTTACCCTAGATTACGAGATCATATCAGAAGATATTATGGATTCTTTAATCAATATGTAAACTATATATTATTTACATATCACTAGATTACAATCCTTATACAACTCGTAACACTTAGATTAGGTTTAATTAAGGGAGAATTACATTTAAGTTATTGACCAAATATCTATATACAAATTAGGACATGAGTCAGACCCAACACGAGACAGTAGTTGGGCTGACCCGAATTCACATGTAATTGACCAAAATGTTCTCGTTCTTATTAAAATATACCACCTCATTCCTCTATCTTTTATTCTCTCTCCCTCTCATCATCATCATCATCATCATCATCTTCTTCTTCTTCTTCTTCTTCTTCTTCTTCTTCTCTCTCTCTCTCTCTCTCTCCGACACGATATAATATTCCTTCATCTCCAGGGTGTTGGATCAAGTTTCGGGTCATTGTTGCTAAGTAGCAATGAGATTTGTACCGGCTCTATTGCCTCTATCCATGCCACGACCTTGAAGACACCCGTTCGGATCCAAATAAAGAGTTAAGATCAGCAACAACCACTTCGTCAGTCACGATTTGATGGAATATAAGGTAATCTTGGTTTATCTAGCTTGGATCCGATCTGTGAGATTTAGGATTAGATCAAATTGGGAGTGATAATGAATGTTGCTACTGTACATTCAGCAGTAGCAGATCTACAGTAAGTTTCAGCAGTGACAAATCGGTAGTAGGTTTCAATAGATTTGCAGTAGGTTTCAACATTAGCAGATCTACAGTAAGTTTTTGCAGTAGCAGATCTGCATTAGATATTCACTCGATTAAGTCAACAAAAGCAGTTTGGATGCTAACAGTAACATAGACAGGAGCACCCTCACTCGGCACTCGATAGTAGCACTTCTTCTCACAAATTTTGGTTATTAGACGCGTAAGAGTCTTCTATTGTACATTTGGTAGTAGCAGAAGGTTTTTTTGGTGAATTTGGTAGTAGCAGTAGGCTTTTCTGGCGAATTTAGTAGTAGTAGAAGGTTTTTTCTGGTAAATTTGGTAGTAGTAGTAGGCATTTTCTGGTGAATTTGAGTAGTAGCAGATTTTTTTCTGGTGAAGACAGAAGATTTTGATCGGCTACAATAGCAACAGGTTCAGATCGATGGCAGTAGCAGCAAGTTTCGATCAGTGACAGTAGCAACAAGTTTTTCGGTAGGCAACAATGACATCAGATTTTATGTTGGCGACAGTAGCAATGGATTTCCAGTTAGAGAGGTACTAGTAGTGAAGTCGCAATGGATTTCTAGTCGGAAGTGAAGTATATTTTAATTAAGGATAAAATTGTAAATGTGTTGTTACCACATGACAAAAATATAACTTGTCCTAATTTATAAAATTTAGGCCTTATGTGTTTAAAAACTTCTTGAGTTGATTTAATTGTCAAGTGATATTTTGTCAATAACTGAACTGTAGTTTACTATTTAATCAATTACTTAAACATTAAGTCACATAATATTGTTAAAGTCCAAAATATTCTTTTAAGCTCGAGTTGGGTGAATGTCATTGGATGGAAGAAGTGTAGGAACGTGTTCTTGAGGATGAGAGCTGCATTGAAGAGGGCTATGAAGAATTCTGGAAAGCAGAGGAGATTCACGTTCCAGTATGATACTTCAAGCTATGCTCTGAATTTTGATGATGGGCTTTTGAAATATGGTGTGGGAGGAGCTTGTATTCCTTCAAAGCTTCAAGAGCGTCCAGATATCAACAACACTCACTGGGTTTGTGTTCTTCTGGTCAAGTCTAAGGGATGTGGTTTTGTTTAGGCTTTGCTTGTGTGTGAGAGTTTAGTCACTGAAAAGAGATGATTGTGTGATATTTTACTAGTACGGATTATGATTTCACTTCATTGCTTTCCAAGTTCTTCCTATTTTCTTACTAGCTTGTATAAATTGTCAGTACAAATTGTCCTGTTCCTGTTCCTGTTCCTGTTCAGTAAGATTATGTGATTTCAATTCATGAATGTTATAAACCTGGATATAACTTGCAAGTACTTCTCAAAAACTTGGCCGGATCGCAACTACTTTTATGAAAAATCGCAGTTCAATGGCTTTGATAGTAACTAATAACAATGGTGTGGGTTTCGGTATACTGAAACTTCAAACGTATTATAGACAAGCATTTGCACAAAGGTAATTGAGAATGATCTGAACAGAGGCAACATACAACAGGAATGCAGTCATTAGGCAATAAGGGTACATGCATCATTAATCATTCCATGGAAAGCCTATACGGAAACCTAAAACCTCCACAAAAGGACCTGAAACATTAGACACTAGCAAGTGTCTTCTAGCTTGGCGGTGGATAGATCATTTATCCGAGGATAGTGAGCTTTCTCATCGAGCTGGTTCTGGGCCCATATGAACATTTTCAACAAGCTTGGAAGCTTCGGATCTGCAGGAGGAACAACATATGATACAAAATTATCAACCCCCTTCAAGAACAGAGAAGCACGACCTAGATAAAATGGGTTATGAAATTTTCCCAATCGATATCTCCTCTTGAAGACATCCATGAATTCTCACCCAATTTACGTCTATCATTCAATATCTCAACTGGCCAATGTTCACCAATTATTTAAGGGGTTACCAGCTAAACCCTATTTATTCTGCTAACCAACATTGCATGACACAACTTCTCTTTAAGATGAATAATGCTAACAGTATAAGAAGGCGGGCATCGTGTTTGGCCATCTTTTCATCCACTCTGGTTCCAAATATAATTCCTGATCTACTTCACAATACAGAATTTTCCATGTTAGAGCTAGGAAAAATATAACGTGGGGAAACATGCTAACCTTTATCATGACTCTGGCTGGTGAGGATGGCAGCATTCACCTCACTAGCTGTCTTTAGGCGCTGTGATATGTCCAGAAGCTCTCCAAAAGGACAGTTGGCCGCATCTTCAAAAGCTAGAAGCGCAACAGTCCTCTCCAACTCTTCTAAAAAGCTTTGCTGCATATAATGATGACATTAATAAACTGAGTTGCTTAGTACCATCTAACGAGTTAATAAACATTCAACTATACATCGCACAACAAAGTTACAAGGAGCATCGATTACACACATCATAATCAACCAAAACAAAGATACAATAGCTGAATCTTACATTTTCTTCTCCTTTTGGTGCTAGCTCTTCCTGAGCAAACTCAAGAGCCTCTTCAACCTTTCCATTCCTAATTAGTTCTATCAACCATTGCTGTTGGAGATGGAAAAATAATTGGGGATTTGTGTCCAGAATCTGCAGACAGAATTTTCACAGATCAACATATAAATTGAAATAGACAGATATATTTTCTAATATAATACGCTAAATCAAAAAATATTATAAGGCAAAAACTACATGGAAAGATCTCAACACACACACTTTCTTTATCGAAGCCATGATGGACAGATGGACAATGAACAGCAACAGAATCAAACTAGTAGATAATTTATGTCTATTCTTGGAATCCAAGAGTTGATCCTAAATATTAAGGTCCAAGGCACACACAGAAAATTCTGCCAAGAAATACTGCAGTGATGAGTACTATGGTTACTCACAACATTAATAAGTATATTAAAGAAGATTTCTATCTATAGCATTCTGAATAAAACCAAACACTACAACTAAACTCAGGACTTTCACCCATGGTTTTGACGTAGCACCCCTTCTCTTTGTTTAGTTTATTTCTTTTCAAAGATTGGTTGGCCTAACTGACGAGTGCAAGATGAACTCTATTACTCTAAAATCAAAACACGTGCACTTAATGTCTCTGGTGCTTCAGTCCCAGAAAGAAAAAGGTATGGAATCACAGCAACATAACCAAAAGAAAACTAATCATGCCATGGTTGCAGATATGAAGTAAGATGCCATCACCTGTTACTCTTATAATGTCAGGTGAACTCATATCCGAAAAAGGCCAAGTAACTCCTTAAGCGACAAAGAATGAATTCAAATTTTAATATCCAAGGATACATAGCTGGTTAATTGGTTAACTTTCATAACAAATTTGTACTATATCCATGACTAGGGATCATTTGCATCAAGACTGACAGGTTAACAAAACGAGAATAGTAGAGACATAACTGAATCACAACATTAAGGGCAGAATAAAAAGGAAATCTTACCTCCGGGTTTAAGTGGTTCACTTTATCGATTGCATCCTCCACATTACCACATTGGACTGCCTTCTTGACCGCCATGCGTTGCGTGATTGTTGCAAGATCAATATCTGCTAAACACTCATAAGGACAAACACATACTACAACACCACCAAGCATAACAATGCCACAAGCACAATTCAAATCAAACAAACATGACATGAATAACAAAACAAAAAGGATACGTTCAGCTCCAGACTCCTTTCGGAACTTCTCCGCCGCATCCACATAGCCCTCAGTGACAAGAAAATTCATGACCAACTTATTCATGTCATCTTTCTTGATTTTCACATCATTAAGCTTCTTCTCCCACTCCTCCCTAGTTATCACTTTCTTCGATCCAGCCTATATGCACCAAAAATCACAAACCAAATCTCATAGCCCTAAAACTAGTCAAATCAACTAAAACGAGGTCAAAGGAGAATCAGAGACTGGAAATTTTACCATTGCTGCTTCAAGTTTCTTCGAGCTGACGAGAAGCATGTTCATTCGTAGACGCTAAGAAGAGTGATGTCAGCGCTCCACCACGTGGCTCATTCTGCTGTAGAATTTGACACAATCCGATTTGAAAATACTGAGAATCCGATCCTAGCTCTACGAAATCGGGATGGGAATGTTGAATATGAAAGTCGCGGAGAAAACGACGACGTATTATATGGAGGGGTGAGTTAGCTGCCGAGAGCTCTTCTATGAGTGTGGGAGGATTCCGGCGATGGCTTTCTTTCTGGGAAATTGTTTTCAGGTTGGACTTAGATTTTGGGTCCTTGTCTCAATTCGGGGCGAATACCAAATTATCATTTTCGGACTCGCATTTTCATTTTGGTTTTATTAAGGAAAAATTTGTTTTTTGAAGAGGGGTTTGGCAGCCTTCACATCTTTAACATTAATAAAATTAGAGAATAAAAAGAATAGACATTAAGCCTAAACTTCAAAGTGTAACAACATCTCGAAATAATATTAGGAGTAACAACCATGCATTCTATTAAGTACCATTTAGCAAGAAATGCATCACTGATTACTTTGTTTGCTTTACAAATTTTGCAACGTACCGACAAAATAAAGCTATGCAGAGCTATAAATTACAATGTCTATGTGTTTTCCCACCACATTGTCATCGGAAAGTATGACCAGTGACACTAAGTTTCATCCAGTCATTAGGAGGCTGCGACCATTTGACAGACCAAAGAACTCGCCACCTCATTAGAACAGACACGACACCTGAATGCACATACCAGGAGTCTAGGACATAATCCACACCTCCAAACCATAATGTGGTAAGGATTTATTAAAAGCATCAAAACTAAATAACATAAAGAAATAACGGCTAAACATAAAGTAAAGCACAAAAAAAGACCCAATAGATGAGCCCAACCCTAAGAGAAGACTGATGAGCACATTTCATATCATATTATTATCCCTAGTATTTATTTGTTAGTTTTCTATTTTTATTACTTTGAGTTAATTAGTTTGTTTTTGTGTTCTTATAAGTGTGTGTCTAAAGTAAATAAAAATGGAAACAATTTATCTATTTTCATATAGTAAATTGAGTCTTTGTTTTAGCATGAGTTTATTTCCCTTTAATTAGTTAATTAAGTGCAACATATGTTCTTATTGTTCCAATAACATGTGCCTACAATTGGTAGAATGTTTTCCTATTGCATTAAGTGTGTTTTGTTGAAAATAATTTACCTTAGCCCTCAATTGTTGAATTCACTTTCTTGCTTTCATACATAGGTGCATGAGCATTGATACAGATGGATCGAAAGGATGCATGGAGAATTTATCAAAGACAACATATCATGAAAGAAGGTGGCTAGCAACAAACAAGCATGATTCTATGAACTAATTCTTCAATTGTCAAAGATTGTGTATGTAAAGTCTCATCTCATACATGAAAAATGAGAAAGGAAGCTATGTATGAAAACACTTAAAGATGGAGGCTCTAATCATCAAGCATGAGAAGTTTGAAGAAAGGAATATCACATTCACCTGGAGATGAAGATGGAATGAAGATCATTGTTGCCCTATAAATAGATGTTGTTTCAAGTGAATAAAGGAGCATAAGGCCATAGCATGGAGCCATAGAGTTAGAGAGTGATAGAGAGTAGAGATAGAGAGACACATTGGTGCTCTTGTTCTTCCCTTTCTTTAGCTATTTTTCCTATGTTATTTTGTATTTGTTTAAGCATGTTTTCAATTTGTATTATGTCTTGCTAATTTTCTTAACTAAGGTTAAGGAGGAAACCACATTATGAAATAAGTTTCTTTTAATTATCTATCAATTCCCATAGTTATGTTATTCATGCATATGATTCTTGCTTCAAAATGCATTAATAAAATCTTTGTTCCTTTCACCTTTAATGTCATGCATTTTTGGTAGTTTGGAAGTCACTTTTATTAATCCATGCTTGGTTTTGTAAAATATTTAATATAAACTCTTTTGATCTCTTGTCATTCAAATGAGCTTGTTTCACATTTGATGCCTAGCTCACACTCTTGTAGTTTCAATAAGTTTGTTTACATGTGATGCTTTAGTGTTCATAATTAAGAAGCGAAGAAGAGTCTACTTTAGATATATTTCATGTGTGCTTCATTGTTAAATCTTGAGAAAGCAGTAGATTGATTTCTAGATTGTTACTCCTAATTCGGGAATTAGTAGATAATATTTTGAGACTTATCGATTAATGTGGTGGAAACCAATGCCTTAGTTATCTCATCATCAAGGTAATCCTTATTTACTGTCTTAATATTTAGCTCTATTCCACCATCAACTTCCTTTTAACTAGGTTAGTGTTAAATTAATTTAGATTTAATTAGCTTTTCCTATTTTCATACATTCCCTGTGGGTTCGACCTTGTTCTTGCATATTTGTGCTGCAACTGATTCGTGATCCAAAAGGTTCGACCTTTTAACTAGGTCATCGTTTCAAAACCGAAAGGCAATGATGGTTTTCAGCTGCAATCCTGATCCATCATGTCTCGCTAGGACGTGCCAAATGTTTGGGGTGAATTGGGATTTCTCTAAACAATTAGTTTAGGAGCGTGTCAGCACCTTTCGGTTAGTCTTTGTGATCATTCGTCTTCTGACTTCCTCCTCAAACGACTGACTTGCGGGCGCTAATTAAGCCGACACTCAGGTTCTTCTCAGACCTAACCGAGGAGAAAATATGATTTTCTTCGCTTACCGTAAAGCGGTCAAATCTTACTCGACCTGGTTGTGGTCAAGCAGAGCTATATCAGGATCACAAGGCATTATCCAAAGGGTTATCTGACAAATAAGGATATTTGCTAGTTGTTACACTCCAACAATGGTTTTACGGGTATTCGCCTACGGATAAGGCTTGATAAAATGGGGATTGACTGTTTGCTCACGAATGAGATTTGGTGAGGTAAATGAGGAAAATGACTATAAATAAGGCTTTGATAGAATAAAAAGACCCAATGAGTCTTTTTGTGTAGGTGCTCTGAGGAAGACTTGTTTTGCAGGATGTAATGTTGTCAGAAAATATGTCAAATATATAATAACATAAATTCATTATAATTAAATAAATAATTATAACTAAAAACTCATAATACAAACATGATGATGAACACCAATGTTACCAACTCGGATTCAAGGATATGAGGATGTTGAAGGAAGTCGAGTCGTGTGTCTCACACACTTTCCTTAAGACAAATTATGCCTCCTCTTTGGTACAAAGTTTTGATGGCACTTGTCTCCCAAGATACAACGACTGCTTGTCCCTTGAAGCTGCACTGTTACTAAGGACACTGAACGAAGTTGAAGTACCTTCGTCTATCACCAGAACACAACTTAGAGAAGGAGAAGGAGAACTCAACTAAGGAGAGATGCTTTGAGTTGGTGTGTTTAGAATGAGGGATGGAGTCACCTATATATATTGGTGACATTAGAGGAAAACTTGAATGTCATGAATAAGATTCCAACCTTTCATTAGACCACTATCATGCCATTGATTCATGTTGTTACAAAAATCAAAAGACAAGGAAGTTGAAAGATCAACCATTACATGCATTACTTTGGTGACTATTTTCATTCACCTTTAACTATCAAAATGATTACAAAAAAATCTTTCATATTTCTATAATTTTTCCAATAATTCTCCACATGAATGAAATAGGCGACCAAAGACTCGATAGACTTGGTGATAGATATCTACGGTTGAAACCTGCTTAGGATATGTATGTTTTACCCTTTGAACCTTCCCTTGTGAAAGCATGCTGACTTCACTAACTAGACAGTAGACACGATGTCTTTGAACTGTTCGTCATTTGTGTAAATGATAACATACTTCACACATGAATCTTTCTGGTACTTACAGTTCTCACTTTTGTGTCTATTTTGGCCCTGGACACGCGCCTAGTTCTGTAAGAGTTTGATAGGAATTGAGTCCTTAAACAATTCCCTTAGAAACGGCCCAACTTCTCTCTTATATAGGTGATTTCTTAAGAGTAACCCGCATTACTCCGCTCGGATCTTCGACGCATAAGAATCATTAAAAGCTTTCGCTTAACCTCATTCCTTACGAGCATCACTATTTTCATCATAGGAATGAACATGAGGAAAATCTCCACAGTGATCCAACATGGTCTCTACAGTTTGGTTGTCTTTTTTGAATCTAGATCTTGGGATCTCCAGCCAGCTAGGTTGGGTATCCACTGCAAAGATTTTTAATTCATGGGCTTTAGTCACATTCTCCTCGATGATTTATCAACTAGCTCTCTGTTTAACCCTTTGGTTAGCAGATCCACAATATTATCTTTTGGCCTCATATAGTCAATAGAAATAACTCCAGTAGAAAGTAGTTGTTTAATGGTATTATGTCTTCGATGAATATGTCTTGACTTACCATTGTACATCGTGCTCTATGCTCTGTAGATTGACTATCACAATATATGCATATTGCAGGCACATGTTTTGTCCATCTTAGAATATCCTCTATGAATTGGCGTAGCCAATCTGCCTCTTCCCCACATTTGTCTAATGCGACAAATTCAGACTCCATCGTGGATCTGATTATAATTGTTTGTTTAGAGAATTTCCAGGACACTGCTGCACCTCACAATGTGAACACATACCCACTAGTGGATTTTGAGTCTTTCATGTCAGAAATCTAATTTGCATCACTGTATCCTTCTAGGACAGCTGGATAATTGGTATAATGCAGCCCATAGTCTCTTGTATACCTTAAGTACTTTAGTACCCTCACAATTGCTTGCCAATGCATAGCTCCAGGATTACTCGTGTACCTGCTCAGCTTGTTCACAGCATAAGCTATGTCAGATATTGTACAACTTGTTAGGTACATCAGACTTCCAATGACTCTAGAGTACTCTAACTGAGAGACACTCTCTCCTTTATTCTTTGAGAGATGTAGAGTCATATCCACCGGAGTTCTGACAACTCCAGAATTATCCTTATCGAATTTTCCAAGGATATTGTCCACATAATGAGATTGACTCAATACAAGCTCATTTGATGTTCGTTTGATTTTAATCCGTAATATGACATCAGCATGACCCATATCTTTCATAACAAATCTAGAATTTAACATATCCTTAGTGGACTTGATCATCTTTACATTGATTCCAACGATAAGCATGTCATCAACATATAGACACAGAATGACATATCAATTTTCTGTATCTTTGACATAAACACATTTATCACATTCATTGATCTTGAAACCATTGGTGATCATAGCGTTGTCAAATTTCTCATGCCACTACTTTGGGGCTTGTTTTATGCCATACAATAATTTCACCAATTTGCACACTTTTCTTTCTTGACCAGGAGCAGAGAAACCCTCAGATTGCTCTATATAAAGGAAAACGGTCTTTACATCCATTTAATGAACTTCAAGATTTCGCAATGCGGCAATTGCAATTATCATTCTGATAGATGTTATTCTCGTCATAGGAGAATAAGTGTCGAAATAATCAAGACCTTCATTTTGCTTATAGCCTTTAATTACAAGTTTTGCCTTATACTTGTCTATTGACCCATTTGCTTTTAATTTCCTTTTGAAAATCTATTTGGAACTTAAAGGTTTACAACCTGCTGGAAGATCCACCAGTTCCCAAGTGTGATTTTGCAGAGTCAATTTCACTCTTGATAGCTTCTTTCCATAAAGGACTATCAGTGGAGTTCACCGCCTCTTTAAAGGAACGAGGTTCACCTTCAAGGATATATGTCAAAAAATCTGACCCAAAAGATTTTTCTATCCTTGCTCTCTTACTTTGTCTGGGTTCAACCTTAGACTCAGTGTCTTGATGTTGACTGCTTTCATAAGCAGCTTGGCTAGTTCCAATACCAGCCTCACGTGTCTGTTTCGAAGAACTCGATTACCCTCTAGACTTACATGGAAACACATTTTCAAAGAATGATGTATTTCTCGATTCCATTATTGTGCCCTCATGTATATTAGAAATTTTTGATTTGTGCACAAGGAAACGATAAGCCGTACTGTTATGTGCATATCCAATGAAAGTGCAATCAATTGTTCTGGGTCCATTTTTCACTTTTTTAGATTTAGGGACTACCACCTTAGCCAAACATCCACACACTCGCAAGTAATCATATGATGAAGTATTCTTTTGTTTCTTTTTGGGAACCTTATTTAAAAGTTAGTTAGCCAACAAAATGGTGTCTCCCCACATGTTGAATGGTAAACCAGAACTTTGTAGCATTGCATTCATCATTTCCATTAATGTACGGTTCTTTCGTTCAGTACACCGTTTGATTGTGGAGAGTAAGGTGCGGTTCTTTCATGAATAATCTCATGCTGAGCATAAAATTCAGCAAATGGTGATTTATATTCACCTCCTCGATCACTTCTCAATACTTTTATTTTCTTATCGAGTTGGTTTTCCACCTCATTCTTATAGAGAACAAACTCTATTGCCTCATCTTTGATCTTCAGCAAATACACATAGCAGTATTTCGTGCTGTCATCGATACAGGTAATGAAATATTGGTTTTAAAGCGCATACATCGCTATGGATTAAATCAAGAGGTTCATTGTTTCTCTGCAAATCACGCCACACATAACACATATTATTAGGAAAGAAATATGTACAAATAATTTGACCGCAGGTGTCGGTCCATGTAAGTTGTCTTAGGTGCATATATTCACCTTAATTGATAATTCTTAGAGATCTCTACACTATTAGGATCTGGAACTTATGAGATGAAGCGATTTAGTCGCATAGGAGCATTTATTTGTCGCATAATAATCTAAGCGACGAAAACGTCGTCGCATACTTACCGTTGCACTGGTACTTATCCTACGAAAATGAAAAATTCGTCACAATAGAATAAACCTGTGACGAAAAATGTTTCGTCGCTATTGTCTTAAGAGATGAAAATTTTCAACATAAGTGACCAAATATTTCGGTCCCTTTAGTGTTTACAATATTTCAAAAAAAAAGTGCAGGAAACTTTCAGAAAAATTTGAATGCAGGAAATTTTTTTGTTTTTTGTTTACTTCTTTTACTTCTCTGTCGACTACCCACGCGCCACCACCACCACCGACCTCTACCCACCAAACCCTCGCTCATCGACAACGTCAGAGTAGAGAATGAGTTGTAGCCTACTGGAGACGACGGTGTCGAGGTGGAGGAGATGGACAAAATAAAGGGGTCGGGTTCGGAAAATTCTGAGCTAGACGGAGGCCAGATTTGGTGGAGAGGACGGAGGGGTAGTAATCGTCGAGCAGTGGAGGAGATGGACGGAGGGGTCGTAATCGTCGTCGTCAAGCGGTAGAGGAGATGGACACGGCGGTGGGGTCGGAGTTGGCGTTGACGGAGGAGGTGGAAGTCGACATAGAGAGATGGGAGGTAGCTAGGTTGAAGAAGCAAGAAGCTTGGAGGAGTTGTGTGAGAGAGGGAGAGAACGAGGATGAAGTGGCCGGCCAAGAGAGAGGGAGAGAGAATAAAAAGAAAAAATTGAGCAGGAATTGAATTTTTTATGGGATTTTTTTTAAAATTTTTGAAACTTATGCGACGAAATTCTACTTTTCGTCGCATAAGTGAAAAACTTATGTGACGAAAATTATAATTTCGCCGCATAAGTGAAAAACTTATGCGACGAAAATATGTTTTTCGTCTCATAACTTATTTTCTTCGTTTAGGTTATAGATTCGTCGCATAGGTGAAAAATTAAGCGACGAATCCTTGTTTTCGTCTCATAAGTTATAATTTTGGCGACGAAATTGTTTAATTTCGTCGCATAGGTCTCGGATTCTACTAGTGAGATAGTAGATACACAAGGCTTCCAGGTAATATAATTACCTCTTTAATGTATCTTCTTGCCGCGAACATCGTTTCTACGCTAGATATCCTATAGTGCTCGATCTTGACAATCACCATCAATTGTCAAACATAATATGATCTAGATTTACGACGAGATAATTTGACTTCCAAGATATGCATAATATAGCTTTATTATCGAATACCTCTATAGATACCCGATTATATCTTCGATAAACCACTAAACTAGTTTAAAATACAACTTGTTCAAACTTCAAAAAAAATATATTTTACACTCAAACAGGAACCGTGGAAGGAGTCTGAGTTCGATTGGAACTCGGAAGACGAGTCAGTAGAAGATGATTCTCCCATTAAAAATGATTAAATATATATAATAATACAGTTTTGTTTAATTAAACATAATTAACTCTCACGGTAGGATCTAACTTAACCTAATCTAACAGGGGACTGACCAAATCTCACTTGATCAGTAGCTCTGACCAGAACTCAGTTAAATGTAATCAGGTGGCTCCTTCACTTCAGAAGTACAGAAATTTAAACGTAGGTCCTTTCCATTCAAAATTTGGTCATAAATTTAACCTCTTACATTCACAAGGTTAAAAGTATTTAGCTTAAAGTATTCAAAAGGATGGATTAGAATTTTACATACAGTAACATAGTATACATCCCATGGCTCTTGTACAACTGACATCAGAATTCTTCTTGGAAGAGGAAGACTACGATTTCATGCGTGCAAATCACAACCTCAAAGATGACATTGCCTCCTCTCCATGAAGAAATAGATACACGAAAGCCACATATGCGATACAGACTGCAGTAAGCATAACCACCACCATTGCTTCTAATGATATGCAAGGACTAATAAAGAAGACGACTGCAACAGCACCGCTCTGCCACACCTTGAGCTGTGCAAAGGCTCCTTCCTGTAAATCCAATAGTAGCAAACACATGTCTCTTAAAGAAAGAAAATAACAATTTTTGAACTTCATAAAACTAAGAACTTGAGGTGAAACAACAGAGGAACAGGTTAGCCAAATACGGTATCACGCTTGAAGAATATCCCTAGCAAAGCACTGATCTGTGTGTTAAAGACTCCATCACCAACTCCCAATAGAGCTGCCATTATAACAATGCTAAGTAGCCCGCTTGCTTGGCTGCATTGTAACATCAAGGTAAAGTCAGGAATTGGAGGTGACAAGATCTCCAAACTAGATATTACAAGAACAACTTCAGACTCTTCAAACTGTTGTATGCAGGTGACATTCGCTAACCTGTATTTCAGAAGAAGCCAGACGAATACAATAGCCTGAAGGAGAGCTCCACCAGAAACTATAAGACTGATGGACTTGAGGCCAGACGTTAGTCGACCAGCAACGAGTGAGCACTGACAGAAGTATCACACAAATATGAGGTCACAAAATTACCGAACAGAAATCACATAACACATGATCAACACATCTGCATAAAACAGAATCTTATCCTGTCTATCAAGCACAAAATCTATAGATTTTAGTGTGTGATATAACAATAGAATCATGCCTTCATATGCTGCAGAGGAAAGGCTTTAAAAAGAATAGAAGGTTTGGTGCTTCTCTAAAGCAAATGCCAGGATGAGTATTGCAAATTCTATCCATCTAACCAAGATATAACGCCATTTCACCGAATGCTATCTCTACCACAAACTGCAACTGCTACTTCAAAAGTTTGTCAAGCTGTTTATGGATACTTACTATTGCATCAAAAAAGCCATAAACTGCCATTGCACCACCCACACCAGACATACCAAGCGTTGGAGTAACGACATACTTGGTGAATTCAGCCCTAAATGTCAAGAATGAGAAACATATGAAACACGTGGACAAGTAAGGTTTGACCATAAGAAAACATGTAGATATTTTTATTCAGGTAACACATTACCATGCAAATGCTTGTTGTAACCCTGTATATGTCATAAGTGGGATGATCAATAGCATTCGTACTTCAAACAATGGAGTGATGACAGACTTCAAAAAAAATATTAGAGAAGCAGAGAAGCTGTGAGAAGAGTCCTGATATTCCTTTTCTACATTATCCCTGCTACTTAAGAAGCACAGAAGTATGATCCCTAAAGTCATACTGCAGAGAAAAACGGCATACAAGAACTTTGTCTGCCCAGGAGTTCCCTCCTGTGGTGATAAGAAAGATACAGATTAGATCACATTTCAAAGGGGTAATTCTGATCCATACACAAAGGACATGCCAAATACCAAAATTTTAAATACAAGGATTAGCACATACGCTTCCATCTCTTAGGATAGCAAGTGACAAAAGATTTCCGACAAACTACAAAAAGTGTAGAGCAAAGAGTATAAGGCAACTGAGTAAATTGATTAACAAACACAAACAAATCAATATATAAAGCAATTATTCATAGGGAAAGATGTAACAGATCAATTCACCTGGCGACAAGCAAACATCATCCAGAATTCTCCATTGAAGTTGCCAATAGTTGTTCCTTCATGTAAGTTATTATCTCTTGCATGACTACGCGCCGCAGAAGTTAGATACGTCCCCTGATGAACCCACAATTGAGTCAGACCTAAAATTTGCTGCTTCAATTTGGTACCAAATACTAAGATATTCTTAAGAAATTGAAGCAAATATGAGGCGCATTGATTGTACCTGTTCGACCCATATAATTGAAGAGGCAAATCCAAGGTATAAAGAGATTGGATACATAATGTACCTACATGGAAATACTTCGATTCATAAGCTAAAATGCTAAATGCATTGTGAATAATATTAATAATGTTTTACATTTGTTTCATCATGAAAATTTTCATGGGGGATTAAAATCTAAACATTTGCTCCAGATCCCATAACAAATGCTGCCTTCTAAGCAGATGACCTTAATCAAACAACACTGGTGAACATGGATTTTCATTGACAATGGAAAATTAATAGAGATCAGATAGGAAAGAATAGCAATACCCAGTTTGTTTGATCAAATGTACTGCTATGAACAACCAGTAGCCAGTAGTCCCAAGCATCAAAGCAGTCTTTGATCCAAGCGCTCGAACCACCGGAGACGCCACCAAAGAGAAGAGTGCAAAAGACAAGTACACAATCCCAAGCGAAGTTGTCCCCAAACCCTTGTCCTGCATAATCAATCAACCCAAATCAAATCAGATCAATATAAAACGTTTTCCTATATTTCAGAACACTCAAGTAACCCAACAGAGACACACTCACAGTGTTGACAGAGCTCTCCAGATTCTGGGCGGCGCCAAAAGCAAGAAATATCAGCAAGAAGGAAAAGCTCAGAATATGCACATCTCTGGCATGACTGCTCTTCTTCTGTGTCAACAGAACCGGCGAGTCATCAACGCCGGGGAGCAGTGGCTTCTCTATATCATTACGAGAATCCAGAGACTCCATAGCTACAGTCAGCAAAAGCTTCAACCTTCAAGTTTGGGTTTCTATCTCTGTCCACAAATATAAAGCTATATATGTAACACAACAGAGTGATTCTAGGAAGGTGTTGGTGAGTCTCTAAAGAGATTAAGATACAACTTGCTTTGGAAATAGAATAAGGATAGTTAGATAAACTCTAAACTCTGTTTGTTTGTTCATAAGGATGCATAATGATTCCGAGCTTCTTATCTGAGCTTTGAATATTATAAAAGAAACCCCAGAGCGCCATGCAGTGGCGGTAAAATGAAAATTTATTTTTTACGTAATAATGTGGCTGTGGCTGTGGCTGTGGCTGTGGCTGTGGCTGTGACAGATGCGAATGATGAATAATTATGAAGAATTGGGCTCTGTGCATTCATTTCCAATCGTCTCATTAGCTGACTACCTGTTATATGCGGTGTCTCGACCTCGTGAATAAGCATGCAGCAGCTTTGTTTACTATTTCACCCTCTACGATTCAAGCTGTTTTTCTTTGACTGTTGCTATCAGACATGGGCATTTTAGAACCTTCACAGTTAGGTCATGGCTTTTTGCGACTCGTAACCAGGTTGGTCGTTTACATGTTCTTGGATCGAGTTAAGTTTGAAAGTCTCCCTGAATTAGACCAGTCCAAAAATGCTTATGTTGTTTGGATCAGATCAAAGCACCATGGATGCCACCTTGCAAAGCTTATTTGATTCGATAGAATTTCATGTGGGGATTCTGAACTGATCCTCCTCATTGGACATCATGGATTTTTGGATGTGGACAATCACATTCACAATCAAGTAGGTACAATTTCGTTATATACATATCACTTTTGTTTTGGGTAATAAAGATAATGTATTGAAAGAGTGGATTATAAATCTCAACGACTCGACGAGCACAAAGAATTATGAGAGTATTGACAAGTTAATCCAATCTGGTCTGCATGAGAGTATTTGCTAATTGTTTAATTCCGTTCGAAGTAACACATTTGCATTTTGTTAACGGAAAATTCTGCTAATGCATGTCTTTCCAGACAAATTTTTCAGAACCCACCGCCCCTGCTGTACATGTTAACCTCTTTAGTTGTATTAGCTTTCAAACACGCGCTTTACGTTTATAGAAGAACTTTGTTCGTGTTTATAAAATATTTGGCTTTTAGGTCATTGTCTATAATCTTCAGTAGATAATGAATCTCAACTTTAACACTTATCAATCGTATTAATTATATATTTACATTGAGATACAGATAATTTGAATAACAAATCGATACATGTGAATTTTATAGTTCGATCAATATTATGTAACAATTATCTGAAACTTTAATAAAAATTACACAATTGATTGAGATGACGTTAACACCGAATTTATATTAATAACCAAAATATCTGAAATTACAAGTAAGGAACACACATCAGTTCATGTCATAAGATGAACTGATGAACTTAATCAATAAAGAAATTAATTGTTGGCCTTAATCCTAAATTCACATATCAGCATTCATATGCATCGTCAAAATTAATATTTTAAAAAATCCTTATTTAACAATTTAGAATATCACTAAAAGGTACAAACTTTAACATGTTGGATCAAGTTATATCACAGTTAGAGAAGCATGCAAAATTCTTACCTCTTCACACTTCTCAAGTTATGTCATCCTAAAGTAATTACCACTTAATACACTTCAAGTAAAACTCGAATATAGTTAGTCACCAAGAGAAAATTCCATCTCGTCCGGTGGCAGCCGTTTGGGCTTCGCCGACGCTTGGTTCGCTGTCGGACGAGATCTTCTATAACCTTTCGATATCTGGCAGGACTGGCTCGTGGACGAAGGTTTCCAGTTACGTCGGTTATGTGGCGGCAGAGGACGTCGACGGATCGAATAGCAGCTCTGACTCGGCCGTCGGTAGCGGCCTTGCAGTACCTTAATTGGCGAGGTTAGGCGGATTGTCGTGGTTCGCTGGATGTCTCTGATGGCTCATGGAGGTTTTGCACCGTTGGGATCTGTTAGTTGATCGGTGACACCAGTGGTAGAAGACAGCGACAGAGGCGAGAGAAAGGTGGTTATAGATCTGGACTTGTACCATTTTTTGGGCTAGACCTTTGCTGGAGGTGGTTGGGTTTCCAATTGGGTTAGAGCTCGTCATTTGGGCTTTAATCCTTTCTAGCCCTACGGGGATTCTAGGGGTTTCCATCCATTCCAATGTTTGAAAGGGGTTGGCGAGTCCTAACCAAGGATAAGGAAATCTAGATTTCTTTGATCCTTCTGAGGCAAGTGATGGAAGAATATTGCTTTTTGATTCTCAATTTTACTTAGTCCTATACTAATTGAGGTCCGCATGGGGCCGTTATTTTAGATAAGAAAATTATGTTAGTTTAGGAAAATTAGACTTGTTTAACATTATACTAAAACATGGCTTAAAGGGTTCTCCCATTTGGCTAGTTCATGAAACTCTCTCCATCTCTAGTACTTCCCTCAGCAGACTAGTGATGCAGAATCCGAGGCCACCCAAACAAAGTACCGCCTGGCTTTTAAGCTTCTCATCTTCCTCCCCTTCACCGGTACCAATTCCATCCGATAAACCGTTCGAATATTGAAGAAGAGAACTTAAAATGGAACACTCAACATCTTCCTCATACGTACCCGAACCCCTACACTCGTTTGCCTTCTGTGATGTTCCCAACTCAATGTCATGCTTGTCATATACTGCAAGAGACTTCTTGGAAGACAGTTCTTGAAGGCATTGAAATGATGAGCAGACTTTCTTCTTGAAAAGATCTAGATCAATCTTCAGGCCCTTGATTTGGCTTCGGAGGTCCTCTAAATGATGTAAATAAATCATAATATATAATCATTTTTTAGATGATTATAGGTAAATGAAAATAGTCACCATAGTAATGCATGAAACGGTTAATATAATCTTTCACCTTTCATGACTCTTTGTTTTGTAACATCAAATTCAATAACATGGTAGTGGAAGGTTGTAAACTATTCATGACATTTAAGTTCGTTCACAATCCTCGTATAAATAGGTGACTCATTCCCTAGCTCATTCTAAACACACCAACTCAAAAAACATCTCATCCTCACTTGAGTTCTCTTTCTTCTTCTCTAAGTTGTTTTCTGCACTACTACACAGGAGGGCTTTAATGACACAGAAAACGTCATGGAAGACCTTCCATGACTTTTTTATGTGTCGTTAGAAGTGTCGTTATAGCTTGTGTCATGAAAACGGTACCCCTCAATGACGTTAGATAAACGTCATTTGTTTTTTATGACACTTTTTTCCCGTCATATAAACTTTTCAATGACGTTTCCTGAATGTTTCCATGGAATTTGTAAAACATCATTAATATATTTTTCATGACATTTTCAAAACGTCATTAATTGTTTTCAATATATTAAAAAGAATTGATTTCTGATGAAATTCATAAATCATTTTTTTATTTACACATGACAATGGAGATAAAATACTATTGGTTACGTTCGGAAATTAATCCCTTAGTTCTACTTATCAAACGAGTATCCAAATTAAATTACAAAGTGAACATGACAATGTAGCAAAAGTGTAAATTTATACTTAACACAAAACCAATACAAATAACCTAAAAGACACCAATGTTAAATACTAATGCAGCTGCTAGTCCTTGTTTCCTACCTGCGCAAAAGAGGTTTCCTAAATCAATTATGTCCTCAAAGTTGTAACAATAACCAACCACATTATATACAAAAGCATTCTCAGTGCATAGTCACAAAAGCAGCAGCATTATCCATATAGCAAAAGACTATAAGAGAACATAACTACCAATTCTTAAGTGCAGGGGACAATGGACTTAATTGGCCAACCAATGGTACTTCATGGGATATCACCATGTATCTTGTCTCCTTCATTATCCTCAGAGTAGAGTATATGAATCACTAATTGCTTTGGTCTCGTCCTTGTTCTCATTTTCAACACTAGAATAATCATTTAGAGTTGGAGTTGTAAAAGACGTAGGACAAATTATAAAGGTCGCAAATACTGGTCTTTGAAATAGCATGTCAATCAAAGCTGGCATACCACATACATAGGAGATGAAATGACTCCCTTTCACCGAAACATGTCTACTGCCACTAGCAATTGCAACAATAAATATACAAGGAACTGCCAACTACAAATCCTCTACCAGAAAGATCAATATCCAAAAAAGCAAGGTCATGGTCATACAAAACAAGCCAGGGGTCATAAAAGC
The DNA here is from genome assembly GCA_951800085.1 of Comarum palustre. NCBI lineage: Eukaryota > Viridiplantae > Streptophyta > Magnoliopsida > Rosales > Rosaceae > Comarum > Comarum palustre. The sequence continues at coordinate 21,733,699 of OX637578.1, read as the reverse complement.
ATGATCCTTTATAAATGCTCCAAAGTAAAATGACAAGGGTCATATACAACACTCAGGAAAGAGGTAAGGTGTTGTCTAAACCCCCACAAACAACTACATATTGGTTTGTTGACATAGAACTACCAAAGCAGCCACTCAAACATAGGTTCTATAAGATAACATATCATATGATATACGACAAACCAGGGACACTTGTTCAAAATGAATAAGAAACAATGACAGAACTTGGAAATTGATGTTATCATAGCCAAGCGGTCATCCCACAGTATAAACATTCCACTCAAGTAACAAAGGCTGAAAGGAATAACTTCCCACCAGATATCCTATGTTTCATATTTAGCTGGCACGGCTCTTAATGACATCAAGGCAAATCTCAGATGAATCAGTTGCCTGCAACTCAATCTGAATTCCATCAAGCTCTCTCTTGAATCTGTCCTTCGAGCTTGCGTAAATCATCTTGTTTCTCACCCTTGATGTGTCAGGAGACCTTCATGACAAAAATGATACAAAAGCCCTGATAAGATAACAAAGTAATAAACATAACTGAAAGTGATCTAAGAAATGAGAATTACCAGGCAATGAAGAATATCCGGCTTTTAGGGACACCCTCTGGTGTAAGAAAATCAAAATCAAAAACTGCATAACGGCATTCATCAGTAGGAAGGCTATCTGTGAAAGCCTCATAGGTTTGTGCAGGATCACCAGTTGCTTCAACAATAACTTGCTTTTGCTTCTCCTCAATCTTGAACACAATCGATCGGTAGGTCCTCTTAGTCTTGAGTTCCAGAAACTTCAATTTGCACTCATCGTGCACAGCCATACCAGATGCTGCATTGGCCTGTGAATTGTATGAAATTAAATTAGTAAGAACGAATTTTACGGCAGCACCATATTCAAATAAAAAAACTGGGGACCAAAAGAAAACAAAACATTAAGACAAGTAAAGAATTTTTCATTAATAATCTATACACCAATGAGTAAACAAAAAAAACATTGTCCATGTCGAATCTGCATTATTCTTTGGTAAGATTTTAGTTTTATGCTATGACATGAAAATTAAAACTCCTCACTCCTTGTTCCCTAAAAAACGTGGTGTCTGGTTGATTTTAGACCCAACTTAAACTGTGATTAAACATCTGCTCTCAAACCACACATAGTAATGATAGTATAAAATCATACATTAATCACCAAAAATAACAGATCCACGGCAAAACTCATCACCTCCACTACCGACTAAGACGCATACAATTAAAGCTAGCACCTAGCACGGACCATCTTAACACCTGTGCAATACACACTAGATCCACAAATATTCGAAACTTCGTTCCCAAAAAAACTAACACATAATAACCAAATATACATGAAGCTCAACAGTCCACAACAAATCACAGCCAAAACGTTCATCATCATAAACAAAACCACAATAAAATCAGATCTGGAAGCTATAGACTCAGACACAAACAGTAAATCAGCTATCAATTCCACATAACTCAATTCTAACCATCAGATCAACCTCAACCGTTCATAAATCCAATCCGATCATCCATTTCCAAGCTAAGCAATCGCAATCGGTAAACATAAGGAATCTTTACTCTCGGTTGTTCTCAGCAGTGAAATAGATAGACGTAAATCGATCGGAGAAAATAATACGACTCACCATTTTCGCGGTTCAGGTGAGGAGCGACGGAGTCGGAGGAGGAGATATAGGAGGCGTGTTCTCCGATGACGACGACTTGCAGAGAAGAAAAATGTAAGAAGAGGGGGTTTATATACGATGGCTATGTGAGTGCCACAGGGAGTTATAACGTGGAGGTGGTCGTATGACAGAGGAGCGTGTAAAAGATAATTGGACCAATGGTGTGCGGCCACGACTTGTTTCATCACGGCTCGCGCCGCTCCACACCACCTACTTTTTTCATTATTCATTTTTTGTTCTCAAGATATATGAAAACATTTTCTGAAATTAAAAATGAAAAAGAAAATAGTGTAGTAATAATGAGTGAACTGCTCGGGCAGGTGAGAAATCATGATCTTTGATTTATTTTTTATAATTAAGGATTATAATTTCAAGAGCAATTTGAATAAAAGTTCATTTTCTAACGGAAAATGTAAGGAATTCTCACTCTTTTTTTGTCTAATTAAAAATTGTGTATGTTTTCATTAAATTGTATATTTTGATTTCAATCAAAAAGAAAACAGTTTATCTTGATAATAGTATTTTATTGTGTTTCACTTAATCTATTGACTTTGGTTCTCTTTTCTATTTTTTAAAAATATTTTATTAAAACTCAAAACTGATATTGATACATGAAAGTTAAAGATTCACGACTTTTCAAACAGAGAGTTATTGGAGGCTAATAATATCTTATCGGGGAAGATGAGTGGTTATTTGCGGTATATCCTTACTTGTCATTTTTATGCTACAGTGTTGATCACCTGACCAGCTACCCCCAGATATGTTTAGTTATTAGTCTTGAGACTATACGTCATATTTTTAATGTTTTCTTACTATCAACTCTAATATTTCACGATATGGAAAAGATATGTCATAAACGGTTAACCATTGTATTGTATAAATCAGATGGGTTATATGAATAGATTACTGCACACGTTGTAAAACTTGAGATTGGTTGATAATCTATTACACACTAGGGATGGCATGAAAAACCATGGATATGGTTAACCATGGATATTTATCCTAATGGACATAAATTATGGGTAATGGGTAGCATCATATTATCCATGGAGAAATGGGTAATGGATAATTGATACCCACATGGGTATGGGTATTTTCATGGTTAACCATTTACCCATATATGACTTTATAAATGTCGTTTTTTTTCTTTATCAAAACTGATTAAACTTTATGCTTTTAGACATATTTATTCTTTATTTTCTTAAATATCAATTAGAATAATTTTGAATTTAAAAAAAAGGATGAAATAATAAATCAAGGCGAGTGAGTTTCCCGGATTCTCAGTCTTCATTATCCCAATTTGAATTATCAACCCCAAATCTTCTTCTCAAATTTAATTCTCTTCTCAACACCACAATTCGCGTCTCTATTCACTGATCTAGATTAATCATCATTTTATCAACCCCAAGTCTTGATCATGAGTTGTAGATCACAGAAAAAAATAAAAGAAATTGAAGAGAAAATTCATTCACATATCTTCATTGATATCCAGATCTTCTTCAAATGTGCAGATCTTCATCTTCAAATATATATATATATATATATATATATATATATATATATATATATATTTGTGGAGTCAAAGAAAATTAAAGCAAGAAATAAAAAGTCAAACGGATAAATGGTTAACCATTACCCAGTTGGGTATGGGTATGAAATATCCACAAAACAAAAAGATGGATATTTATCCAATGGACATTAACCATTTTTCTAGTGGGTGGGTATAATACCCGTGGTTATTACCCAATGGATACAATTGCCATCCTTATTACACACGCATACGGCTTATCCGAATGGTTGTCTTGTCTTCCGGACTAAACCGGCTTAGAGGCTAAGGCTAAGCTCAGTAACAAGTTAATTAGATATTTTGGTCGTTCACACACTGCTATTTTCGGACAAAAGGTATTTTTTTTTTGCTAGAATTTTGAAAGAAAGGGGCGTGTGGTCCACTGAGATTTGTTTATGCGTTGATACAACGCTACTACTTTTCAAGATAATTAATCGGCAACCTTTTTGAAAAAGAAATTTCAGAAAAGAAAAAAAGAAGGCAGAATTATGGACCTGCACTACTGCTGCACATAATTACATTCTTCCACATGATCCACTAGTTCTCGAGCTCCTTTTCCTGAGGCGCACAAGTGTTCTCAATTATTGATTTCATTTCGCTAATGCATTTTATTTTAGTTTCTTTGTCCCTTTGATATTAACCTTACAATGTCGAATATGTTCTGTCAAGTACTGTACCATCCGTATCGTCATGAAAATCGATAAAGAAAAGCGATAAAATAGCAATTAGAGTTTATATTTTTTGTTTCAAAAATAAAAATAGCAAATTCAATAAAATTGAGTCTGTAAGCCATGACTCAAGCCCAAGACCCGTTCCAGAAAACCCCATGAGAAAGAAATTTTATTATGTCGTTGTTAACAACAAGTTTTTGTGGGTTTTGGTTTTGGCAAAGAAAGGAACCGCGTAAATGAGATTTTAGATTTGTAAATGAGATTTTGGACCAGCGAATGAGATTTCAGACCCTCCCATCAACGATTCAGATAAGATTAAAAACAATTAGAGAACCCTAGGGCACGCCCGGAGTGTACATACGTTAGGATAGCTGGAGTTATCTAGATAATATTTCGTTTTCTAGATTCGTTGTGTTCTTGATTGAATTGAGAATTGGTTGTTTGATTATTTGATTAATTGGTGGTACACTTCGGTATTATTGTTTGCTTCCGCTAACATTGCAACATTGTAGCAAAGGCCAAGGTATTTCAATTTGGGTGAAAATTGAATTTTTCAATGACGTTAAGAACCCTATAGCTATATGCATAAACTCTGAAAATTTCGATCTTGTTGTAATTGTTTTAGTCTCCCAAAACAATATGTTTTAATTATAACAATGAATTCGCAGCAAAGAAATGTTATTTTTATTTTTATTCAAGGTTTTGTTAACTTGGATTAAGATGAAAACTTATCGAAATTCCTTAAGTCTTTGTTTCTCTGGTGATATGGATTAGTATGTTGCATATAGCAAAACTCTTTCATGTTTTTAGAGAATCATAAAGTTAAAAGGGCTGAAATTTGTGTTCTAAAATTTTAAAATATGCACATTTTTTCTATAGAAATTTCTCGTGCATTGCTTAAAACTAAGAACAACTGCATACATAGTTTCTAATCTCATATTCTATTATTTTCCAAGTTTTTCTTCTGCCTCTAGGTGCATGACTACTTTTTATAAAAATTGACATGATGACAGTAATTAATCTCAGTTTTCAGTATGAGAATTGTGTGGATTCTCATACTGAAAATTTAGTGTGTTTTATCTTCTGTCATCTAGGTGATGTGAAACATGCTTTCAGTATGAGAAAATTGTATGCATATGTATGGTTTGTATGCTTTTAGCATGTTAAAGTGTGATATTTCTGTGATTTTGGTTTTGGTTTTACTTGATATATTTACCTAAAACACAAACTGTATCTAGCTTACTCTCACACTTAACAAATACAGTAAAACAAGAATTAATAGAAAATCTGTTGTTTGCTCATTAGTTGTCCAAGTTGTCACTCTTAACTAGTTTGAGCTCTTAACTTGTGCAAATTACAAAATATGGAGGAGATAGTTAGACATGTTTTCTCAATGAACCAAGGGTTATATTCTTGTCTGTTAGAAGGAGTACCAGAACACATAAAAGTGGAGAACAAAGATCAATTTTCAGCAGCCTGGGAGTATGAACACTCTTGGCATATGAAGAATAACACTTGTTAGAACATCATAAGAGCTACCATGCCAGACATCATATCTGGAACGATATTTGAGATGGATTATGCCTATGACATGCTTGAGCTTATCAATGATAAGTTCAAACATAATGAAAAGGCTAAGATAACTACACTGTCCATTAAGTTTAACATCTTTAAGTATGATGGTGTTGGTGGAGTCAGAAATCACTACCTGAAGATGAAGACTATTGTGAACAAACTTAAGGATCTCAATATGCATCTCCTTAAAGAATTTGTGGCCCACACTGCACGCATTTCATGCCTCAACAGTTCAGTCAATTGAAGTCGAGCTACAATGCTTAGAATGATAAATGGACTTTAATGACCTCATTGCAATTACAACTGAGGAAGAAAACATGATTAAAGCTTATGACTCAACTTATGGTGTGATTAAGGATACAACCTCTAATGATACAGTGAATCTGGTTAGCAAAAATGGTAAAAATAAGTGGAAGAAGAAACTAGGAGCTAATAAAACTAACTTCAAACCCATACATCTAAGAGGACAGGAACATCCAGCAGTGGCACATTTAAGTATGTGTTATCTCTGCAAGAAAGTTGGTCATGTTAATAAAGAATGTGCAAACTTCAAGGCCTGGATAGTCAAGAAAGGTAAAACTCTTACCTCTCCTAATTATGTCCTTTTTATTTCTCTATATTACTTAGAAGTTCATTTAATTAATGTAGAGCCAAATACCATTTGACTCGAGTTGACCAAGAGTTGACCAAAAATCTTTTCTTTTTACAACTTTTCAATCATTACGCTTAAAACCGATTATCGACTCGAAGTTTGGTTTCCGTTTACGCCACCTTAACATAAGTATTTTTCTTTACTAAATCATTTGACGGTAGGTAACACATAGTAATTTGTGGAATTACTATGGACACCCAAACAACCACTTCACCAATTTACGGGTTATGAGTCGATATATCCAGTATGAAATTATCCGAAATATTTACAGCGCCCAACTCGGTTTCTGACTAAGATTCCTGAGTTGCTTAGAATCTCACTTAAAGATCCGGTTGTCTTAACTTAACCGGTTACTAAGATTGACCTTTCCCTTTTTACTTTTATCGGTCAATCTTCCGTAAATGGAAACCTTCCGAAAATGGAAAGTTTCCTAAAATGGTAAGTGTTCTTTAGAATGAGAAGTTTCTCAAAATGGAAACTTCCTACTTACGTCCAATTTTTCCGTAATTACTCAAATTAGGAATTAACAGAACTTTTCGACTAAAAGCTTAACAGGGGAAATGATTTCTACCTCTTCGGCATTCTGCCGGTTTAATTGCATCACCGGAATCTTTGCCGGATTCCAGCAACTTGCCGGAATTTCGCCGGAGTTTCCCCGTTTTCTTCGTCACCAAGTTATTGACAAAAACACACAAAACAACAACGTGTCAACACCAACAACAAGCAGCACAACACACAGGAGACAACAAAGTAGAACACGAAACAAAAAGCCCAGAACTTACGCATCCAAAGGCTCGTCGCCAGGTTTCCATCACAAGCAGAGCTCCTGCCTCGACCTGCGCACCACCAGGTGCTCCACCCAAACCCCTTCTCGGACACCAACGCCACAAAGTCCCTGCTCCAGCCCAAACCCAAAACAACACCCTCCAACACTCCTCCACACCTTCTAAAAACTTCACCTCGGCTTCACTGGAGTTCCAAGAAGCTTGCCGGAGTTCGCGAAGGCCGTCAGAGGCGAAAACCCGAAATCCAAAAAAAAAACACAGAAAACAGTAAAGAGAGGTTTTCGATTAAAGCTTCAAATCAGGGGTTCAAGGGCAAGGAAATGAAGGAGAAGAGGAACAAGAAAATCACCTCCTTCTGTCGAATTGCCGACCGAGTCACCGGAAAACGGCGAACACAGCCGAGCTCCTCCTCGGTCTATCTCTGTCGACGATTGATGAAAGTCGAATTGAGTGACTGGGCTTTGTAGAGGGGAATGAGAGGATCAGTTTGGTGGGGGTGCGCCGGCGTGGGTTGGCCGGACGCGACGGTGATGGAGGTGGCGGAGCAAGGGGTCGAGCGCAGAGAGAGAGAGACGAGCGAAGAGAGAGAGACGAAGGGGGGAGGTCTGACCCGAGTCAACGCTCTCCCTAATTATTTATACTCGAATCAACGGCCTAGATTAAACCCCTAATTGAACTGACGGTCCGAATTAAAATAAGGTAAAAAGTAATTAGTTAAATGATAAAAACTAATTACCGGAATAGTAATTCAAAATTACCATAAACTTCAGAAATTCACAAAAAATAGCTGGAAGCTCTGAAAAATATTTCGAAAATACCGGGAGACTCGTGTCGACACGTACTACAACATCGAGTCATTAAATCTGGTATTTGGAGAACTTTTAAAAACTCAAAAATTAACTCGAGCGATAACTTATCAAATTACCGATCGCAATTAAAAGCCCTCGGTAACTCGTAAACTTCTGTAAAAAGGTAACTTTTAGGTATGAGGTGTTACATTGTCTCTCCAAAATTACCTGTTTTTCTCTACATTCATGGAGATCCCGCTCGACTATAGTGAATTTTGCTTCAAGGTCGCCCTCGGACGACTGTCTCGTTGGATTAGAAGTTAGGGACGAAGTGTGACGACCTGTACTTTTCTAATTATTGAGAAACATAAGATATATTGTATATTATTATTTTTTATTTAGCAGTAAATTTATATGTATTTTAATTTTGGGTTTGTTTATTTATATATGGGTTTGAGTTTGTAAAGACCGGTCCAGTTCTTGTTTTAAAACCCAAGTCCAATCTATGAAAACCCAAGACCAGTTAACTTAGACTTCTATCAGTTGTTTAACGACACAGTCCGTTCGACTCAGTTCTTTCAATGCTCTCTCCATGGCGTCCTCCTCTCTTCTCATGTTCTTCGCAAGCAGCAATCCACCTGGTGTTAGAAGATCATAACCAAGACAAGGATATGATTGATTAATCCTAGAAGCTGGAGCTGTCATTCATATAGGAGAAGACTTGGAGAAGCAGTTACTAATAGCAGGAGGTGGCGATTCCTGTCAAGTTGGCATCAATTCCATTCTATCCTGAATTCAATTTTGACCTCTTTTAGTTCATTGAGTCCATATCTGTTGATAACAAAACGAAAAGAAAGAGCGAGGAAAGGGATATTTTGATACTGTTGAGTTCTCTTAAAAACATAGCTTTTGAATTGAGGTAGGGGAATTTCCGGAAACCTCTATTTAATTTATTTTATGTTTGGTTGTTGGGTTGCTATATTTGTTGATGCTCTGTGTGATTTGTTATGTTATTGGCTTCTTTGTGAAACTTAATTGTTGAATCATTGATTGATTGTTGTTTGTGATCTGTGTTACTCAATTAATAAGCATGCTCATGAACTTAAAATTGAGGCAGGAATTTGGTGAAATTGGGATGAGAATTTGTGAGAGAATGTTTTTGTGCAGTTGAGCTTAATTCGTAAGGACCAAATTTCATGTGGGCTAAAGGCTGTACGATTTTGGTGCCGAGATTAAGCAAGAGGACTAACAAAAAGGGAATAATGATTTGGGTGAAGGGGTTTCAGTTGAAGGGATCATTGCATTCATGCATTCTTATTATTGGTTTTTGTTATTTAATGAGGTATAGCCTCCTACTGAGCGTTGCTCACCCCTAAGAAAAATTGTGCTGGTGATTAATCTTGAACAGCTTTGTGATGTGAAAAAAAGTGTGGCTTGCTTCTTTTTGTTTTTGTTTAGAATAAGAAAAGGCTGTAGCATGTTGTTAGCCTTTGAAGTTTATGTTTTTATTTGAATAATGAACTATGGCAAGTTTTTGTTGTCATATATGATATATTTATTGGATTGGTCATGATGTTCAATCAATTTCAAGTTCTTTGTTTTGTAACAAAATCTGTAAATCAGAAATTCTTCCTCAGTTACTTTTCGTCTGAAATACGTATAGTTTTATTAGGAATTTGCATCTGGTTTCTTCATATGAATTATAGTAGACATCTTAAGGTTCATTCTAGAATTTGAATCACTTGAAAGAGATTTTTCTAGATTAAGTTATGATTTTCCAAAGTTTAGTGTATGCATCAACAATTTCTGCATATTTGTATTTCGAGATTTCTGACCAGTTGTTTTTTTCTAAAAACTGTACAAATTGGATAATTATTTGAACTTGGTGTCTTCATGAAAGTTAGAGTAAACATGCTAATGATCGTTTCAGAACTGAAATCTCTTAAAAACGATTTTTCTACCATTAGTTATGAATTTTCAAAGTTTCTGTTCAGTTGCATAAATTTTCTAAAAAAAAAGTCCTATGCCAAGATCTTATTTCTTTACCATGTTTTTATTATTATGTTCATACTAGTCACACCTTCAACTCAATAAAAAGAAAAACATATCCGGGTTAGGGTTTCCAATGGCTAGGGGAAAGAAAAATTCAAGTTTTTTGCCACTTCCGCCGCAATCTTCTGGCGGCTGAGCTCAACGACACTGTTGCCCGTGTTAGTCATGCTGATATCATGTGTGGAACCTTTTGCTCAAGGATTCTCACAGACGGCGTCAAATGTTTGTGCAGTATGCTTGCGGGTAGCTGACCGTTAGTTTATGTCACAAACTCAATGAGCATCGGTTGATCCTAACTTGAGGGAATTCAGTTAAGTCTGCAAAAGGAACAACAAACATTAGGAGATGAGACCACATTTGGCGGTTTTCGACACTCTGATGCCTAAGTCAGTTATTAAAGTGACAGAGTAACAATAACAATAGTAGAGAACGTAACCTAAATTCATATGAAGAGTTACCATTTATAGGACAAGGCTTGCTTGACTCCCTGCTTACTTTCGATGTGGGACTGGTGCCACCAAGGTTGTTCATGAGGCGGTTTTGGTAAGGCGTGTGAGGGCGTGTCGCCGCTCTAATTGGACAGCGGTTTGCTACCATACGTAGCTCCTGTTGCTATCATGGCGTTTGTGGCTGTAGCTTGAAGAAATGTGGCGGTTGTGACCAATATGGATGCGGTTAAAGTACGCTGACTAGGTGTATGTACTTACAAGAACCTCAAATTCTCTACTCTCTTTGTAGATCTACATCGTCTGTGATATGCATGTTCTGTTCCGACAGGTGACGAAAACGGGACGATTTGAGCTACGATTACATCAAAATAAATGCCGAGTACACAACATCGATTTTCTCATCTTCTCCTTCTGCTCCCTTGACACAGTTTTCAGTCTCATTTTCATTTTCAATCCAAATGCACTTCATACTCACACCATCTTAACGCAGCCATCTATTATCCGTATGTAAGAATTTATGATTAAGGATTTTACCTCTAATCACTAATTTAATCCTGTGTCATAAATACAAAACCTATAATTGAAGTCACAAAATTTAGTAACAATAATCTTGGATTTTAGCCATACTTTTAATAGTAATGCACACTGGACTTATCCTCTAGCTCCTCCATACTCATTGACAAGGTAAAAAGTAAAAATATATTTTATCTTATCCGATTCATTTTTTAACGGAGATTTATCCGGATTAGAAAGACAAAATGTGACGCTTTAACAAGGTAAAAACTCGTTTATCTTATCCATCCGTTTTTCTCAGATACTTATCCCTCATAAAAAGGCAAGTAAAAGTAAAAGATGACTAGTTGACAAGGTATATTTTCCTTTTATATTGTCTCTTATCTTTCACGGATATTTATCCGGCCTAAAAACAGATAACCAAGCCAAAAAGAACAAAAAAACGTGGTAATAAACAAGACCACAGCAAAAATCTAATGCCAGTGAGTCTAACGTTGACCCGGCCCAACCCACCAAAAGACTGACCGACGGATATGAAATTAGGAATCCGAGCTGGCAACGTAGACGTATCCCATACGTTCCCGTAAAACCGCAATTTGTCTCGGGCATAATCCTTGACCCGTTGACCAAAGACCCATTCTCCTCCCTATAAAGCCAGCCAAACCAAGATCTCTTAATTCAAAAAAAAATCCCCAATCTCTTTTCCGTCTAGTCCGATTATGAAATCTCTGACCCGGAAACCCGACCCGTCTGTGTTGCTCTGAGCTGAACCGTTTTCCCGATTCCAGAAACAAAGGCTAGCTTTTCTTACCAAATCTCGTTCGCTATTGCTTGGATAACGAACGGGCTTAGGCTTAGGGTTTCGGAGAGCATTACGAAATGCCTTCTGTGCCCAGTCAACTCCTTCTTCTTCGACCCTCGGTCGCTTCTTTACACGGCCGTTCATGCTCTCATCGTCTGAAACGTCTCGAAAAAGGTGATCGGCGTGGGAATCTTAGTTAACATTAGGTTTTCGATTCGGTTTTTAGGACAAGTTTGTAGAAATCTCGTTGGAGGTTTCTGGATCGGAGAATTTCTAAGCTCTCTGGAAGCTTTTCGTTTCGGTTTTTGAGCTCTCGAGAGTTTTGTAGCTGTAAGTTTTAAGAGGTAAAGGTCTTAACTTTATGAAACTGATTCAAGAAATTTTGATGTTTAAGATTGTTATGAGCTGATGAGTTTGTATTAATTTGTGAAATTTATCAATGAAAAAGTTAGAAAGGAAGTTATTTAACTGGTATGTTTATTAGTTTGAGCTAATTTGAGCGTTTTTGCAGAATTTGTGATTATAGATGGACATTAGCTCTCTCTGTGGTAAGTCGGTGTTGGGAAATGTAGGCTGCTCTCTGGGTTTGCAGTGCTCTGCGAACCAAACGCAACCTCCTAGCAGCTCTCTCTGCCGGGATTTGGTAGCTAACCTTGCAACTGCTCTCGACCAGTCCTTGAATATCAAAGAAGTTAGGGAAGAGTCTTTGAATGCCAAAGATGTTGGAAAAGAGTCCTCCTTGGATGTTTACCTTGCCGGAGATGTGGGATATGCGTCTAAAAGGGGTGATGTTAGCGGTGTGGAAAATGGAAACACATGTGCAGGTCCTAATGGACATAAGGAAAAATGCGAGCCGAAGTGCCTGAACAAATGTGCGACCTTTCCTTGTACTAATCTGGTGCCGCCTCTTGACGGTTCCTCAGTTATGGAAGAGGAGGAACCTGAAACAGCTCTGCGGTGGCTTTTCGGGGAGGAACATTATAACCATGTCTACTCACGCTCAGTGTCTTTGCCTGTAAGTTATCTCTTGATCTGCTACGATAGCTTTGTTTCCTCGACACTATATTTTCATGGTTTGGTTTCCAATTGACTAGGATTCTGATTTGAGTTTTGTTAAGATCATGAGCTAATAGTAAATGCTACCTGGATCCATACATTTCACATTCTACATTCCGTATATGTTCATCTTTGTGTGTGTCTTGTTTGCGTGAATGTGCTCTATTTTATTTGTTTTCTTGTCATATGCACTGGCCTTTCCCTGTTTTCTCATGAAGTGGATATCCAGAATATCATGATCATTTTGAAAGCTAGTTTCCTGTAAGTTATCTTGATAAGTTACAAGATGAATGATTCTTTGATTGCAGTCCAAACCCAAAGGAATGTAGAAACTAGAATTAGTTAAATCTTAAATAAAGAACACATTTGTAATCAATAACTTTGATATGGGTAGGAATTAGGAATCATAAATCATTATGCTGTCCCAAGTAATTTTGGTTGGCATGAACTGAGAGAAACTTGGGTAGATTAGGTTACATTGATCTCCCGTCTCTCATGTAATGCAATATACAATAAGGGAGGTCTTTGGCTAATTGATTGATTGTGTTTGTGGTGTGTGCAGTCTCCTTTGAGGCTTCTTTCTGCTATGAAAGGCAGTAGAGAGAAAGAGGGTTTATCTACTGAGAAACTCACAGTCAAATGGGCGTCTGATGTGTATGATCCTCCGGTTACGCTGATGTCACACATAGTTAAAAGCAACAAACAGCAGAAGTCTAGAAACAAGAAAAATTGGAAGAGAGATGGAAAGAAGGGGCAAAGGAGCAACTCTTCACGTGGAAAGGACAAGAAGCGATATCGTAAAGGTGGGGCTTCTGAGAGGGATCACAAATCTCTGGATCCCCACGAAATGATAAGCGACACTAACGATGAATTTCTTGTTGGTAGCCGAGAACCACAAGCTTATTATGGGAGTTCCTTGAAAAATTCGTTCACCAACATGCATTACCCAGTTGCAGAAGCCTTGTGAGTGATAAATTATCTGGAACATTTCTCATTGTCCTGCATTGTACATAAATAATTTTCACGGACAGGTTTTGTTGAATGGTGATTGAAAGACTTGTAATACTCTGCTACTTGATGTGTGTATTAAATCCTGACTCGGTTTGGTGTTTGTTATTTTTATTTATAATGTATATTGCTTTTGTTGAACCGAATCTTGTTGGCCTGGCCATATGCAGTGGTATTTTTACCCATGATTGTGTATAAACTGTATGCTCATGTTCCTCTGGAACCAGAATTTGTTGTTTTCCAAGTTCCATTGGTATTTTGACTATTTTTACAGATGATTAAAAATGTTGCTTTTGATCTTGAGAGCAAATGAACCGTACCTTCATGTCTTGCACAATCTGGTGAAAATTAGAGAGATAATCCGGGTTGTGACCGTTGGTTCCTCTCAGGGGCGGATGCAGGTAGTGGGTGGGTGGGGCTCAAGCCCAACCAAAAATTTTGGGTTAAAACAAAATTAAGTATATATGACATATTTTTCCTGGCTCAGTGTGTTCAAGCCCAACCGTTGCTCTTTATATGACATATATGCCACCGCCGAGCGCACTGCACAGAGTAAGTTTTCCAATTCCTCTTATCCCGATTCAAATTCCTCATTCCCGATTCGGCCATATCCCGATTCAAACTTTTGATCTGCAGAATACACACCTGATAATCCAAAGATAACAACAGTGTTGTCACCATGTCCACCTTGCTTGCACATATGAATGGTTGGAGAGAAAGCAAACTTGTCAAGTTTGCTGCCAGGTAACCAATTTTTGTAGCTAGCTTCATACTGTTTATAACATGATATTTATAGAACTTTCTTCGAATTGATTACTATATGAAATCTTACATGGCTCAATCCAAAAGAGAAAATTGAATCATGAAACTCTGGTCTTATCGCATACTAAATAAAGTTTTGAAAAGGATTCCAAATAAGAACTTACGCATGGAGATTTGAAATTAATTTACAGAGAGTATTAGCCAATGTACTGGGACCTGAAATGTTCTTCTCTAGATCTCGTTTGATCTCTCTCTGCCCAGATCGTTACCGATCTCCTCCAACCCAAGTCCCTTTGAACTTTTTCCCTTTCCACCAACCCAATTTTATAATTCTATCTAGTTTTGTCAAGATCGAACTCCCCATCGGAAAAAAAAACCAAAAACTCTGTTGTTTTTATGCTATCTCCAAATTCCCCCTTTTGTTTGTATCCCAGTACAAATCAGATTCATTTTCTTCTAAACTTCATCCCACAGTCCAAATAAGATCTTACTCGAAAAGTTTAATACCGAGTTTCATCCAGATCCCCATGGATGAACCGAAACAACCTGAAGGAGTAGAGGATCAACCGAAACAACCTGGGTTTTGAATCCCCTTGCCCTTGTTTTTTCATCTGTTTATCATCATATAATGTTTAATTATTACTGTTATTTGTTTAAAATCCCCTTGAATCCCCTTGCCCTTGTTTAGAATCCGCGTCGAGATTCTCCACATTTTTTCTTTCTTTGGTTAAAAATTTCAAGCCCACCCAAGATCGTAAACCTGGATCCGCCACTGGTTCCTCTCATATTTTGAATGGCTATATGGGAGGATTTTACGACGAGCTCTTTCAAACACCGCCTTCTTCGGCCGAACTGCTCGACTCCCACCCTCTGTGGTTCAATCAGCCACATCACGACCAATCAATCTGCCTCAGACGGCAATTACATGTTTCTGATAAATGCCAAGACACTTCAAAACCACCCAACGTCTCATTCTCAATCCGAACGCGATTTGTGTCCTCAGGATCCCCATATATGTTCTTTGAACATCAATACCTTATTGTCTTCTTCTATTGGATCCATAAATACAAACTCCACTCAACACAAACTGTTCAGTCCAAAATTAAAAAAAGGTTAAAATATTGTAGTCTTTATATTTTCAAGTCCACATTTGTTTAGTCCTTGTGGTTTTGTTTTAATCTAATTAGTGCTTATACTTTAGAGTTGACATCTGTTTAGTCCTTGTAGTTTTATTTTAATCTGAACAGTCCTTAAAGTTATAATTTTTCATCTAAATAGTCAATTTTTATGTTTAATTAAGATATTTAAGTGCTCAATAAAGTAATACCAACATGGTTCATTCAAATGGTTTATCCAAAATGATATTTTCAAAACATATGGAATATTGTAGGGCTGGGCAAAAGCCCGAAGAAGAAAAAAAACCCGGACCGGCGAGCCGAGCTTTTTTTTTTTCAGGCTCATATTTTGTTATATGATAAACGGACCGGGCTTTGTTATGTCTGGGCCGGTCCCGGCCTTCATATCCTTAAACAAAAAAAAGCCCGAAAACCCTGGACCTTAGGTGTCATTATCTAATTGGCTTTCGTAAGTGGTCCTAAACCTATATAATATGTATAATGACGCTAGAACATAACCAAATAACCCTAAATCATCGTTTCGGGCCCGAAACCCGGGCGGGCTCGGCCTGGTTGGTACAAGTCCGGGCTTTACCGGGCCCTGCAAATAACACACTCGGGTCGGGCTTTACTCGTGCCTTGATTTTTTAAGGATAAAACTCGGCTCGTCATACTACCACTGGGCCGGGGCCGGGCCCAGGCCTTGAAAAAACTAACTCGGCCCGTCATACTACCACCGGGCTCGGGCCTTGAAAAAACTAACCCAGGCTCAGCCCTAGAATATTGTTTGCATTTTTTGGTTGGAATGACCACTTAGATGAAAAATTATGACTTTAAGGTTTATTCAGACAAAACAACAATGACTAAACGGATGTCAACAATGACTAAACATATATCGACTTCAAACCATAAATATTAAACAAATTTTAATTCTTAAAAAAACTTCATACTGCCTAAGCAATCCAAGACATCAAGCTTAATTCTTAGGTTTTTTTCTTGGTGTTTTAGTTTGTGTTGTTTTGGTTGTCGTCCCTCCTCTTTTGGGTGAGGGTTAGAGGTTTGATAGGGTTGTATTGGTAGTCCCTCTCTTTTGGGCGAGGGTTTGAGGTTCTGATAGGGTAGTGTTGGGTGTGTTGCTGGGAGAGCCATGATTATGGTGTCGTTTTCAGAGACTATTTTGATGTCGGTTAGTTCTTGTTGTCAATGTGTTGATACGCAAAAAAAATATATATATATATATATATATATATATAAATATATGTATACATATATATATATGAGAAAAAAAGGGAGGCAGCCGAATTAAATAAAAAAAGGGAAAAGACAGAAAAAAGAAGGAGTCCTTATCAAGGTATTAAGGGGTATTTGAGTTTACTTATAACTCATATAAGTGACCTAGCCTATTGGGACTCATCTACCACAACCCTATGCAATATAAAAGGGGGAGAACATGCAGAAAAATAAGACACACGCCAAAAAAAAGAAGAACAGACGCAGAAGAAGAGGAAGACGCAGGAAAAACAAAGAAAACAGACAAAACCCTAGAGGTATAACTGATTTTCTCATCCTCTCATCCTCTCATGTTCTTGGTTCTCTGGCCCTTGTTACTGGTTACTATGGTTCTTGTCCTATGGTTACTATGGCTACTCAAATCCCTTGCGGATTCTTGGTTCTGGTTACTGTTCACTGGTTACTATGTCCTTGGTTCTATGGTTCTATGGCTACTGTTCCCTGGTTACTTAAATCCTTTGTGGATTCTTGGTTCTGGTTCTTGGTTACTGTTCTCTTGGTTACTCAAAATCCTCCTGGTTACTCTGGTTCTATGGTTACTATGATACTTGGCTCTGGTTCTATGATACTATGGAGATACTTGGTACTGGATACTATGGTTACTGGTTACTATGGCCCTATGTTACTGTGCTCTGATCAACCTAGTTACTATGGCTTTGCCTAAGTCCTGGTTACTATGTTTTCTGGATGCTACTGTGTTCTCTGGTCCTACAGTTACTTTGTTACTATGTTCTGTGACTTACTGCCTCAACCCCCCAAATCCAAACACCAAACCCATGACACAGTTCCTTGACCAAAAGAAAAGAACCAGAAACCTATGATCTGTGTCAACCTTGATCAAATATCAAATCAAACAGGGGACATCAATTACCAATTTGGCCACACAGCATGCTGAAAGAATGCTAAAATACTTGGTGCTTTCATAAACAAACAATCCAAAAATCCAAGCAGTGGTGTCCTAACTAATTTCACAAATGTCACAGAGTGAAAAGATGGGAGAAACTCACCCCTATGTGTTCCTGCAGTAGTACTTCCAGGTCCCAAACCACCCCAATCTCTGGCAGGAGCCTCTGACAACAAAAGCAGAAACAAAGCTCAACAGTCAGAAACAAATTTTTCCCAAATGTCGATTGTACACAGTGCATACCAAATCGAACAATACCTTTACAAAAAAACAGAAAGCCGGGCTTGCTCTACTGAGTTTCCAGCAACACCTCAAGTCTCTGCTCAAGGTAGTTTTGACCACAACCTGCAACAAAGCCGCAAAGGATGTTAACAAAGTCCATCGAGACTCATCTATCCTTATTGGCAGCAGAAAAGATGAAAGCGTCGTCACACCTGCAAAAGAAAAGAAGATGACGAGCATGTGTTGATCGGTTGCTACCAGATTAAACAAAGAGCAATCCACAATAACGAAGTCGAGACAATACTCATCGACGTATATCTTCCTGTCATGACAACATTTCAAAGAAGAATGGGAAGCAGTGGAGTGGTGCAACATCGACAACGACCCTTATCAATTTGGTATTTCCAATTTGATTTAAAAGACAACAGTCGGTGTTATCAACTCGTGCTAAATGACAAGAACATGTATAATTGTGTGTTTGTCAATTGCATAGGCTGCGTGCCTCTTTCAAATTCAAGCACCAAGCACAGACTTGTCTAAATGAAAACTGAATGGCAAGTTATGCAGCCCCACTTTTTTTTTTTGAAGAAGTTTAAAATCTGAAGACAAGAGGGAGAAGAAAGTTTGGCAGTGAGATTTGTCAACATACCCAATCGAATTGGGACAAAGACAAGAACCTTAATCACTCACCCATTCACTTGAGACTCCTGTCAGTTGATGGCCACAAGCTTCAAAATTTCTATCCATACTCACCGAGAAGTTCAAATGAGAGGCACCGAAGCAGTGTTCCCGGATCTTGACAAAGAGAACTGACAATAGAGAGACTTAATGTCAGAAAGGCATCTCTCTAAATCAAAGAAGCTCATCGAGAAGAAGCCCTTACCCAATCTATGCAGAGACCCCAAATCACCGGCTTCAATCTATCTCGAGGAGAATCCGAATAGATCGACACACTGTCCCTTGACCCTCGACCTTCAAGTCTCCCCCTCCTGGGTATCGAAAGAAAGAAGGGACAGAAGAGGAAGGTGGGTTGCGAAGGGAAGAAGGGTCAGAAGAAGAAGAATGTGTGTTTCGAAGTGAAGAGCAGATAGAGAAAGAAGAAATGGGGAAGAAAGAAAGAAAAGGCCGAAGCACCGGGCCTCCAACTCGGGCCTTCAGAATTGGGCCACCGAACCAGGCTCCGGGTTGGGCCTTCAAACTGGGCTTATACCGGGTGCCCAATTAAAAAGCTTGCCTCTCAAAGATCTTGGGCCTGCCGAAGAAAAAATGGGCCTGCAAAAAAATAGGCCTGGCAGACCAGGTCTGGCAACCAAAAGCCCACTCCACTTAAAGCAATTGGGCCTAAACTGGACACTGACATTGGGCCTCTGCAAATGAAACGGAAACAAGCCCACAAAATTTATTGTCAATACAAGTTCGGTCACACCAAATTACCCGTCGATTATAAGCCAAAATGCAGCAGTGCAAAAGCCCTTCCCAAATCTCAAGGCCCACTATAAAGCTAGGCACGACGGGTGCCCAAATCAAATAAAATGTCTCAAAGGAAAGTTTCGGGCCTCCTACAAATCAAATGGAAACAAGCCCACTCAACAAATACCCTTTGTCGATACAAGTTGAGGTTCCATCAAATTACCTGTCGAGTACAAGCTAAAATACAACAGTGCAAAAGCCAATCTCAAAGTGTTAAGGCCCACTGTAAAATTTGGCACGACGGGTGCCCAAATCAAATAAGATGACTCCAAGGAAAATCTATGGGCCTCTCACAAATGAAAGGGAAAAAGCCCACAAAAGTCATTATCAATGCAAGTTCGGTCTCACTAAATTACAGGCCGAGCACAAGCCCAAATACAGCAGTGAAAAAGCCCACTTCAAGTCTCAAGGCCCAACTGCAAAAGTCATTATCAAATTACATGTCGAGTACAAATCCAAATGCAGCAGTGTAAAAAGCCCACTTCAAGTCTCAAGGCCCAACTGCAAAGCCCAGGATGATGGGTGCCCAAATCAAATCAGCTGGCACCCCACCAAATGAAGTATCGACATGAAATACAATTGATGGATTCAAAATATGTACATCTATCAAAACCAAATCCGGGCGTGAACTACAATGGTTTGATTCCCACAAAGGGATATGTAGGCAGTCCAGACTTAAATCTGGATACAACCATGGCTAAAACCAAATCCTGGTTCTTTTCAAGCCAATTTCCTAAACACATGATCGAATCCCTGACCACCAGTCAAAAGTTGACCAGTCCAAATGACTTCAGTCAAATTCACCATTCCAAACAGAATCCCTGACCACTAGTCAAAAATCGACCAGTCCAAATGACTTCAGTCAAATTCTCAAACCCACTCCAAATTTTGAACTACATCGGTTTGATCCCTTCACAGGGTATGTAGGCAGTCTAGATTTAAATCTTGATGCAACCATAACTTCAAATAAATTCTCGGATCTTCTGAAGCCTCGCTCCATAGCTCATACATCTTCAGATACAAATCTCAAACACTACTCTCATTTTAAAAATCACAGCCCTCCAACGAGTCATTCACTTGTTGGGGATCCTGAACTACGAATGGCTTGATCCCTCTCGGGGTACGTAGGCAACCCATTCGGGTGCAGTCGCAAAAGCAAACAAACACACATCGGTTTCTTCATAAATCGAATCAAGGGGTGTTCCCTTGTAATGAGGGATTGTAATTAAGAGACACGTTCTGTCTTGAATGAGTTGAACCAGACATAATTAAAACTCTATTTTAACCAATAAAATAGAGTGAAATTACGTTGGGTGACATTTTACATTTTTGGCACATTTTTACCCAACATAGTTTTTGGCGACTCTGCTGGGGACTCATTTTCCCTTTCATCTCTTTTCATGAAGTTATTAACTTATTGTGTGTGTTTTGAAGGTAACAGATCAAATGGCACCAAAGATTACAGTTTTCTTCCACAAGCTCACTCTAGCTGCTAATCACTCGAATCAAAGTGGTTACCGGATGTCATTCGCAATTGGTCATCTTCCTGTAATTTCTACAAAAACAAAGCTGGGAATGAAGCAAAACAAGGTTGTCACAGGTGTGACGAAAACCCGGGTTTTCGATGGCATTTCCAAGAATGCTTTAAGAAATCAGAGGAAGAGGGCAGCACGGGCTCAAAGGAAGAAAGATGCCCAAACTAAGTCAATTGAAGCCGTCCTGGCAGAAATTGCTCAATCAACACCAGCAGTTGTGATAACTCATGTTCCGGCTTATGTCATGATCGGTACAATGCAGGTCCCTCTACCAACAGTAGAAACTGTGATGACAACTTCCACTAAGGGAGGAGAAGAAGACAAAGAGGATGACCATGTACCTCAGCTCCCTCTTGGAGGCTCACAAAGATCCACCTCATCCTCGCAACAAACAACTTCTCAAGATAGTCAAGATCTTGACCCAAAGAAGTTAGCAGAGGAGGTAGCAAAAGCTCTCGACGCACCCTCAAACGCTCGAGAAAGGAAAAACGGATCTAAAGCTGAGGAGTATCCGGTATATGGAGACGATTCTTACACAGGTCCTATCACTCGCAACATGACTAAGAAGAGGATGCTTGACATGTTACCAACTGATACGTCAAACAATCCTCTATTGGTCTCATGGAAAGGAAACCCTCTGTATGAGGCTTCCAATCCAATCAGTGATTCTTCATCTCAGATAAAGTCTAGCGACAGTCCTGAATTCAACAATGCCCAAGTACTCATGGCAAGCTCTGAAACTCCGCCAGAGGAGCAGTTGAGACAACGATTGGAAGAGATGGCAAAAAGAATGGCTCAGCTTGAACTAGATGCCCAACAGAGGCAAACTGAGAGAGAAACTGAAGCTCAAAGACTCACAGTTATTGAGCTCGAGTCAAAGAAAAAGTTAGCCGAAAAGGAAGCAGAAATCGCTAGCCTCATGGCTAAGTGTGCTGCGCTCATGGAGAAGAAGAGACAAGAAGAGGAGCCAGGTCCTTCCTTTGCTCAAAGAGACGATAACATGCTCTCAGCAGAAAGTATCAAGAGCTTGATAGCTGAAGGAATAAGAGACTTTCAGTTATCTATGGCTACACCAGTTCTGGGATATCGTAAGCCATATCCTAACCATTATGATGCGATACCCTTCCCAAAGGGATATCAAAGACCGATTTTCGACAAATTCGATGGGACAAATAGTTCTCCACGAGAACATCTCGCCCACTTTTACTCAGCCTGTGGGGAAACGTCACAAGTAGACGCCTTTCTGGTCAGACAATTCGTACAATCCCTCAAGGGTTCAGCATTCACATGGTACACTCAGTTGGAGCCAGGTTCTATACTAACATGGGACGACATGCAGAGAGCATTCTTGGCACAATTCGTCAGTTCTAAAAAGAAAATATCGATTATTGATCTGGCGGATACCAAGCAAAAGGACAAAGAAAGTTCCACTGAGTTCATTACAAGGTGGAGAAGTCTTAATCTCCAATGTCCCGACAAGTTGTCTGAGTCCTCTGCTGTTCAGATGTGTGCTAATAACCTCCTCCCGGAGATCGCAACATATATTGGCACAGCAGAACCACAAACATTCGATGAGTTGGTGTCTAAGGCAGGAAATGTTGAAAGACAGATTGCTCGTCAAAGATCAGCTTCGAGTTCAAGGAATCAAATTGCTGCCAAGAACAATGATTCAAAAAAACCAGTTGTCAAGAAGGGAGAAACAATGGCGACCTTCGTCAAGAATGACAAGAAAGGCGACAATATCAAAAATAATAATGACAGCAAACCAAAAGATGATCGCCCTCGAAAACTCACGCTCAGAGAAAGGAGAAACGTCACTTATTCATTTGACAATGATGACGTGGATGCAATTTTCGATGAGCTCATGGCGGCTAAGATGATTACACTTCCTGAGTCAAAACGACCTTCGGAGATGAACAAAACCAATGACCCTAAATATTGTCGGTATCACCGCATTGTCAGTCATACATTGAAGGATTGTTACATCCTCAAGGACATAATCCAGGAAATGATCAACAAAAATGAAATCGTGACAACAGCAGCCAATGTAATTTCAACGGATGTGTCTAGGCCTGATGGCGCCATCTCTGTCAAGTTTGAAGTTGACAACGAAGTCACTATTGTCGAAGCACATCCCGACATGCCACGTCCTGGAAACCCTAATATTCCATCCCTATATGAACTCATGACGACAAGCTTTGAGATATGGGAAGATTCAGATGGGTTGGAAGATTCAGATGGGGAATGGACAACTGTAAGGAATAGCGCGAGGCAACATCATCCTCCCTCGGCTCAATCCTCTTCACCTTCTCCCTCTTTAAAAAACCAACATCGTGGTAGGTTCTCAAAAGGTAAAAAGAAAGGAAGAAATGCGACAAAGAACGTCCAAGCTCAAAGCAAAGATGAGTATAGACAATCACCGCGAACTCCAATTACCCTTATGGAATTCCTACCAAAAGAGTTCTTTAAGAACGACCAGAAGAAAGAAGATCATGAAGAGGTGCTCCAATGTTGTATGGCCTCTGCTGAGACAGCCTCCCCATCCAGCTCAGATGCAGACGATGAAAGGCTGCATGAAGTCGACCAAATTCAAACACGCTCTGTCCCGGTTATACCATCAGCTATTCAAGACGATGGAAAAACATTGCCTACAAAGCTAAGAGCAAAGGGTGATGTGAACAATCATGTCGACAAAATTAAAGCTGTACCAAAAATGGTTCCTCGAAGGACAAAAGAATCTCAACAAAAGTCCAAATATGACGTACTGGCACATCTGCAATGTATCCCTTCACTCTTCAGTGTTTACGACACTTTGCGCATGTCAAGGGAGCTACGAGAAGCATTGATTGAGGCACTGCTAAGTCCAGACTTGTATAAAGAGGATGTTGTTGAAGTTGATGCGACAACCTCAAGAGATTGCCCTAATTGCAGGAATTGTATTTCGTTCCTAGATGAAGACCTGTTATTGGGAGGCGAACAACATAATAGGCCCCTCTACGTCACCGGACTTGTGGGTAATATGACAATCAACAGGATCTTACTTGACTGTGGGTCGGCAGTAAATTTGTTGCCTCTTAAAACACTTCATAACATGGGGATGAATACTAAACAACTCACCCCTTCTATGCTCACCATCCAGGGCTTCAACCAAGCTAGCCAGAAAGCAATGGGAACAATTGTCCTACAAATGGAAATTGGGGAACTCTTCTCAAGCGCTTTGTTTCACGTGATAGATGCTCCCACATCCTATAATGTACTGTTAGGGCGCCCATGGCTCCATGCTTATGGCGTCATCCCTTCCACGTTACATCAATGCTTTAAATGGCTACAAAATGAAGAAGTTAAAAAAGTCGTGGCAGACACTGATCCTTTCAGAGGCGAAGAGGTAAATTATTCAGATGCTAAGTTTTATAAGTCAACAGAGCTTCCTAACTTAGTCATACAAGAAGTACCCAAACATGTGCTAGAGATTGAGAAATTGAAGGTGTCTAACACACCTAAATTTCGGGCCAAAGCAACTCTATCAGTGCCCTTGAAAGAAGAGAAGGCTCCAGGCTCCGATGTATCCAAACCAAAGATGACCTTCAGGTATATACGGAAAGACCTACGCAAACCTGGACAAAAGGTCATAACTCCAGTCAAAAACACAATGGAGACCCTCATGACAAGCTACGCCAGGCCTCTTCGGAAAATTGATCAATCCATTCCAAAGGAAGGTATCGTAATCTTTACAACGCTCGATCACGGGCACAACAGACACAAACGAGTTATCTTCTACAAAAACAGGAATGTGAAACCAGTGTCCTCTGCTCCTTTAAAGGTTAAACTTAGTCGTGGCAAAGCAACTTCAAAAACTGCCCCTCTAAGAGTAATGATCAAGCAGACAAAGGGCATGCTCAACGTGAAAGTTCCTGAGTTTGATCCCTCAGAGTCTTATGTCTTTACAAGTCTCGACAAAGCTATGTTTTGTGAGGAAGACACACCGCCAACCACATCCCTTCAACGGATAGAAAAGGAAGATCCACCTCGTGTCTCTGTTTTTCAACGTCTAGCAATTGAATCCCAACCTCGAGTTTCAGCGTTCCTAAGATTGGGCGAAACCCCTTACAAACTACAACGGAACAAGAAATGGAAGCTCAGGGATAAACAACACAAGGATGTAATTTCTCAGTTCACAGAAGAATCAGCATCCACAAATTGTGTCTCCATTGAGGAGGATTCAACCGAAGATGCGGAAGAATATGAATTCATCAATGATGCTGAACCTGCCCCACCACAAATAGAAGACGGAGGTCAAGCAACGGTGGATGAACTCCAAGAAATAAACCTGGGCACAATGGAAGATCCAAAACCCGTGTTTGTGAGCACTCTCTTAACTCCGAAAGAATTTCAAGACTACAAAAATATTCTTGAAGAATTTAAAGATGTGTTTGCATGGGGATATCAAGACATGCCTGGTTTAGACCCAAAGGTTGCTGTTCACAATCTAGCGGTCTCAAAGGAGAAAAGGTGGGTTAAGCAAGCACCAAGACGTTTTCGCACAGAACTAGCTACTCAAGTCAAAACTGAAGTGGATAAACTCATCGATGTGGGATTCATCCGTGAAGTCAAATACCCCACATGGTTGGCCAGTATCGTACCTGTTGAGAAAAAGAATGGGCAAATCCGCATATGTGTAGATTACAGAGACCTTAATGAAGCTTGTCCAAAGGATGAATTTCCATTACCAATAACTGAGCTTTTGGTCGATGCCACAACAGGTTTCGGTGCTATGTCCTTCATGGATGGTTTCTCTGGCTACAATCAAATAAAAATGGCACGAGAAGACGAGGAACTAACAGCATTTCGCACCCCTAAAGGAGTGTATTGTTACACGGTCATGCCTTTTGGTTTGAAAAATGCAGGTGCTACCTACCAAAGAGCAATGACAACAATTTTTGGTGACATGTTGCATAATACCGTCGAATGCTATGTAGATGATTTGGTAGTCAAAAGCAAAAAGCGGGAACATCACCTAAGTGACTTGAGAAAGGTGTTTGAAAGGCTCCGGAAGCATACGCTGAAAATGAACCCTCTCAAATGTGCGTTTGGAGTAACATCCGGTAAATTCCTCGGTTTCATTGTCAGGTATCGAGGGATCGAGATCGACCCAACCAAAATCAAAGCAATCTGGGAAATGCCACCACCAAGGAATCTTCGAGAATTGCGAGGGTTGCAAGGAAGGCTTGCTTACATAAGGAGATTCATTTCAAATCTTTCTGGGAGGTGCCAACCATTTTCAAGACTGATGAAGAAAGATGTACCTTTCGTGTGGGACCAAGCATGTCAAAACGCTTTAGATAGCATCAAAAAATACTTGCTCAACCCACCAGTCCTAATGGCGCCTATCAAAGGCAAACCTCTAATCCTCTATATCGCAGCTCTTGAACGTTCTCTGGGGGCAATGCTCGCACAAAACAATGATGTGGGCAAAGAAAACGCTCTCTACTATTTAAGTCGGACGTTGGTGGGAGCTGAACACAATTACACGGCAATAGAAAAGATTTGCCTTGCACTGGTCTTCGCAGTTCAGAAACTACGGCATTATTTACTCGCTCATAGTGTCACCTTGATATCTAGAGCTGATCCATTGAAGTATCTAATGACAAAACCCGTGCCTTCAGGACGACTGGCTAAATGGTCCTTGATTCTCTCCGAGTTCGAAATAAAGTATGTCCCCCAAAAAGCAGTAAAAGGACAAGTATTGGCAGACTTCTTGGCAGCACATCCAGTTCTAGATACCCACGAATTGCACGAAAATTTGCCAGATGAAGACGTGTTCTCAGCAGAAACTTCCTCATGGCAACTGTACTTCGATGGGGCCGCTAGAAGACAAGGAGCCGGGGCTGGCATAGTGTTCATAACACCTTCTTGCGGTATAATCCCTTACTCATTCTCTCTATTGGCTCTATGTTCAAACAATGTTGCAGAATATGAAGCACTCATCATAGGCTTAGAGATAGCTTTGGAAATGGGGATCGACTCTTTGCAAGCATTCGGTGACTCTCAATTAGTTGTCAGACAAATAAATGACGAGTATGCAGTCAAAAATGCGAACCTTGTCCCATATCATCAAAGAGTCAAATATCTTATGGGACAATTTCGAGACATAAATATTAGCCACATTCCTAGATCAGAGAATGACAAAGCAGATGCATTGGCTAACTTGGCGGCTTCATTAGTGCTCCCTAAAGAAAGAGACGTTCAAATAACGGTCGGGGAACGTCAATTGCTGCCTATGTCTTTTGAACGGATGGAAACTACCAGCGAAACACATGTAGTCTCTACGTTCGACATTGAGGAAGAGTCTGATTGGCGCAAGGATATGGTTGAGTACTGTCAGGCTGGAACCTTACCCGCAGATCCAAAGAGAAGGGTTTATGTGAGGAGAACAGCTCCTCGATATGTATACCTTAATGACACTCTATATAGGAGATCTTTTGACGGCATACTGTTGAGGTGTTTATCAAAAGAAGAGGGAATTCAAGCTCTTAAAGATGTCCACGGTGGCATTTGCGGAGCCCATCAAGCAGGTCCAAAGCTAGCCGCCCAATTGAAAAGAATAGGCTACTATTGGCCATCCATGATACAAGACTCGATAGATTATGCACGAGCATGTAAACTATGTCAAGTACATGGAGATTTCATACACCAACCCCCAGTACCTCTTCATCCCACGTCTCTATCATATCCCTTTGAAGCATGGGGATTAGATGTTGTGGGTATTATATCTCCTAAGTCCTCACGTTTACACCAATACATATTGGCCGCGACGGATTACTTCTCAAAATGGAGTGAGGCAGTTGCTCTTAAAGCAGTGAAAGCAGAAGATGTTGCAAAGTTTGTCAAAACTCACATCATTTACCGCTTTGGAGTCCCCTCAAAGTTAATATCTGACAATGCGACATATTTCAAGTGCAAAGCTATGATTACGTTGTGTGGAAAATACAACATCCAACATGCATTTTCATCCAGTTATAACCCAACGGCTAACGGTCAGGCAGAGGCTTTCAATAAAGTACTTTGCAACATCCTAAAGAAAATGGTCTCAGCAAACAAAAGAGACTGGCATGAGCGTCTCCCTGAGGCATTATGGGCCTACAGGACCACCGTCCGCACGGCAACTGGATGTACACCATTCAACTTGGTCTATGGGTCTGAAGCGGTGTTACCATTGGAAATTCAATTGCCTTCCTTAAGGATAGCTACAATGTTGACAAATCCTGATGAAAATGCACAAATCAGATTGGCAGAGCTTGAAGCACTTGATGAAAAGAGGCTTGCGGTCCAACAGAAACTTGAAATTTACCAAGCTCAAGTGGCTGGCGCCTTCAACAAAAGGGTTAAGTGTCGGTCATTCAAAATAGGAGACTTGGTCTTAACAGTTCGAAGACCCATCATTGTCACCAGAAAGTCAAAAGGGAAGTTTGAACCAAAGTGGGAAGGGCCATATGTAGTCACCAAAGTCTTCACCAAAGGCGCATATGAGCTTTCAAACGCAGACGGAAACTGTATCTACCCCTGCGTCAATGGGAAATTTGTAAAAAAGTTTCATACCCTTTGAAGCTCGCTAGATCAAAAAATGGACGATCTAGGCAAAAGTTAGAGCTACACAAAAAAAAGCTCGCTGGGTTGAAAAGTCGGGAAGGCGGCCCAGGCAAAAGTTAGAGCACAAATCTTCCCGAACTACGTGTAGCTTGATCCCTTCAAAGGGTACGTAGGCAATCTGGTATTAAAACCAGACTCAGCTGCAAACAAAAAAAGTTTTCAAAAAAATCCAAACCCAAAATCAAATGGGTGAACTACGTTTGGCTTGATTCCTTCATGGGATACGTAGGCAGTCTAGTATCAAACTAGATCCAGCCATATTTTCAAATCAATCTTTTCTTTCCCTAACACATTTTCATGTGACAAAGCAGGTGAAGGAGGTTGATATTGCCATCAGATAATGGCATCTCTGTTGATAAGTCGTTCCGTATCATCAGCAGCAGCAACAACAACAAAATTTCTCAAAGATATCTAGAGTCAAATGACAATACAGGAAATCGGTTCATCCCAAATAACAAAGTCAGAAATCGACACGACCCTGTACTTCAAATTGTCCAAAAAGAAAGTGTGTTTCCAGCAAGAAGCGTAAGGAGTTTAAATTACCCCTCTACGTGGACCTCCTAAAGCTCCCACAAACACAAGCAAAGGACAAAGTCAGCAGACATCAAACTCTAATTGGGGAACATGTTGAAAAAGCTGAAAACACCTTGTTTCGGCTCAAAATATTAAGGCAAGAGTGCACAGCAAGCGCCATGTCTTTTCGCAGCAAATACAAGAAGAAAAAAAAAGAGAAGAATATGTCAACAACAAAATATGTGAAAGTCAAGATGTCTAGTCGTGCTCCTCAGACCGGAGGCTTACTCAAATGCATCCCAAGACAATAAAAAATGTTGGGGGCAAATCAACATCAGAGTTTGACATGCATGAAGATAATAGACCGACAGCTGTTGTTCAAAACAAATTCATTCATCCACGGAACCAATAAAAATGGCAATATCAAGTCATAGCATCGTCAGAACCTTGATGGAATGCGAGATAGCCAGAATTCATCTCCACTCTGGCAACTAAGGTAACTCTATCCTGAGGCGGAAGATCGACATGAATAGAGCTTAAAGGTTGAGACCTCGCATACTCTATGTTCTTCCCAACAACTCGCCCCTTCTTGTTAAGAGCAGCTTCAGAAGAAATTCGACCGTATGCGTCCATACTCTGAAATTTTCACAAAGAAAAAAATGTCAGAAGCCAGCAACAACAATAAGCAATCAAGCTTCACACGTGGAAAGCAAATTACACGCGTAAAGCTTGAGGGGGCACTGTTGATACGCAAAAAAAAAAAAATATATATATATATATATATAAATATATGTATACATATATATATATGAGAAAAAAAGGGAGGCAGCCGAATTAAATAAAAAAAGGGAAAAGACAGAAAAAAGAAGGAGTCCTTATCAAGGTATTAAGGGGTATTTGAGTTTACTTATAACTCATATAAGTGACCTAGCCTATTGGGACTCATCTACCACAACCCTATGCAATATAAAAGGGGGAGAACATGCAGAAAAATAAGACACACGCCAAAAAAAAGAAGAACAGACGCAGAAGAAGAGGAAGACGCAGGAAAAACAAAGAAAACAGACAAAACCCTAGAGGTATAACTGATTTTCTCATCCTCTCATCCTCTCATGTTCTTGGTTCTCTGGCCCTTGTTACTGGTTACTATGGTTCTTGTCCTATGGTTACTATGGCTACTCAAATCCCTTGCGGATTCTTGGTTCTGGTTACTGTTCACTGGTTACTATGTCCTTGGTTCTATGGTTCTATGGCTACTGTTCCCTGGTTACTTAAATCCTTTGTGGATTCTTGGTTCTGGTTCTTGGTTACTGTTCTCTTGGTTACTCAAAATCCTCCTGGTTACTCTGGTTCTATGGTTACTATGATACTTGGCTCTGGTTCTATGATACTATGGAGATACTTGGTACTGGATACTATGGTTACTGGTTACTATGGCCCTATGTTACTGTGCTCTGATCAACCTAGTTACTATGGCTTTGCCTAAGTCCTGGTTACTATGTTTTCTGGATGCTACTGTGTTCTCTGGTCCTACAGTTACTTTGTTACTATGTTCTGTGACTTACTGCCTCAACCCCCCAAATCCAAACACCAAACCCATGACACAGTTCCTTGACCAAAAGAAAAGAACCAGAAACCTATGATCTGTGTCAACCTTGATCAAATATCAAATCAAACAGGGGACATCAATTACCAATTTGGCCACACAGCATGCTGAAAGAATGCTAAAATACTTGGTGCTTTCATAAACAAACAATCCAAAAATCCAAGCAGTGGTGTCCTAACTAATTTCACAAATGTCACAGAGTGAAAAGATGGGAGAAACTCACCCCTATGTGTTCCTGCAGTAGTACTTCCAGGTCCCAAACCACCCCAATCTCTGGCAGGAGCCTCTGACAACAAAAGCAGAAACAAAGCTCAACAGTCAGAAACAAATTTTTCCCAAATGTCGATTGTACACAGTGCATACCAAATCGAACAATACCTTTACAAAAAAACAGAAAGCCGGGCTTGCTCTACTGAGTTTCCAGCAACACCTCAAGTCTCTGCTCAAGGTAGTTTTGACCACAACCTGCAACAAAGCCGCAAAGGATGTTAACAAAGTCCATCGAGACTCATCTATCCTTATTGGCAGCAGAAAAGATGAAAGCGTCGTCACACCTGTAAAAGAAAAGAAGATGACGAGCATGTGTTGATCGGTTGCTACCAGATTAAACAAAGAGCAATCCACAATAACGAAGTCGAGACAATACTCATCGACGTATATCTTCCTGTCATGACAACATTTCAAAGAAGAATGGGAAGCAGTGGAGTGGTGCAACATCGACAACGACCCTTATCAATTTGGTATTTCCAATTTGATTTAAAAGACAACAGTCGGTGTTATCAACTCGTGCTAAATGACAAGAACATGTATAATTGTGTGTTTGTCAATTGCATAGGCTGCGTGCCTCTTTCAAATTCAAGCACCAAGCACAGACTTGTCTAAATGAAAACTGAATGGCAAGTTATGCAGCCCCACTTTTTTTTTTTGAAGAAGTTTAAAATCTGAAGACAAGAGGGAGAAGAAAGTTTGGCAGTGAGATTTGTCAACATACCCAATCGAATTGGGACAAAGACAAGAACCTTAATCACTCACCCATTCACTTGAGACTCCTGTCAGTTGATGGCCACAAGCTTCAAAATTTCTATCCATACTCACCGAGAAGTTCAAATGAGAGGCACCGAAGCAGTGTTCCCGGATCTTGACAAAGAGAACTGACAATAGAGAGACTTAATGTCAGAAAGGCATCTCTCTAAATCAAAGAAGCTCATCGAGAAGAAGCCCTTACCCAATCTATGCAGAGACCCCAAATCACCGGCTTCAATCTATCTCGAGGAGAATCCGAATAGATCGACACACTGTCCCTTGACCCTCGACCTTCAAGTCTCCCCCTCCTGGGTATCGAAAGAAAGAAGGGACAGAAGAGGAAGGTGGGTTGCGAAGGGAAGAAGGGTCAGAAGAAGAAGAATGTGTGTTTCGAAGTGAAGAGCAGATAGAGAAAGAAGAAATGGGGAAGAAAGAAAGAAAAGGCCGAAGCACCGGGCCTCCAACTCGGGCCTTCAGAATTGGGCCACCGAACCAGGCTCCGGGTTGGGCCTTCAAACTGGGCTTATACCGGGTGCCCAATTAAAAAGCTTGCCTCTCAAAGATCTTGGGCCTGCCGAAGAAAAAATGGGCCTGCAAAAAAATAGGCCTGGCAGACCAGGTCTGGCAACCAAAAGCCCACTCCACTTAAAGCAATTGGGCCTAAACTGGACACTGACATTGGGCCTCTGCAAATGAAACGGAAACAAGCCCACAAAATTTATTGTCAATACAAGTTCGGTCACACCAAATTACCCGTCGATTATAAGCCAAAATGCAGCAGTGCAAAAGCCCTTCCCAAATCTCAAGGCCCACTATAAAGCTAGGCACGACGGGTGCCCAAATCAAATAAAATGTCTCAAAGGAAAGTTTCGGGCCTCCTACAAATCAAATGGAAACAAGCCCACTCAACAAATACCCTTTGTCGATACAAGTTGAGGTTCCATCAAATTACCTGTCGAGTACAAGCTAAAATACAACAGTGCAAAAGCCAATCTCAAAGTGTTAAGGCCCACTGTAAAATTTGGCACGACGGGTGCCCAAATCAAATAAGATGACTCCAAGGAAAATCTATGGGCCTCTCACAAATGAAAGGGAAAAAGCCCACAAAAGTCATTATCAATGCAAGTTCGGTCTCACTAAATTACAGGCCGAGCACAAGCCCAAATACAGCAGTGAAAAAGCCCACTTCAAGTCTCAAGGCCCAACTGCAAAAGTCATTATCAAATTACATGTCGAGTACAAATCCAAATGCAGCAGTGTAAAAAGCCCACTTCAAGTCTCAAGACCCAACTGCAAAGCCCAGGATGATGGGTGCCCAAATCAAATCAGCTGGCACCCCACCAAATGAAGTATCGACATGAAATACAATTGATGGATTCAAAATATGTACATCTATCAAAACCAAATCCGGGCGTGAACTACAATGGTTTGATTCCCACAAAGGGATATGTAGGCAGTCCGGACTTAAATCTGGATACAACCATG
The DNA here is from genome assembly GCA_951800085.1 of Comarum palustre. NCBI lineage: Eukaryota > Viridiplantae > Streptophyta > Magnoliopsida > Rosales > Rosaceae > Comarum > Comarum palustre. The sequence goes on along the minus strand of OX637578.1, from coordinate 21,700,513 downwards.
GCTAAAACCAAATCCTGGTTCTTTTCAAGCCAATTTCCTAAACACATGATCGAATCCCTGACCACCAGTCAAAAGTTGACCAGTCCAAATGACTTCAGTCAAATTCACCATTCCAAACAGAATCCCTGACCACTAGTCAAAAATCGACCAGTCCAAATGACTTCAGTCAAATTCTCAAACCCACTCCAAATTTTGAACTACATCGGTTTGATCCCTTCACAGGGTATGTAGGCAGTCTAGATTTAAATCTTGATGCAACCATAACTTCAAATAAATTCTCGGATCTTCTGAAGCCTCGCTCCATAGCTCATACATCTTCAGATACAAATCTCAAACACTACTCTCATTTTAAAAATCACAGCCCTCCAACGAGTCATTCACTTGTTGGGGATCCTGAACTACGAATGGCTTGATCCCTCTCGGGGTACGTAGGCAACCCATTCGGGTGCAGTCGCAAAAGCAAACAAACACACATCGGTTTCTTCATAAATCGAATCAAGGGGTGTTCCCTTGTAATGAGGGATTGTAATTAAGAGACACGTTCTGTCTTGAATGAGTTGAACCAGACATAATTAAAACTCTATTTTAACCAATAAAATAGAGTGAAATTACGTTGGGTGACATTTTACATTTTTGGCACATTTTTACCCAACACAATGTAATGGGGAGGTTACTTGTGCATATATGCTGGTACGTTTGGCATGTAGTGTTTGAAAAGGTTGTTTCTTCTTGAGGTTGACTGTAAGGATGTGTCGGTACTTCTGGAATATGTTAGGTTATAGTTGAATCCATCTTGGTTTTTGTTTACTGTAATCGTTAGGTTTCGGGTAGGTAGAGGAGAGTGTGGAATTTATTTCTACCACCATTGTCTCTCAAGGTTGTACTCTGTATTCCCGTTAATGAAACTTTCTATTACTTGCTCTCAAAAAAAGAACCCAAGTCTCTTTCAAAAAAGAATATAAAAAACTCCAAAAGAACCCACGTCTTGAACAGAATAGGTGGGTTGGTGACGGATCTTTTTTCCGGGTCAAGCTCACTGAAACCGACCCATTTTCTCTTGTTTTAATCACAGCCATTGCGGTTCATTTAAGATGATCAAACGGTAATCGTTCAACATCCATTTTTTTCAAAAGGAGCGGACGTCCGTGTCTGAAAATCGCTATATATATAGGGATTCTTATCAAGGATGTTCTTACCTAAATTTTGATAAGGATTTCTTGAATTGACCAACCTTTATATTATATTTTCTTATCTTAACCGTTCAGTTTCTAGATATATATATATATATATATATATATGAGTAGATCATCTCTGCAAAATTTCAGCTAATTTGGTTACCGTTAAGGCATTCAAAACTGTGATTTACAGAAAAGAACACGAACGATTCAAGTTGAACAAATTTATTCTATTCATTGTATTTATACGTTTTTGAGACATTAATGATTACCAAATCAGCTGAAATTTTGTAAAGATGATCTATATATATATATATCTAGATTCTGAATGGTTAAGATGAGAAAATTTGATCGAAAATTGAGTCAAATTAAAGAAATCTGCATCAAACTCTTAGTAAGAACGTCATTAGCCAAGAAGACATATATATATATATATATAGTTGATCTGGAACGGAAGTCTGTTTCTTAGCTAAGGAACATATGATAGGAATAGAAAGGGATTGCATGTTAGGGCCACGCCGCAATGTGAGTTGAGGATCTGAGCTTCCTGTTGTTATGGATATCCCCATTTAAGAGTCATTTGTTCGAATAGTTAGGGTTTGAAATTGAAATTGTATGCTGAATTTGAAATAGAATATGGACATAGTTAGATGAATAGAGGATGGCCGATTTGGTAGATCTTTTTAACAATGATCTGCAAATAGAGACCTCACAAATGGGAACCAACTTTGCTCCTCATCAAAACTTTCTCACCCTCGTTACCACATCCTTAAACCAATGACAAGTGTCCTTTAACCCACTGTAATCATATATTTAAAAATACCAATGACACTGGTTTAGAGATGTGAGGAAAGTTTGGATCGGAAGCAATTGCTTCCTCACAAATGGATGAATGAGTATTTAAAGTTGGGCCCACATGTATCCATTTCTAACTTTTCTCGAAAGTATATCCCTGCATTTCTAGAATGTGAATTTAATTCTCAATTGATGAGTAAGTTGCTGTATTTTGGCCCTTTCGGGAGTTCTATATCGTATGGTTTATGTTTGGCTAAATGCTTTTGACTTGGGTTCTAAATGGGATTGAACTTCAAGTACATCTTTGTATAGTTGTATACAGCATGAAGCAAGTGCTGTAAGTTGGTAATGACTGATGAGACTGTTTTGCTTAGGTTCTGGATTTGGAAACCCGAGGTTGATTTGGTTAAGGTAAATGATGATTATTTTGATAGTGCGGTAATTGGACCGATGTTTTGGTAACAGACGTATTTACTGTTCCAAGAATACTACGAAAGTGAGACTATGAGAAGCTCAAATGCTTAACGCTCCAAACGAACAAAATGCATGGTGAAAACGGAAGAGGAGCAAAGGGTATGTGCTGTAGCATGCCGGCTATTAGTTTCCGGTATTGTACCGAATCTCATGGTTTTGTTTAAGACCTAGACGGCCTTGTTTAGCATTCTAAATCTCCCAGATGCAGGACTCCCCTAGGAAACCTAAAATCCCAATCATGATGGGTTTTCTGGACTGGTTTTAAACTCGCCCTAATGCTCTTCACTCAGCTTCTTTCATGGGTTTATGCTTCCCGGCTCCGGCTAAGGAATTATATAGTAACAAAGTAACGTACTATTTCTGTCATTCTGGAAGAGAGCAGAGGCTTTAGCAACTGTGACCATTTCTGGGAAACCTACTATTCCATCAGAGGACTGTTGCACGTAACTAAAATCTACAGCTGGCTAGTATAAAAGATACAAGAGCTTGATGCACTCATTTATCAAAACTGCTAAGAAACTACATCAAGAGATATATGTATCACAACACATTCCTTTTCGGTCTTCTGTACTGTCCATGAGTATTGGAAATCCCAAGAAAAACTAGAGAAAGCAGCATTCAAGCACCATGTAAAATAATAAAACAAATCTTGACCCTCAAACTCCCAGTAACGAAACCAACAAGAGGCTCAATGCAGCTCGCTCTGTAACACCCCAAACTGCCTATGGAATTCGTTCAGTTTTTTGTCTCCACTAAATCCTGTAAGAGAAAAAACAGCAGAAAACATGCAAAGAACGTTAGCTTAGTGCACCATGGCAAGATTTGCATGATGGTATAGCATAAGCACACCAGATCAATTAAGTTTACAACATTGACGCGTAAAGATTGACTAGAGCAAGATATCATGCATAGTAAATGACATGACTAAAGATTCCAAAGAGATTCCTCAGGTGCATCCCCTTTTCAGAATTTGAATCAAAACACCCAATGATCATGAGGGGAACATGCAGATAGTACAACTTTGTGAGGAAAAAAGTACATGGTACAAAAACTTAGTAACGACAGCAGAAGGACTTCGGGAAGATCGCATAATATAATTTGAAAATGAATGAAACTCACAACCACAGCGCTATGTATTTTCACATCTAATGACCCAAAACTTTCACAAATCCACCAAGGGGAAAAGAATATGACAACATTATAGAAAGATCCCATGTTTCAGATAGGTAAAACTGGTGCCAGAAGGTTAGACACAAAAAAGTGTGAACAAACTGGTGGTAAGACTGCAAACGAATTCTCCCTGAGCAAGCCAAGTCAAGAATAGTTACATTATAATCCCACTTGCATATCTCTTTATTAAACTGCTAGTCCAATCATGACCTATTTCAGAGGTGTCAACCTGATCTAGATCAGTTAAATCAAGCTTGAACCTCTGGCTCAGAGGTTATAACAACTCAAACACAAGGCAAAACAGGGTCAGCCAATCGCAATCGGTGAGCTGTGGTTTGGTTGGTTAAGGTGTTTAACTAACAACTTTGAGGTCACGGGTTCAAACCTCATGAGTTATTAATAAAAAATGAACCTTTGCACATAAAACCATTAATCAGACAGGCAGCCTAGCTATCAGTAATCTCTACCTACAATCTAGATGCTTCCTTTCCTATGTCTCATTTTTCCGCTAATACTAACGAAACCATACTCCAAAGCATCACAAAAAATTCTGAAACTAACAAACTACTAGCATTATCAAGTTGCAAATAAGACCGTCTAGATAACACAAGCATCCATTAATCTGAAAAGGTGATCACACAAACCTTGTAGTAGTTGTAGAACCGGCACTGGCATTGATATTCCGATGAACAATCCTCGCCTGACCTGAATCCTCCTCCACTCCATCAATCAATTCCCTCAACCCCATATTCCCCACCACCTCCTTCTCCTCCTCCTCTTCCTCCTTCACCTCCTCACTGCCACGAACACCTCCGCTACTTCCGCCACGCGCCTTCCCAACCAACCTCTCAAAGTAATTCCCGTATATATACTCCGGCGTGTACCCATTCTCTTCATCAAACAGCATAATATGACCGTGCCACTCCCAGACCCGATAATCCGAACCCGTTTCCTCGTGAAACCCGACGCAAATGTGGTGCTCGCCGATCGTGACGGCCTGGCCCGAATTGGGCTTGAGGGAATCGGTGTTGTTTGTGAGGATGACCCGGATGATGTCGCGCTCGAGCTTGGATTCTTCTTTGGCGAGCTGGGTTTTGTTCTCGTCGTCGGCGGCGTCGAAGAGGAGGTCTTCGAGGGTTTGGGAGAGGACGGCGGCGGTGGTGGTTGGTGGTCGGATTTGGAGGCGACCCATGAGGGATTGGTCCAAGTTGGTGAAGGAGCTCATGATGATATCGGGTTTTGGGTTTTTTGGATTTCGGATTTTCGATTAAGGGTTTTAGCCTTTCAGGACATCGCCGAAGGGTGTGGTGGGTGAAGGGTTTATGGAATTTATGCTTTTTGGACTTATCATTTTTGTTTTGAAGATTTTCTGTTTTTGGTGAAGTGAGGATTGAGGATAAGTTAGACCAGGTCGATGTGTTGGATTGTAGACTTCTGGTAAAAATTAGGGCCCAAGCATTTGGATCGGTCCCCGGCCCAGAGCAACTGGTTGACACTCGACAGGCGACACTGGAGGCTCGTTTTTGTAAGTGGATGAAATGGTTGTGATATCCTAAAAACCGAGGGACGAAATTACTTTCAGATGATAAGTATAGGGTGTCACTTAGTGTTTGATCTACGAGCGTTTGTTACTAGTGTTCCTACTTAAAACGATTTAGGGGTGCATTTGCTTTGTACTGTAGTACTTTACCTAAAAGTAATTTCATGATCAGCACAACAAACACTCGAGCTGGTCTGGTAGAGCATCTACATACCATATCAGACTCGTTGCAGTGTTCAACAGATTGAAAGTAAGCGAATTCAATTCCTATAAGCAAATTGTGCACCAACTTGATCGAGCTTATGAACGCAGGGCAAGACGTCAAACGATCCAAACATGGTTGAGAGGCCAAGTTATTTACCACTCCTAACTTCAAAAGAGCACGAAAGGAGGTAAACGAGTAGTATTGAGAAATGTTTTAACCGTGCGCTAAGAAAACACCTGAGAAACTAGTTAGTGAAGAACGCGTACTTGTTTGAGCATTTTATAAAGAATTGCTTCATTATATAGAAGAAATAAAAGAATACATTCATAAGCCATAACCGTAACAAAAGAAAAATAACAATCTGAAACCGATGATAGGGTGAATACAAAAAAAATGGGACACAGTTGTATGCTTTCCAACATTCATCACTATATATAGATTTATAGATTTGATACTAGTCATATAGGAAAATTCCCATCTAGAAGTCGTAATATAAGAATATGCATTGGGGAGATGATGCATGTATGCAAAAACGACTAATTTGTAGAGTTATTTTCATCATCATCATTACATAGATACGGACATATATATGATCTGTCTATAATAGGATAGCACCGATATTCATTGCTCGCACGAACAACTACCGCCTGAGGCTCTCCACAATGTAGTCTGCATAAAGATCCCTATACCATCATAGCAAAACATTTGAGAGATTAAGGCCATAAGGTAAATTGATTCCGATTAAGCATCTAACCGTGACAACTTCCAAGGATGAGTGATGTGAACATGGAATCTAACTTATCATGCATGCAATTTGGACTATAAGCACAAGAACTTGAAACACAAAGTTCTTTATGATGCAGATATAATGGAAGCATTAAATCTCTACTGTTATGCTGCAATCCTACAGTCCATGAGTGCATGTGAAGGGCGGAGAGCATCAAGTCATTAACACTTACATAGACTGCTGGATACTTTCAAAGGCAGCAGATGCAGGGAGAAAGTCGTCTACTGCAACCTCCTTGTTCTCATTTTTCTTGTCTGTTTTAATTTTTGTTAAAGAAACATTTATATTTGTAGAGCTTTGGAGAAAGAATATAGAATATAAACAATAGAAATATACTATTATTGAAATGTTAAGAAAGATACAGTCCTCAAAGAAGCGACGGATCTCAGCCAAACGATGTGGTGGCAGATCCTTGATGTCACTGTAGTGACGGTATTCAGGATCATCAGCACAGACAGCAATGATCTTGTCATCTTTCTCACCCTGTTTTTATAAAAAGTTAGAAACATGTGAAAAGTATAAGAAAAATCTAATTTCTGTCTTAATATGTACCTGATCAATCATGGGCATCAGACCAATAGCTTTAGCCCGGAGAAAGCATCCAGGAAGAACTGGCTCCTGTCAATTTTTGCAGAATCAAAATTGATTAGATACAAGCAAAAACATGAAATTAAACAGAATACAATCAGAAAACATGATTTTACAAGCATTGTGCATCTCCAACTGTTTGCTATGAATATATATATTTACGAGGCAATTATGCATCAGACATAAATGGTATTTATTTTCCCAACTTGTCGAAGAATATATTTCATAATGCTCTAGACCATGTCCCCATTGTGTACGATGCAGGGGGAAAAAGCTCAAAAGCATAGAGGAATGAAACGTCAATTACCTGCATGATAATCAAGCAATCCAAGGGATCATTGTCCTCACAAAGTGTACGGGGGATGAAGCCATAGTTGTGGGGGTAGACAACAGATGAGTACAGAATACGGTCAACCTGGGTATACAATCAGCAGTTAACAATCATACTTTCCTTATACTAGAGGATAAGTAAAAAATATTTACCTTCATAATCATACTTTCCTTGTACTAGAGGATAAGTTGCAAAAATATTTACCTTGATAAGTCCAGTTTTTTTGTCAAGTTCATATTTCACCTTGCTTCCTTTTCCGATTTCGACAACCTGCATGGATTTTGTTTCCCGCACAATGGTGAGTAGGATCCAAAAATAACGTAATCTAATCTGATCATTCAACTGAACAAGTAATAGCTAGATGCAATCTGTTAGGTTGCACTCTTGGAAACTGAGTAATTAGAGAAACTATTGTTAACAAAGATAGCAGTGGTGTCTTCTGGAACAAATTACATGATTATGACGACAGTATTAAGCATGTCACTAGATTGTGGATGGTCGATTCAAACTAAATGACTTCCTAAGTTACTTATTACAACTGTACTGACAGTCCGTGAATTATTTAATTAACATGAGATTAATTTAGGCATGGGAAGTGAAAATATTGAGGAAGCACAACAGCACATATATCATAACAAATAATTATTAACGTTTAAAGTACATACACAGTTGAAGATCTTTGGAGCTCCGGGGCCTGCAATAAAATAATAAAAAAAAGCGTACACATAAGTTAACAACTAAAAAAACACAGCAGTCTAAGATGGTTGGAAAAGGTTGCAAACGTAGCACTTACCTATTTCAAGATCATGCCAAGGGTGTGCAGCAATAGACCTCCTGGACATGGAAGAAAGGATCCTCTCATTAAGAGGAGGATGAGAGGAATAATGGTTGGCACCCTTGTTAGGGGTCTCAGTAACGTTCTTACGAGCTTCAACACCTTGTTGGGGAATCTCAGTAACTGTCTGAGCAGCCTCAGTGGGTGGAGCCATCACTACAAGATGGAACACATGGAAGTTATCAAAATCCGAGCTATATCAGCTGTAAGTAGGCTATTTGACAGAGCAAAGTTTGTGAATATGTTTAACAAGGATCATGCCTTGCAAACATTTCATACAATTCCCAAATGTTAACAGTTAACTAATGGAAATAAGGACACAAACGCGTATACTGTATTAGACTATCTCAAAGCAACACAACTAATCTATACCATACAAAAGGCATGTTATACGAACTTCATTTGACAAACATAAGTACGTAAAAGACTGGCATTGTGGATCAAGTAAATTATAAGGAAAGCGCAACAAAATTCTCATATGTATACACAGTCATGATGCACAGATATAGAACTAAAATCTGAATGGCGTAAAATGAAGACCATATTTAAAGGACCAAAGCTATCAGAGATCCAAATTACTCTTAGAGATGAATAAGCAGAAACCACAAATTCCAACTGCTTCAAATTTTGTCAAACAATTATCAACAAAAATTCAAAAATTCCAACTGTTTTCACTTCCAAAATCCAAAAAAACAATTATCAACAAAAATTCAGGCCAAAACGTTTCCACCAAAAGCGATTCTTCAAACACTAAACTGAGTCTCCGAGCAACCCATACCTATTTATCAAAATATCCAGAGAAACCGAGCCAGATCTGCCAGAACTCAGCTCTAAAATTACGAAAATAGCTTCTAATCCTCACTAAAACAGTCTCCATGAACAGTCGTCACACAAAAAACACCGCCACCTCTCTCACCACCAAAAAACCGTGATCTCACAAATCATCTCCAAAACACTTAAAGACGCGTACTAAGAGACAAATCGCGCACAGGAAAAACGCACTCAAAAAAATCAGATCCAAAAAGCACAGTAAAACGACGCTAAAATCAGCTCAAAATGCGCCACAAAATCAACAAAACGACACTAAAATCAGCCATGCATAAACCGATTAATCAAGCCTGCGAAAAAAACAAGCAAAGAAAAACGCACCTTCAAAACGATCGGAGCAAACAGCAAAGCTCGCCGGAGACGACGGAGAAGAGAAGGCACAGATCTCAAAGCGAGAGAGAGAAAATGGGAAGGGGAGGCGCTCAAGTAGAGGAGGAAAGCAATAAGAGCTGTGCGTGTGTTCCCGCTCTCTTTCTTTCTTCCTTTTAAAGGCCCCCAAAAAATTAAACAAGAATTTTTTCTCACTGCGAAAAATTTTATGCGGATATTCCGGCCAACCGAATATAACGTGCCTACAGCTGGACTCATCTTCCTGACGTGTCACCACCTCATTCGCCGTACTGGACCCCACACGCGGAAAATGACGGTGTTCCTAACGGTCTTGTGGTGCGTCTCTTTTTCTTCGACTTCGCGAGTCCGACGGTGAGTGGTGCGCGCCTCAATCGCCTACCCGACTGAGCACGCAGATCTCGGGTGGTCCGCAGTCTGTTTCGAATTAAATGTCGCCGTGTCATGTGTGGGCGTGGGGATTGGAGGAGGTGGAATGTCGTAAAAGCGACGTGGACGATTAAGAGGGGATCGTTTCCTTTATCCTGGGCATGGGGATTGTGCGGTAGAGGAGTGTGTTTAGGAATGCCTATCCATTACTCCAACGAAATAAAAGTTTGACCTTTTTAACTACCAGTCTTTGTTCCGTTTGGGTAATTTTTTATTTTTTGTTGGGAGGATAAGGCAATAATTTATTACCGTTCATACTGCATTCAGTTTTGGTCCTCTACTTTTGGATATTTGACGTGGTGGATTTTATAGAAATCATATTATGACCTCGTCAATGTTTTGACTTTTGAGCACCTGTTCTTCATGGCAGTTAAGTACGTACCATTTCTTCTTGTTTTATCTCTTTAATACGAACGAGCAATTCATGAACTAGATACGGTAATTGTGGTTAAAGAATCTTCACTTTCTAATGTTAAATCAGTCTCTATCTAGAGTGGTGTCATACTCTAAAATTAAAGTGTAAGATTCCTTATTTAACACCCTTTTAGATTATAATTTTACATCTTTACTGCTCAGTGTCTAAATTATAGTGTGTAGATCATTTATGTCAAGTGACATCTAATTTAGAGATTATTTGGATAACGAATTAGGCCTGTATTTGAACATAGGGACTCGATAGGGACTCGATAGGGTCTATACACACACACACACAATGATCTAGACCCTATTGAGTCCCTATGTTCAAATACAGTTCTAGAGCCTTGCTATGAAATTAAAGTTTGAGACTCCTTATTTGATACACTTTTAGAATATATTTCACATCTCTACCGCTCTACCACTCGTATATATATATATATATATATATATGAGTAGATAATTTCTGCAAAATTTCAGCTAATTTGATGATCGTTAAGGCATTCAAAACTGTGATTTACAGAGAAGAACACGAACGGTTCTGGTTGAATAGATTTGGTTCGTTCATTGTATTTATATATTTTTAAGGTCTTAACGGTTACCAAATCAACTAAAATTTTACAGAGATGATCTATACATATATATCTAGATTATGAACGGTTAAGATGATAAAATTTGATCTAAAAGTGGGTTAAATTAAAGAATTCTGCATAAAATTTATGATAAGGACATCCTTAACATAGAATGACTATATATATTGTATTTGTTAATGGATTTCGTGACAATTTGATGAATTAAATGACGATTAAGTTTTAGGTCGTCTAAGAAATTGTAATTGAAGAGTCATTGATATCGTATCTCATATGAAGATTTTTTGTGATACAAGATAATCGATATTAGGAGCATAAGAATTGAGAAGAACCAAGACATTGGTTATAAAAGGTTCCACTCGCTATTTAGTCAAATTGTATGATAAACTTCATTACACTAACGTCATCGTTATTCGTTAGTAATGGTCATCGTTAGGTCAGGGTCTTTATCAAAGACCAGCTAATTAACGTCCTCTTGAAGCAATGGAGTAATGGAATACAATCTCATTTAAAATTACCTACATATTCGACAGTCATGTCGCAAATTTTGTTCATCAATTTTACAAACATCCTTGCATTTGGCTTTGAAACTTCAACGTGTGGTCTACTTTGTTAGATGGTCACCAATGGCTAAAGAGAAAGATATGTGCGGTATCTTGATCGATTATTCCGATGCAATTAGACAATTTGGCATAAGAATATTAGTTGCACAATTTCAATTCGACTTTACCTTATCTGTAATACTTGGGGATTCATACGGCATTTTTTTCTTTTCAGAACTTGTTTGCTTGATTCTTGTTCTTCTGTCTTTAAAGATGCATACCAATTTTGAAGTTTCTTTGCTCGAGTTTCCTTACCGACATGACAAGATTCCTCTTGGCAGGTATCTAAATAGCAACCCTATATGTTAAGGATCATTTTATGTAATTTTCATTTAAATATAAACCGATTTGTCTTAAAACTTAATATTATTAGATGTTTGTACTGTTGTGAGTTTGACTCATAATAGATTAGTGATAGGCTTATAGCATATGAGTTTTTATCAGATAAAAAAATTAATTACAAAGTTAAATAGATTGTTGGTCGTCATTTTTTTTGACAAGAAATGTAATTCATTCAGTAAACTAGGTTACAATTAGTTTGAAGCGAGTTCACCAAGAACTAAGGGGAACTAAAACTATTACAAAATGACATATTAGACACAACTCATTTTGCAATCTGATGAGCTAGAACATTGCTCTCCCTATATATGATTGAAATGTACAACTGGTAAATCAGAGATACCACTCTCAGATTGGGATTGACACCTTCAATATCTGATAACGTCTTGACCATTTGTCAACTGTCTGTTTCGAACCGAACATGTGAGAGACCCTAATCAACCACTAATTTGCAAGCTTCCAATCCAGCTAAAGCCTCCACATGAGCAAGAGAAAGAACTGAATCGATGCTTAAAGCGAGACCAGCAATATATAAGTCATCCTCATCACACAATAATGTCAATACCTCCAGAAGAACTATCAATGTCATAATAAGCACCATTCATATTCCCAAAGTAGCCTAAAACAACTTTCTAAAGCTGCTGCACTCTTGCCACACACCATTTTTGTTGAACATGTCTTTCAATTGATTGCGGTGTTGGTGATTGGAAGGTTTCCGGTGAAAGAAGCCTGTTTTTCGATCTCCATCTTGTAACCACTTTGTTTTGGCTCTTTGTTTTCCAATGTGAATTCTCTTGCTCCAGCAAGACTTCAAGTCTTGTGAGTAACTATTTCCTTTCAGGAATATCAGATGCGGCAAAAGGCAGAGAGAGAAAGCTGTTCAATTTGTTTCTTATATCTGTTATCTTATTCTGTCGGTTGTTGAACACCTCTCGCTTCCAGTTAAGCAAGCTAATTCTAGTATTCATTAGCATACCCATAAATTGATTCTGTCATAATAGTTTCCTCACAAGAAAGTTCACGAGTCCATTTTTCTTCAAACCAAAAACCTACTCTTGTATTTGGGAAGATAATAGGGGGTGTAGTACGGGCCTCTATCAATATTGGTAAATGATCCGAACACAAAGGAGGTAAATGAATTACCTGAGCAGCTTTGAAAGATGTTATCCACAAAGAGATGGCCACCGCTCTATCCAACCGGCACTGTGTTGCTGAGTTGAACCAGGTGAATAAGCTGCCAGTATATCCCAAGTCCTGAAGACAACAATCATCAAGAGCTACTTGTCGCCATGACACCTTAATTGTTGGGCACCATTGAAGTTGTACATGGCGAACTAAGGGCGCATGTTGTTTATATGTTTTTTGGTTATTATTCTAGAAAGCGAAGCTCTTTGATAATGAAAAATAAAGTTGCATACTTTGTCAAAGTCGAAGGAGAAGAGTAAATTCAAGGGCTGGAAGTGCTCAAGGCCCTTGTCTGATGCAGGATAGATTTTTTTGGTAACTGATACAGGAAAGATGAACAATACTCTTCGCAGCACTAAAAATAAAAGTTAGCACCTATTGGACTTGATCTTTTTCAATTAAATACAATTTTAGTTGTCAATTCAATCTAGTCCACATCAATACTGATCTTGTTTAACTTTCGTTGAGCCTTGAGAGTCATGCATGTTATCAAAATAACATCAAAGGTGCAAATGATAAATATTTTGGAATCCGATTATGTTGAGAACAATGTGTTTATTTATTTATTTTAGTATTGAGGTTTGTTTTTGTGAGTGCAAAATATTGGTGTTATGCTTCTTTGTATTTTAAAGACATATCTTACTATTCTCATTTTGCACATTTGGTAGCGGGACAATATACTCAACTTCTTTTAAGAAAAGTTTCACGTAAATTCAAACATTCGAACGTATATAAGGGATAGGCGTACTATGTAGGGGTGGACTCGGTCCAAACGGTTTGGTTTTTAGGCACTAACCGATAACCGGAACCGAAGATGCGGTTTTTTATTTTTTAGAACCAAAACCGATAAAAATATATAAAACCGTTCTCGTCGGTTAACCTAATATCAGTTCGGTTTCGGTTACAAAACCAACTATCCATTATATTTTCCACACTTATCCAAATAACATAAAAAAATTAAAAATATCAAAGTTGTAACATAATTGAAATGAAAGAAAAGATAAAGTTTATACATTATTCATTTGAAACCTTCATTATTCATATATAGTAAAAGTGAAGACTACACGGGATGAAATTAGGTTATACTTAACACTTAAAAATATAATAATGTGTGTGGAAACCTACTATTTATAACTTATAACCAATAATAACATGACACGTAATGTAAATTTACGTATTAATAAGTAAATATATATGTCAGTTCGATTCGGTTTAATCGGTTTTTAGGAAATAAGGAACTGGAAACCGAAACCGCACTTCTCGGTTTATGCGGTTTTCGAAACTGATTGTCTCGGTTTCTTTCAGTTTCTGTTAATCGGTATTGGTTCGATACGATTTTGACCAATTTTGATTTTTTCAGTGTCTAAAAGTCCACCCTTAGTATTATGTGACTGTGCAGAATAGAACCAAAACGTAATGTAACATCAATCAAATCCTTCAAAAAGGAAGTGAAAGAAAAAAAGAAAGAATGTTAGTTCGTAATCTCGTGTGGTGCACTTTCAATGCCCAAATGGGCGACTCAAAACTAATAGCAAATCCCTCTCCTCCCACAAGCAACTACTGTATTGGCTGGCCGACACATCAAATAAATAGACTGGTTAGAAATATACAAGAAAACTCAAAATGGTCCATTGCCTTAGTAGCTTAGATAATTAGTAACGGTGGGCATGTGCAACAGGCAAGTTTAAATATATTTGGTGCGTACCAAACAGGATTATTCAAAAATAAAATAAAAATGATGGCGATAATATGTCCAATTATTTTGTATTGAAGCAATGAAAGATTTGGGACCTTCAATGTTGTATTGGAGATCTTGGACAAGTCTTTGATTGCAAGGATAAGAGCCAACTTATATGAGTGATTTCTGGCCTGTTCCTTTATATGTCTAGTTGGTTGGTGTGTTATATAATGCTAAAGACCTAAGTGTTTGATTTGAAATCTTCATCAATGTGCAAAGGCAGCAAAACGTGTTTTTTCTCACTATTATGCAGTCATGGTGTTCATATTAGGTTTCGATGAAGGAGAGAAAGCGACAATACCTAATCTCTACTATTATAAAGCGGATGCTCTCTCTAAATTACCAAATTGTGTTCTAATGATATTACTCTTATTAAGTTGATTCAAATAATTAAGAATAAAGGTTATTATAATATATAGAAAAATAAAAAACAATATAAATAAAATCTCTATTATTATAAAACGAGGCTCTCTCTAAATCACCGAATTATGTTAGACAATATTATCTCTATCAAGTTGATCCATACAATTAAGAACAAAAGTTATTATGATAAACTGAAAAATAAAAAATATATATGTGTTATAGAATATATGAGAGCTGAATCTCGTTGTGTATTATTCATCAAATGAAGGGCCCCTTATATAGGGGTTTACATCAAGCCTAGTATGGAAACGTACTATATGTGTAGTACATGTACTATGTGTAGTACAACAATACATATATGGTAAGTACTACATGTTTCCTATTACATCTAAGGCCCATGGGCTAAGCCCATCTACACGGCATAAGACCAAATGCACACACGCACATGTCATATTTCCTACAACACTCCCCCTTGTGCCGCGCGTCGATATGCCGGATGGTGCTTACAATGTTGTCTCATTAAAACCTTGCCAAGTAACAAAAACCCTGTGGGAAAACTAAACCTTGGTCGAAGGAAAAAGAGTACAACGCACCAACTACTCCATTGAGAACTCGCCATGTGATGCTCCCCCTGATGTGTACTTCAATCGGATTTTCCTGATGAATGGTGCATTCCAACATGCTTCTCAAGAGTAGATGTGAGCCAAGACTTAAACAAGTCTGCCATGATCAACCACAAATTGGGATCAATGGTCTTAGCGGTGCATGCAATGTTACCTCGTTAAAAACCTTGTCAAGCAAAAACCCAGTGGGACAAAAAGCTGTGACTAAGGGAAAAAGAGTGTAACATGGTTGACACAAACAACCACACCCTTCACATTTGACCATGACATGTATATGGTAGACTTTCTTTCAAATCTGCATCTCCCCCTGATCTCAAGATCATTCATAGGGCGCTTCCGGATCCTTAGTGACCACGGAGCTGTTTTGACAACTTGGCATATGTATGCTCTTTCAACATGTCTCAAATGTGGCATTACTCAGTGCCAGCAGCTATGTGCACGGTGCCTAGCAGCTGTATGCACAACGCTCGGCAGCTGGCGTGCACAGCGCTCAGCAGCTGGGTGCACAGTGCTCGGCAGCTGGTGCACAGCGCTCGGCAGCAGGTGCACAGGTGCACGTATAGTGTCTGGCAGCAGTGCACGTGTGCACAGACAGTGCACAGGCAGCGCTCAGGCAACGCGCACAGGCAGCGCTCAGGCGGCGCGCACAGGCAGCGTGCACAGGCAGCGTGCCATATGTCCGGCAACTCGGCCACTAAACCAACCGGTGCCTAGATCATGATTCCGCTTCCGATGCATGGCTAGCGATGGCATAGGCAATAACCTTTCTCTCATGCCATAGGGATTGAATATGCCATATACTCTTAGAGTATTCAAGTGATGTCATATGCCATATCATTGGCATTTGCGTGGGCGCAAAGCTACTTAGCTTTATAACGAATGAAGGTGAGGTCAAGTCTTTCTTTTGATTAAACGGATCACTCTCTCTTGGAGTAAAGACATTGACTAATCATGGGAGCATATGAAGGTTCCACTCTTCTTCAGAGGACCTAAGCCGATTGATGGAAATACATCATCAATACACAATCGATCGACTTCAATACGAGATTGTGTCTTTCCCAAGATACTTTTCATTCCAACATCGGATATCCAGCATATACTGCGATCATCCGGAATCAATACGCAATGGCATTATTCATCATATCCCATCCGAAATCAAGGAGTCATGTACTATGCGTTCAAAACACTTGGCCAACGCAAGCTCTACTTGATTTGGCTTATGAAGTCTATTTAAGATCTTCATGCATATCTCTGATCCCATAGAGACGTCACTATGATCATAATCATAGGGCTGCATGTACAGTTATTGGGGAACTACCAAACTGACAAGGTAGTGGAGTGCAATAACATCCATTACGAGAGTATATCTCATCGTAGTCGATCCCAGTGCGTGTTTGTGAGAAATCTTGCGTCATAAGGGAGTCTGAGACTCTTGTTCTCACTACGCTAACTCACAAAGGTTTACTTGATAGGGTTTACACTTGCGGTGTCGGCAACACCTGCCCAAGGACCTATCCCTTTGTCCGGGTCGCATCTTCCCATTTTAGGTCAATACACTTTGTCGACATATCAACAAATGTGTGGTTCGATAAACTCATCATCTCACGTCCTCATGTACACTAGTGTAGTCATTGTAGAGATCTCTTTCTATGAATTGGATTTTGACGTTGAGGCGTCCCCCAACGATAGTCACAATTCAGACTAACATGAGACGGAGTGAGTATCACTGATCAATGGACCAGTAGTGCCAAAACTCGCTTTCTTTCTCAGTGCGAGTGCATATCGAACCCAAGGGCCTCAACCTAACTTTCAGGGAGCCACAAGGCCTAGGACACCATGTTGCCACATTATGGCGCCCTCACATCACCACACAAGGTGACGGCGTCAAGACCATCTCAATATGGCTGAGCCATGGCATCAAGACCACCTCAATTTGGTCGAGCCATGTCCTATTGGTAGGACATCATTCCTTACAGACATATGCAGCATTGATCTCGTCACTATAGTTCTATGGGGATCATGTTGAGACTTAGTGGTAACCAACCACGACATTCACGTCATTCCCACTTGAACCCTGGTGTTCGTATCTCCCCCTAACGGCGGGAATACAGTCTCAAAGTGACAATCCGCTGTGTAGCGGCTGAAGGAGATCGTCTGTCAAGGAGCTTAAGGTGGAGAGCAATAAAATGACTCATATCCATCCTTAGAACATATTCATCTCATGCGACACATCATCATTGGGCACTGTGGCAGTCCAATTTGGCACATTGTGGAACTCATGGCTTGGAGATCCGTTACTATCCCGCCGAGTTCAAGGATTACAACTACGTGTCAATCCTAGCACACAGTTACGAGCTGTCGTGCATCAATGCAATGATGGTAAGTCGTGGACGAATCAATACATGTCTGCATGTCCCTCTTCAGGGATGGGTAGTGAGCCCATAGATACATAAGCAGCATGTGGTAGACGATGGTGCAACACATGACCAATGTGTTAGCCCTTCAACCAACACCATAAAAGCGTATACGGTATCCATGCGTTGGTTGCATCGGTCTACATAATCTCTCTTTGGATTTTCAATAAGAATGACATCTTTTGTGGCATAGCATAAGAGGATTTTTCACCTTACTTAGCTAAAGATCAAGCTTTACACAACGAAAACATGAGTACTGTGCGGCTGCCGAGGACATCATGTCGGCGCACAAACACAACATACAATCATGGTGTAGTTCGTTGTTATCGGGGGAATGGACGCCCAAGAATATCAAACAATTCTGGCTCGCATATCTCACCCGGTATGACCAAATGTCATAGCTTGTCTGAGTCAATTGTCCCAAATATACTTATTGGTGACACCTTAGGACTCATGCTCATCTCCATGATGCTCTTAATCGGCAGTCATGAGAATTATACACAAAAGTCTTAATCATTCTCATCATGGTAATTGTTGGTGTGTATGTTCATAACACACTTCAATGTTCGATTGCCTCTCTCACAATAAGGAGGGCATTTGTGACTTGGATCATCGAGCCAAAGGCATCAAGAATTGATTCAACCATATCATAAAATGATAGTGAAGATCCAATCAAACTTAGTCACAAAAAGGATTCACAATCTGCGAAGAGTATGCAGTTTTCGTGCAGTATGACCTATACTCACTAAAACAGCCATAACTCTTTCGTCTGGATGGATATAAACGAACCGCTTGAACCATTGGAAACTAGATTCACATAGCTTTCCAATGATATAAATTGCGCATTCTAGTTCATCCGGAGTTGATCTGGGGGCTCTGACGAAGTTAAAGGACAGTAGGATACAGTCTGCTATGACCTGTACACACTTAAACTGCCATAACTCTTTCGTCGGGATGGGTATGAACGAGCCGCTTAAACCACTGGAAACTAGACTCATGTAGCTTTCCAATGATATAAAATTCGGCATCTAGTTCATCCGGAGCCGTTCAGAAAACTCTGACGAAGTTACGATACAGTAGTTTCAACTTACTGTGGTCGCAGATTTTGACATGATTAAGCTTTCAACTTTAAAATGGCATCGCAGGAGTTATCCTCGACCCAAAAGTAAAGCGTACATATGGCATTACAAGTCTTCAACGTCCATGAAGGACGGCATTTATTAACAACAACATGGGGGGGATCCAAAATCAAGGGAGTAGGTAACCTTTGCCAAGGTTAACCACGTCATCCGATGATGGAAAATCTGCTGTTAGGTGAAGACTAAACCACGAACATCGACACACCTTTATAAGGCTGTGCATGATCATGTCATAGTGTGAATACACTTATCGAACCAACGATTTCATCGAGGTCTCATTTCGTTTGGAGAAAATCAAAGAGCCCTTCATGACGTCAAATGTCTGAGGCATCCATTTGATGTTTCTTACGCCCTTTTGTACGTTTATTTGTATGCATTCATTCTTTTGATCAGGATTGTGTGGGTAGTCCCACCATCTGCAAGGCACTCAATTTCATCACATAATATACCTATCGAACAAGGTAGATACGTGAGAAAAAGACATAAACACCGAAGGCAACAATCGAAGGCAACCTTGTGCATTGCAGAATTCCTGGCAGCATGACCTTTGCTCACTCAAACAGGCATAACTCCTTCGTTAGAACGGATATGAACGAACCGTGAAAACCATTGGAAACTAGACAAATGTAGCTTTCCAGTGATATATGGTCTGCGTTCTAGTTCATCCGGAGCTGTTCAGAAAGCTCTTCAGAAGTTGCTGTTCAGAAAGTGGCAGATTCACTGTTTTTGTTTTTGGTTGCCCGCATTTGCAGCTTGCACGTATGCCAATGCACTAGGCATTTGGCAACATTTGGCAGCGCATTGCACCTACACATATGTCATTGCATTAAGCACTTGACAACATTTGGTAGTGCATGAGGAGCCACACATATGCCGGTGCACCGTGCACTCGACAACATTTGGTGGCTGCACAACCGCTGGCGCCCATGGCGCACGGTATGGGGCAGTGGGGGGGGAGCTCGGCAGCTTATCTCAAGTGTAGAGCATGAGATGCACAGAGCTTCGGCAGCTGCTGCACAGAGCTTGGCCCTGGTGCTCAGTGCTCGGCAGTCGGTGTCATGTGCACGTCCTCGAGAGTTCTGTGCTATGTAGCTCACTTAGTGCTTGTCCGTGATGTAAGTGCACAACCATTGGTGATCAGTGCACGGTTCCTTGTGTTCAATGCTAACATATGGTGCTTAGTGCTCAACACCTAATGCACAGTGCACGATAGTTCATGTGTAGAGCATAAAGCGACAAACACATAACTAATCGACATGTGACATAAAAGTGGTGGCATTCCTCACACAACATGAAGCAATTGACACACAGGGGCGGCAACTAACACACAATATTGGCAAAAACAATCAAGGGGCAGTAGGTAGCATACAGGGTTAGCAACAGACACGTTGGGCGGCAACAGGCGCGTGACTATCGACAACTTGCAGCCAGGTGCACATGGGCTCGGCAGCGTGCACGACAGCTCGGCAACCATGCCAGCAGCTTGTGTAGCGCTCAGTAGCTCCTAGGCAGCGCTCAATAGCTGCATGCCTTTAGCATAAAACAGTGTTGCACAGCTTCTAATCTCCATTCGAGACTTAGAGCGGCATTCAAGGGTCAATATGTAAGTGAGCGGCAAATTTCCTCGCTCATGCATACAAAACCAAACTATGGAGACTCGAGAGTAGTCATCTCGCTTTATAGGTTGGAGGTGCAGCGTAGGAAACAGTGGCTAAATCTCGAGCAAAATCTATGTGATGCTCGGCAGCTGGGTGCTCAGTGGTTGGAAACTAGCACTCGGCAGCTATGCAGCACTGGTCCTCTATAGCTAGGCACTAGGCGCACTACAGCTGGCAGCTAGGCAGCCTGTGCTCTGCAGCGTGGCGGTGGTGCTCTGCAGCTAAACGCTGGGCATCCTACACCGGTAGCTGATTCTCCTACCATATTCTCAACAGGACTTCTACCCGGAGAAATGTGCTAACGTTGATCAAACACAACGCGGGTTCAATGAATGAGATGATTCTCTAATTTCGAACTCTCTTTAATAGCATAACACAAACCAACGTTGGATACCTCACAACGGGGACCTAAAAACATCTTCGGTGCATGGTGCACGGCAACTAGTGCTTGTCATTCGGCAACTAGTGCTCGACAGTGCTCGGCAGTGCTCGGCAGTGCATAACAATTAGTGTGCAAGGCTTTGGTAGCCGGTAGCCATGTGCACATATAGTGCCTGGCAGCAGTACACACGTGTTGGCAGCCGCGTGCATGTGCCAAGGCCCAGCCTCGGCAGCAGTGCTTGGCAGGTGCACGTGTGGTGCCCGGTGGCAGCGTGCGCGTGCACAGGGCCAATCCCCGGCAGCAGCGCTCGGCATCAGCCAAACCGTTGCACATATGGTGCCTGACATCAGTGCACGTGCACAGGGTCGATCCCCGGCAGCAGTGCACGTCGGTGCACAGAAAGTGCGCATATGGTGCCTGACATCAGTGCACGTGCACAGGGTCGATCCCCGGCAGCAGTGCACGTCAGTGCACAGAAAGTGCGCATATGGTGCCTGACATCAGTGCACGTGCACAGGGTGGATCCCCGGCAGCAGCGTGCACCCGCGCACAGGGGCAGGCCCCGGCAGCGGTGCTCGGCAGCCAAATGCACATATGTTTTAGGATTTTTCATAATAACCTGCAAAGACAAACGTCCCAAGCATAGATTGAACTTTGAAATTACTCAAAATTAAAGCTTACTTGCTAGTCTGCCAAATAGACTGCATTTATATAAGCTGTTCCATGCTTCCATGCTCAAATCCATGCGCGTTCGGCGATTGTTCACGCAATTCCATTATGAATTGTCGCGTGGGGAGACCGTGTGCACATGAAAAATATATGGTTAGTTAAACTTGCTATAAAACAGTAGCAAAAGTATTGAAAACATCAACCATATGGAGGATTCATAAAGAAAATAGGAATACAACCCGTATGCACAGGGGGTGCGCGCGGTGCCCAGGGGGTGCGCAGGGGGTAGACAGGGGGTGCCCAGGGGGTGCCCAGGGGGTGTACAGGGGGTGCCCAGGGGGTGCACAGGGGTGCCCAGGGGGGTGCCCAGGGAGTGCGTGCCCAGGGGGGTGCCCAGGGGGTGCGCAGGGGGTGCGCAGCAGAGGTGCGCGCGGTGCACGGTGGTGCACAGCAGTGCGCGGCAGTGCGCGCACAGGTGCCTAAGGGGGTGCGCAGCAGTTGTGCGCGGTGGTACGCGCAGGTGCCCAGGGGGGTGCGCAGCAGTGCACTGGAGGTGCGCAGCAGTTGTGCGCGGCGGTGCGCGCTGGTGCCCCGGGGGTGCGCAGCAGTGGGCACTCGGGTGTGGCCGCTTTGCTCTAAGGTTATAGCGTCTTGCTGATAACGTGTTATAGAATATATGAGAGCTGAATCTCGTTGTGTATTATTCATCAAATGAAGGGCCCCTTATATAGGGGTTTACATCAAGCCTAGTATGGAAACGTACTATATGTGTAGTACATGTACTATGTGTAGTACAACAATATATATATGGTAAGTACTACATGTTTCCTATTACATCTAAGGCCCATGGGCTAAGCCCATCTACACGGCATAAGACCAAATGCACACACGCACATGTCATATTTCCTACAACAATATGTATATAATAAAGAAATAATTAAGAAGAGAAAAATAGGCAGTGAACTTTAAAATAACTATATTATTAAACAATTGTATCCCGTACAAATGCTCGAGTAAAAGACTAGTAGTTTATAAAAGAGTTCAATAGTTTCATCAAGAGACGAGAAATGGCGTGGAATTGAGATCCAAATTTTTACTGTAGGTGTGACCTCGTAAAAATATGTTCACTAACACTGCTACTGAATCCTTCTGTAATGTTGTTTTACGGATCTAGTGTTCTTGAATTGAAGAAAACAGAAAATGATGTTTTTCTTGTTATTTTGATTTTTTGTGCTTGTTTGCTGGAGGCCGTGTTCGGGCACTTGGGCCTTTGTTGTGCTTATGGTTGTTGGGCTAGCTGGGTTTTGTGTTCTCTCCTTTGCTTATTAGTATTAGGACATCTCCGGTAAGAAGAGACTATAAGATCAGGGCTAAAATTTAGCTCTTTTAAATAATATAATTTATTTATGAAGTGGTGAATCATCTCTAACAAGAAAGGGCTATATTTCATATATTTTATAGTAATTTATTATATTTTTGAAATTTATGATTTAGTTTTATTACAGTAATCATAATTTAGATCAAAATTAATTTTTAAGGAAAAAATAATTCATTATTTTTTGAAATTTATGATTTATTTAGATTGTTTAATTACCTTATTTAATTATGCACCGTTGTCTCAACCGTCATGCAATATCAACCTTGGGATTTGAGTTTCAAAGATGGTAGTGTGGTACCATGTAATGCTTGTGCCAGCAATAACTTGGTGGGAGCTTTTTGTGGGTTCAAGAGAAGGGCTCAAGGGGCACCATGTGACACGCCCCGACCCAAGATTACCTCCCTAACCCTGGGTTAAGACGTGCGGGACCCAACTCAAGAGAGATTTACTCGAAATCCCCCTTGAGCCAGGATAACCCTATTCAAACAGTCCAAACGGTACCGGAATAAACCTCAAATCGGAGGTTATTCTGATTCCTACATTTGGATCTCAATATGCCAATTAAAGAACCTAGGGGTTCTAATAATAGTTGTGACTGCACATGAATCTCAGTCAGGCTGCCTACGTACCCTGTCCTCAGGGATCAAGCCACACGTAGCTCTGGTCCTCCTCTCCGGCGAAGCTCTACTCGTCACCTCCTCCCTTCTCCATGCCCATGGCAGCTCCAGGAAGTTCCCCAGACGATCCTACCCCCTCCTCTCGCCTGGATTTGCCTCGAGACCGAGCGAACAGTACTCGAGCTTGCTCCCTCCTCTGCCAGGCGAGGCTCATGGCGACGCTGGCACGGTTGAGGGTCAGATCAAGGTCACCGGAGCAGAGCGAGTCCGCCTGTGGAGGCGGTGTGACGTGACGCGCGCGCCAGTGGCTCCGGTGAGGACGAGACAGCGAGCAGAGAGAGAGTGAGTGAGGATCGAGAGGGAGGAGAGAGAGAGAGAGAGTCCCCCCCCCGGTCAACACACACACAAATATATATATATATATATATATATCAACATACGGTCCAGATTTGATTTCACAAATCCAACGGTCCAGATCTGCCAATAACTAGTTACCGTGAATAGTAAAAAGATATTTTTCCTATTTACTTTTACCGCAAGGTAATAATACTTTATCTCGCATAACTTTCGCATACGAACTCCGATAAATTCATAGGACATACCCACGAGTTCGTATTAACGCCCTCTACAACTTTCCCGAAGGAAGTTTCTCCAAATTCCTGACTTATCGCAAAGTCATCTTTTCCACGGTAAAGTAATTTAACATTGGTTACTTCCGTACATTGTATAAATTCGTAACTAACAACTTGTAACTCCGGAAAAATCTTCCGGGCATACCGGGGAACTCGTATTAACATAACCTACCCCTCGGGACATTAATTCTATTTTTTTCCCAAAACTGAGAATATCTCGATAATAATTCGGGGAAAATTAACAGTGCGGTTACCATTCTCGGTAACTCGTCTAATCCCGGTAAAAATGTTAATTTCGGGACGGGGTGTTACACCATGAGTGTCAAATATAGACCTCCTCACTCACATCCAACCCTCTGGCTCTCTAGCCCTTTCTTATTGAAGCTCATTTTTCTAAAAAAGGGCCACAGATCTCATTTGGCCCTCCTTATTTGAGATGACCTTACTTGTTCTAGTTCGAAGCAGCAGTTTTGCTGTGTATTTAATTTCGCTTGGTGTACACATTTTTTTTTTCTTGTTTGAAGTATGTTTTTTTAATTAAAGGCCTGGTGCTAGACCTGTAAATGGATCGGATCTGGACCGGATCCGTAATAGAAACTTTAGATCCGGATCCGACCTGTTACCTGTCGGATCTTTAATAGCTCAATCCAAATCCAGATCCGGCGGGTTAACGGATACCCGACCAGTCAATCCGATCCGTTTATAATAATAAATATATCAAATTTTAATAATAATCTCATAGTTTTATTATAAAACATTGATGAAATTTTATAAGAAAATAAATTTACATCAAAAGTTGAATTACATGCCTAATATTTGACCTCCAATGTTTTTAGTATAAATATATAGGT
Source organism: Comarum palustre (assembly GCA_951800085.1). Lineage (NCBI taxonomy): Eukaryota > Viridiplantae > Streptophyta > Magnoliopsida > Rosales > Rosaceae > Comarum > Comarum palustre. The sequence goes on along the minus strand of OX637578.1, from coordinate 21,675,414 downwards.
ATTAACAACCTTTAACTTCATCAAATCATATTTTAAAAGCAATTTAGAAATGAATGTTTAAATTATCTAGATAATTATCATATTATTTAATATTTTATAATATTATTATATTTATATAAATATTATTTAATTATTTTTAAACGGATCCGGGTCCTTAACGGATCGGATCAACCAAGATCCGGATCCGATCCGTTTAGTAAACGGGTTAACGGATCAAAGGGTCAAACCCGTTTAAAAACCACAGATCCGGAGCGGGTCTAGATAAGATCTGGTCCATTTACAGGTCTACCTGGTGCGACTGCTTTCAAACCTTCATTAATGAAACTGTCGAATACAAGAGGGGGTGTTTATAGGTGGAACCTAATATTTCACCTTTACCGGGTTACAAATCAAGAAAGAACCTCCAAATGTCTGGTCAACTATTAAATGTGCATTATTTATTGTGCTTGAAGAATTGTTTACAGGGTGAAAGCCCAGTTAAATGTGAGAAGCCACTCTGGGTCCTTTGTCAGGGCCCAATTCGTCGTAAAGCTAAGAAAAAGCATGGGAAACTGTTCCCACATTGGAAAAGGACAAGGCATGCTGCCTTTAATGCTACTATAAATACCAGCGCGGACCTCCCGATAAGAGGACGCGCAACTTCTTGACTATTCTTGAGTTTTCTGCTTAATTGACAGTGTCTAACTTAAGCATCGGAGTGGCTTCCCTCGGTAAACCCGGGAACGCCTCTTTGACGTGTTTGTTCTTTACACAGGAAAACTCGGAATACAAGGAAGTACGCTATTTCTGGAGTCGTGCCACCCGCTAAAGGGACCACGAGTTTAGCCGGAAACAATTGGTGCTCTCGTTGAGAGTCGAACTCAAGACCTCGTTTAAGGACGATGGTGGAAATAACGGGAGAGCAAGATCCAACCAGGAGGCTCAGTTTCTCAGGGGATAATAACCCGGGGACCTCCGAGACCCAGTTTGGCCAAACTGATTTGGCAGCAGCATATGAGCTCTTAAAAAAGGATTTTCTTGCTCAGAATGAACAGTCTTCTCAAAACATGCCGAGTTGATGACATTGAGAGAGCAGTTAGCAACCATCCAGGCCGAGCATGGTCTTCTTCAGGCAACCCTAGCTCAGAGGGCGAATGCCAATGAGACACAAGCCAGACTTGCTCATATAATAACCCCAGCAGGGAATCCTCCGGGTTATGGAAACCCGCGAACTTTTGACAGTGCATACATCCCACCCGCAAACATCCCACCCGCTATTCTGCCACCCATTGCCCAACCTACCCCAAATCCCCAAATTATCCATCTCTCCAATCCTCTGTTTAATCACAATCTTTCAGGACCCCCTCCACCTCCAGAACCGGTATTAAATCAACCACTTCCCCCATCCGATGCCCAGACCCGGCTTCTCTTACAGTTGACGCAAACTGTGACTCAACTTGAGCAGCGTCTTAATTCGGGGGCAGGACAGCTGCAGTATCAACCCCTGATTACCCGTGCAAGCCCATTCTCCACCCGGGTTCAGGCAGATAAAAAGCCCCCGGAAGCTAAGCCATTTAAGATCAAGAAGTATGCCGGAACGGGCTGCCCATATGCACACCTGGAGTTGTTCCAGTCTCAGTTGGATTCAACCCGGTTCACGGATGCCCAAGCATGCCATGCCTTCCAGGAGACACTCAGTGAGGAGGCATTGAGTTGGTTCCTCAAGTTACCGGCTTTGTCAGTAGAGAGCTATGATCAGCTGACACAGAAGTTCCTTTCCCGGTTTATCTTGCTGTCTAGTGCCAACCGAAGCACCACTTCATTGTTCAAAGTGCAGCAAAGGGATGATGAGAGCTTGAAAGTCTTTGTAACCCGTTGGCTATCTACGACTTCCAAATGTGGGCACTTGGATGAGTCAGTGGCATCAGAGGCGTTCTTACAGGCGCTCAAGCCAACCCGCTTTGTGGTTGAGCTCAGGAAACAGCGGTTCCGGTGTTACGACGACTTGATTAATGAAGTAACTCAGCATGCTCAAGCCGAGTATGACACCTTCGGGGAACGCCGGACGAATACCGGGTTCACAGGCCAGCGAGCTGATGGATGGAGAAAAGAAGGGCAAAATAAGAGTGGCCAGGGGCACTACGGTAAAAGTTCAAATAGACCAAGAGAGAAGCCAAGAGAAACTCCATACCCAAAACCTCCAGCCCAGGAGGCAAAAACCCCTTACATTCCTCGATATGAGGTGTTAACCAATTTGACTGCCTCCTATGAAGAAATTTGGAACCGCCATAGGAATGACATTACCCCGGCTCCAAGAAGGAAGTTTTCCAAAAAAGCAGGGCCGGACAACGGGCAACATTGTGCCTATCACAACGAGTCTGGCCACACTACCGACCGGTGCTTTTCCCTTCGAAACAGCATTGAATACATGATTCAGAACGGCAAGTTACAGCAGTATAAGTCACCCGCTACAGGTGTCAACCTGATTGAAGTATATGGGGAGATAATGACAATTCACGGGGGTGGCACCCAAGGAGTGTCAGGTCACCGGGCCAAAAGACTTTGCCCAAGAGGCCCGGAGTTAGAGATAATGCAGCTTCGTCAGGAATGCCGCAAGGAATTGGTTCCTTGGGATACCGTGTCATTTTCTCACTCTGAAGACACGCTGAAAATGCATCATAATGATCCTTTCATAATCACTCTTCAGATTGACCATTGGCGAACTCGGCGAGTTCTAATAGACACGGGAGCCGCTGTCAGTGTCATGTTCAGCAGCTGCTATAAGGGATTTAAAAGAGGAAGAGATAAGCTGTATAGAAACCACGAACCGTTGATCAGTTTTTCAGGTGAAACAACGCAACCGTTGGGGTCAGATCAGCTAGCGGTTACAGTTGGAACCGGGCACCAGTCCACAAGAATTGTAGTTCCCTTCATAATTGTGGACTGCCCATCATCCTACAATGCCATACTTGGGAGAGATGCCCTTTGGGGCCTACGGAGTTTCATAGCGGGTCATATGCTGCTTATGAAGGTGCCAACACCCGGGGGCTGGGTTACAATTCGCGGAGACCAAGAAGCCGCTGTCAGATGCAACGCGATAGCAACAGCTCAGTCCCAGCATGAAATGTTTTCAGCCGGTTTTCCCCTATCCCCATTTGACAAACCCGATGACCCTAGGGATGACCCGGATTCCTTGCCCATCAGTAAAACGGCACAGAAGAAGAGCCAGAAGTATCCCGTCAAGTTTCCCCAGCCAGCCCCAATTGAAGCAACGGAATGGATTCAGATTTCAGAGGAGTACCCGGAAAGAAAGATTTGCATTGACACAGGCCTTGACCCAGAGGTCAGAACCCGGATGATCGAGCTGCTAACACGGAAGCAGAAAGTGTTTGCATGGTCATATGCAGACATGCCCGGGATCTCTCCAGAGGTTATGACACATTCCCTCAATATTATCCCGGGTATTAAACCGGTAAGACAAAAGCGTCGTGCATTTTGTGCAGAGAAATACAAGGCCATCCAAGCAGAAGTTAAACGTCTTAAGGACATCGGGTTCATTGCAGATGCAACATATCCGGATTGGCTGGCCAATATTGTGATGGTCAAGAAGGCAAATGGAAAGTGGAGGATGTGTGTCGACTACACAGATTTGAATAAGGCCTGCCCAAAGGACAGTTTTCCACTTCCCAAGATTGATCAACTGGTGGATTCAACCGCGGGCCACCCGCAGCTGAGTTTTATAGATGCATACTCGGGGTTTAACCAAGTTCCGATGAACCCCGCCGATCAGGAGCATACATCTTTTACAACGGATAAGGGGATGTATTACTACAAGGTGATGCCTTTTGGACTCCGGAATGCAGGAGCCACATTCCAGCGCCTGGTAGTGGGCATGTTTGCGAACCAACTCGGGAATACTATGGAGGTTTATATAGATGATATGTTGGTGAAGAGCCGGGAAATAAGTAAACACCCGGATGATCTGGAGACCGTCATTGACATTGCCTTGAGTAAAGGCATGAGATTAAACCCGGAGAAGTGTGTTTTTGGCGTTTTAGGAGGCAAGTTTCTCGGATTTATGGTTAGCGCTCGGGGGATTGAGGCAAACCCAGATAAGGTTCAAGCGGTTTTGGCTATGGAACCACCAAAGACCAGAAATGAAGTCCAGAAACTCACAGGTAGGCTGGTGGCCTTATCTCGGTTTATATCCAGGTTGACAGATAAGTGTGCCCCTTTCTTCAAGATTCTCAAGAGTCAACACCGGGAGCAGATTACATGGCAGGAGGAGCACAATCAAGCTTTCGACAAGTTGAAGGAATACTTGGCATCAGTTCCTTCCTTATCCAGACCTAACCCGGGGGAAATCCTCTATCTATACCTAGCGGTGTCTCAGACAGCTGTGAGCTGTGCCTTGGTGAGAAAGCCAGAGTCTGATGAACTGTCGGTCTAATACACGGGAAAAGGATTCACTGATCCCGAAACTCGGTATCCAGATATCGAGAAGCTTGCCTTGGCCTTGGTTGTAGCGGCAAGAAAGCTAAGACCCTACTTTCAGGCACATTCAATCCATGTGCTCACCAACCAACCACTACGGCAGGTTTTGCAAAAGCCGGAGACGTCAGGAAGATTGGTAAAGTGGGCAATGGAGTTGGGGGAGCATGACTTGCACTTTAAACCGCGCACGGCAATCAAAGGGCAGGCAGCGGCAAACTTTATTGCCGAGTTAATCCCAGCAGAATCCTCAGTTGCTGAAACTCTCGCTACAGAAGGAGACCCGGCATCTGCTGTACACGTACAACCTACAAAGCCGGTATGAACTCCGGTCATCTTGCCCACGGAAGGCCCATAGCATCCTCCGGATCCTCTTTTCCATCACCGGCTCCAGAGGAATATCGGGGACATCTGCAACAAGCATAATTATAACCCGGGATAGCGAAAACAGAAATCAGGAGGGAAAGAAGAACTTACTTATCAATGGTTGGAAGTCAACCGGTACTTGGAGCGTGTATCCCGGGTCTTGAAAGTTTCTTATTAAGAAACTTCTCTCCCTCCAGGTCCGGCTCACTGAGGACGGCAGGTCCTCGACGATCTTCTTAAAAGTCACTTTGGACTTCAATTGGATAGTCCCGCTAAAACCCGCCTTCCGGGAATACTCGGCCCGGTACATGGCGTGCAACTCGTGGTATGTCGACATCTGCTGCCTCAATACTTTGTACTTAACGCACAACCCGAGTAGCTGCTCCACGTGTTCGGGCCGATCTGCCCGATAGCAAAGTTGCTGACAGCTAAGAGGCAATGCACCTCTGTTTTCAGCGGGAGTGACAGGCCGCACCGCAGCTGGTACTCGTGGCACAGCGTCCACCCATCCCCGGGAGCGAAGAATTGGTCCTCGGGTTCCAAAGGGCGTATCTCAACAGACTCGGAAATCTTCCAGTTGCTCCTCAATTCCACGATCTCCTCCACTGTCAGTGAATATCCGGGAGGGTCGAGAGCAGTACCATCAGTGAAGGTTACAAAGTTGGACTCGGGGACGTGTGTGTCCATTGCTTCATTGGCCATCTGCAAAACCAAAAACACGGGGACATCAACAAAAACCCAGATAACCCGGCGACCACAAGTTAAAATCCCACCCAGCATAATGCAGAAACCCAGAAAAACCTTCTTGGGAATCTAGAAACAGTACAAAAGTCATCCCAAAACACACACAAATAAGGGAAGAGGAAGCCATACCTTATTTATGAGGGTTTGAAGGGGGTTTGAGACAGATTTGAGTCTGGGAATCAAAAGAAACAGCGACAGGAGAGCGAAAGCAAGAAGCACGAAAAAGTTATCGGGTTTGGAGGTAAGACAAAACTGTCACCCTCACCCCCTATTTATACAGTTAAAGGCGTGCACTGAAGGGACGTTTCGGTTTTTCGAGAGAAAAGACACGTGTCACGCATGCCGCGTCACAAAACCGAAAACTTTTCAGTTTCCCCCCACTACAACTCGGAGACGTCGTTTTAAATTCTCAAGGTAAGAAGTGTCTGCGGGTTACGCTTGCGTACGGACTTGGGGGACTGGGTACCCCGGGTTTGGCTGCTAACTTTGTAACCCGGTAAAGAAAAGATTTTAAATCCCCACCCAAGCGTACCCTTTGACTGAGGACTTGGGGGACTTGTTTATAGGTAGAACCTAATATTTCACCTTTACCGGGTTACAAATCAAGAAAGAACCTCCAAATGTCTGGTCAACTATTAAATGTGCATTATTTATTGTGCTTGAAGAATTGTTTACAGGGTGAAAGCCCAGTTAAATGTGAGAAGCCACTCTGGGTCCTTTGTCAGGGCCCAGTTCGTCGTAAAGCTAAGGAAAAGCAAGGGAAACTGTTCCCACATTGGAAAAGGACAAGGCATGCTGCCTTTAATGCTACTATAAATACCAGCGCGGACCTCCCGGTAAGAGGACGCGCAACTTCTTGACTATTCTTGAGTTTTCTGCTTAATTGACAGTGTCTAACTTAAGCATCGGAGTGGCTTCCCTCGGTAAACCCGGTGACGCCTCTTTGACGTGTTTGTTCTTTACACAGGAAAACTCGGAATACAAGGAAGTACGCTATTTCTGGAGCCGTGCCACCCGCTAAAGGGACCACGAGTTTAGCCGGAAACAGGGGGTGACATGAAGCATGAACCCCTGATTACAATGAAGTCTCGACATAATATCAATAATATCTACAAAGTACATGTATTAAAATAAGTACCTACTAGCAAAAGTACTACTCTAACAACACTATTTGCTTTGAGATAGCGGTGACATAAAAGAAAGAACAATTGACATGTAACACGAGCACATATCCTAATATCCAATAAAACAGTTTTCATACTATGTTGCCACCGGACAATAAACCCGAAGACAGTTAGTTTCATTTTGCCACTAAGAGGCAACAATGCTATAAAATAAACCCGAAAACACTTAGTTTCATTTTGCCACTAGGAGAACAACCATTTGACCAAACAAAGAGGTCATCGTCTCCCTACAACACATAAGACATACAAGATGCATAGACCGGGACCAAACCCATATTATCCTAACGATAGAAGGTAGGTTATTATGGACGTATAGCCGCAAATATCTAAAACAAAAAAGCAATAAAACATTAAAGTAAAATAGAATTGGTCTTAGTACATGGCGGAAGCCCAACAACCTCTAAGCACAAACAAGGTATGGCTGCAAGTGTACCTCCACCACCAGTTTCCAAGATGCAGCCTTATCACCCCCCACCGGAGTCCAACCTGTCGCTGTGAACCGACTAATCTTCCCTAAATCCACCAACCCACTCAAGAGTGATGCCTCGTCCCATGACACTCATTAGATTAGATCGAACGGAGCCAAACTAGATCGGGAGAACCCGACCTAAATTGTGCACAACAAGACAGGTCGACAACTACTGTCAATATCAGTATTAATGCGTGGCGTCCATACTCTCTCTTATTTACATATTTTTACCAATATAAATTATAATATTAGCCGTGTATAAATTTAATTAACTAATCAAGATCACATTTGTAAAAAATAAATTTAAAAAAAGATCGTTTACTCAGACAAATGAATCAATCAAATGGACAATTATGGTGAAAGTTAGCAGCCTTATGAACAACCGTCTATTTAATTAATGCATTTGACTAAACGAACTATTATTTTTCAAATTAATTTTTTTTACAAATGTGATCTTAATTAATTAAACTTTTAACCTGTATACATTATAATTTATATTAATAAAAATATATAAATAAAAAAAATATGAACACTAACGTTAACGCTGATATTGTCAAGTCACAACTATTTTCTACGTTGAAAACTCATCTTGGACACACGGTACACTAAACAACACCCAATACCTTCCTCTCTATTAAACCCGAAAAAAAGGCCGACTGGTGGTAGAGTCGTGCTGACGTACGAGAGACTATTCTGCTTCCCTCCTCTTTTCTCTCATCTGCTTTTAGATCTGGCTCTCCTCCTGATCTGGTATTCCTCCTCCTCCTCCTCCTCAAATTTTCCTTATTTTCTTTTTTTTTTCTTTTTTTATATTTAAATTAAACCTCCCTGTATTTGAAATCGCTTTTCTCTCCTAGGGTTTACTGCGATCAGTTATTTTTTCTATTTCGGTGGCTTTGTGATTCTTTTCGCCATGGCTGCACCACCTGCCCGAGCTCGAGCTGATTACGATTATCTCATTAAGCTCCTCCTCATCGGCGACAGCGGTACGTTTTTTACGTTTCTGCCCCCAACCCCTCCTGAAACTTGTCATCTGACGCACTCATACGTCATGTGTTGACATTGTTGGATCGTATCTCTATGTCTCTATTGTTTGCGAATTTGGGGCTCTAGTTAGTTTGTTTTACTCGTTGATTAATCTGTTTTGAGTGCTTTAATTTCTGGATGTGATTTTTATGCGTGAAGTAAAATGGAAGATTGGGGGTAGAATTGCTGGTTTGGTATCAATTGAGGTAAGTAAATTCTGAGTGAAGCTTTTTTCCAATTAGTTCGAAGAAGTAGCAGTTTGTGGTGTTGTCTGTAGTTCAGAATTATATTATCTTTGAAATAACTTTACTTTGTTAAGTATTGAAGTATTGAGCTATAGCGAGACACTGCTTTTCTAGGTCTTGCCGTAACGTTTCGTAATGTTCGGCTTCAATTCTGTAAGCCAATTTTTGTCGTAGCAGTTTTTAGCTAGTGTTTCTAGGTTTGGTCTTTACTGATTATTGACTTATGTAGGCAACTCATTCTGTGTGATAACTCTAGTTCAGGTGTCATGTGCATTTTCAAGATAATCCCCTTCTGTTCAGTATCGAAGTTTGAACCCTATGTTTGAGCTACAAAAAATTGCTGTGTTTCTAGGACGATAACTTAATATAACATACTACCTGCACTAACTAGAACAACTTATGCCGATTCCTCGTACCGATCATTGAATCATTTAGTGGACAGCCCCTTGGGAAGTCACCAAGGGGCCAGCATACTGAGACACCATTTCATTGTAATACATAAATGAAATGAATGAAATGGTGTGGGTTTGATTCCAACTGCTATTTCATGTGAGGTAGACTCTTACCCTAATATTGCGGAAGATTGTTGGCATATCACATGTGAGCAGGTTTGTGCAAACACGTATATTTTGGTATTCTTGGATATATATTCCTCATACTTAGATTATGCATTGCAAATACTTGTAGCATGTCATTTTTCCATTTTTCCTAATTCTACTTGCTAGCATCAGGCTACTAATAACATTATTTTACTGAATTCCTTCTTTCAAGTGTTATAGATATCAAGTTGAGTTCTTTGTATCACAGCCATTGGCATTGGGTTGATTCTTTCCTCCTTTGTTATGCAACTCTGCAGGTGTTGGTAAGAGTTGCCTTCTTTTGCGTTTCTCTGATGGGTCCTTTACAACAAGTTTTATTACAACCATCGGGTATGTATTTTCTATGTACAAACATATTGGGGGTGCTGTTCTCTCTTCCTTCTACAACTGCTTCTGAATCTTTCTAGGGTGCCATTTGTTTGATAGTATTGATTTCAAGATAAGGACCATAGAGCTTGATGGAAAAAGAATTAAATTGCAAATTTGGGATACTGCTGGTCAAGAACGGTTTCGAACAATTACAACTGGTTAGTTCTGTGGCATTAATGTGTTTTAGTTAAATTGGAGTGTATGTCCCTACTTTCTCTTAAATGCAAATTTGATCATATGTGCAGCTGTGAGCATGAATTAGCCAAACATCTCCAAGTTTTTTCAATTTACAGAAATCAACTATCTTCAAGCTTTACTGGATCTTTGTAAATAATTTGAAAATTCAAATTGGATGGGCCCTCTGTATATGTTATGAATTGGAGTTTTTAAGAGCAGGCTGAAGCATTTGCTAGTGTCTGTCTCCTGTTATAGATTGGTGAACAGGTCCCACCTGGTCATGTAAAAATCTTTTCTGAGAGTGCTTTAGCTTTTTAGTATCACTGTTTTTGGCTTTTCTATGATAAGATCATTTTCCCCTACATCAATCTACCAATAACACCTCTTGCAAAAAAAAGATGTAGTACTCTGTTAAAGCAGTTGTCTAGTCCAAGTGTCTAACTCATTGTATTGCGAGATTTCATATGGCTGGCTTATTGCCTTTCTCAGATGTAGTGGGTCTCATGTGTTCCCAGGGTTTCTCTATTACCTTTATCGGTTCGGTTTTTTGGGAGACAGACACAGAAGAACTGTGTGAATCTTACAGTTTTATTTCTTTTTTGGTTACTTGCCATTGTTTAAGTTTTTAGTTTTATTGTGTATGGGCTCATTTACTTGCCAGAATAGGTCCATTTTCAGCTTTGTAGTAGCAGCTACTTTGTCTAATTGGTCTTAATTCTTAAATGATTCTTCTCTCTGCTGTAACTTTACGATATGACAATCTTGGTTTAACGATCAAGTTAAATTTTTATATCACCTCATAGATTCAGTAGTGTTTGGAGTCTGTCCTTGATGTCTTTAAAAAAAATGCAAAAGTTTTCTTAATTTTCTCTTGACTGTGCAGCTTACTATCGAGGAGCCATGGGTATTTTGCTCGTGTATGATGTCACTGATGAGTCATCATTTAACAGTAACGTCTTGATCACTTTTAATACTTATTATTTCTTTTCACCATTCAGTTATTTAAAACAGTATATATTCGTCATATTTTTGGAGGATCTAAACACAGGGTTTTACTCATGTAGAATCTGTTTTCTACTTTCTTTTGTTTCATACATAAAACTAATTTCGTATCTGCATCCAGACATTAGGAACTGGATTCGTAACATAGAACAGCATGCTTCTGATAATGTCAACAAGATCCTTGTTGGTAACAAGGCTGACATGGATGAAAGCAAAAGGGTTTGTTCCGCATCCCTTCTCCGTGTATTTGTTTTGTTGAGTGTGCTTGTTTCTGTTCTGTGGAGTCAAGTGACTTTGGTGATTTTCAATTGGGTCTTGATAAGTAACTTCTTTCAGGCTGTACCAACTTCAAAGGGACAAGCACTTGCTGATGAATATGGCATCAAATTCTTTGAGACAGTAAGTTTCTGATGGTATATTTTACCTTACTAGGTTGGCTTTTTGGGCATTTGCTGAAGATACTGTGTTTACAGAGTGCAAAGACAAATCTGAATGTGGAGGAGGTCTTCTTTTCAATAGCTCGGGATATTAAGCAAAGACTTGCTGATACTGACTCGAAGGCTGAGGTATGATTGCTGCCTAATCCTCCTGAATTCTACATAGGCAATTTGGTCTCCTGTGTATTTATAAATTAACATTGATATGATCCTTTTGAGTTACCATCATACAGTGTCGGTTATTTCTCTTGAGTTCCTTGATATGCACTAATTGCCTCTCTTAGATGTGAAAAGGTGATACTGTTGTTTGTTGGCTGTTGTTCAATTAGTACATTAAATAGTTAGTAATTTAATTCAGTTGGCTGTTGTTCAATTTATTTGGAAGTTTTCGAATAGTTAGTCTTTACATGTCAACATCAGTTGATATCAATGTTGTAAAATGGAAGATGAAATGATGTTTATTTGGAAGATATTGAATTGTTAGTCTTTACATGTCAACTTCAGTTGGTTGTTTAATGTTGAATTTATGCAGCCTCAGACAATCAGGATTAACCAACCAGACCAGGGAGCAGGGGCTGCTCAAGCTGCCCAAAAATCAGCCTGCTGTGGTTCTTAAACAAATCTGGTTGAACTTGATATGATGGGTAAATTTTCAAGGCAAAGTAATCACTCTGCTAGGAAAGAAACTGATTTGTTACAACTGTGTAACTGGTGCTTGTATTGTTTCCTTTACCATTATTTTATACATACTGATTTGGGTGTGAATGGTAGTTTATACTTTGGGAAGTGGATTATATATTAGTTGATTTTCATGAAATAGCTGATGAGCTTATTTCCATGGTCTGTTTATTTATGGATGAGACTTGAAATAGGCCGTCTCAACCCTCATGGGCTCCTGTGTGTGATCTACTGAGTGAAATTTGAGGCGAGAAACCCAGGAAATGACCGTTTTCTGTACAGATTATGTATGTGATAGATAAAGTTGCTAACAAGTCACTCATGCGCGACCTCTGAATCATACAATCGCGCGACTGTTTTCTGTTACAGTAACATAGCAATTGATCGACAGTTGAGCCGTAAATGAGGTACAACATTTTGTAAAGTTTATGAAAATACAAGGTTGTTGCATCGCGTAATGGGCTAATTCTATCCATACTGGTGTAATGCGATAGCCATACTGTTGCTTGTGGCATTGGCTTGGTGGGTTTGGCATGAATTTTATGCCTAGCAATGCCATGATGGTCCTTTTTCCTTTTGCCAGTGCGTTTTGACGATATAAAATGTAATTCTCTTTTGACTGTTCGGCTAAAATTCTTGTCCTGAAAACTGGTATCTGATCAGTTTTCTGGATATAGAGGATTATAGAACGTGGGTAGACTTGTAAATGAACCGGATCTTCATCCGAATCCGTTCCAGATTTGTGATTTTTAAACTGATTTGGATCAAAAATTTGACTCGTTGATCCATTAAGGACGCGGATCCATTAACTCATTTACTAAACGGATTGGATACGGATCTTGGTTGATCTGATCCTCTGAGGATTGAATCCGTTAAAAAATCATTAAATAATATTTTTGAAAATATAATATTATTGATAAATATTAAATAACATAATATTTCTCTGTATAGTCTAAACATTCGTATCTAAATTGTCTCTAAAGTATAATTTGATGAAGTTGAAGGTTAATAATGACTGTTATTTATGCTCAAAACATTGGACATCTATTTTGTTTATATTAGTTTGTCGCTAAGGAGTATTTTGAGTATATAATTCAACTTTTGATGTAAACCCTTAAATTGTTATAATATTTCATCAATTATTTATGATAAAATTATGAAATTATTATTTAAAATATGAAATATTTATTATTATAAACGGATCAGATTAACAGATCGGGTATCAATTAATAACCCTCCAGATCTGGATTTGGATCAAACTATCAAAGTTTTCACGGGTAACGGATCTGATCCAGATCTAAATTTTTTATAACAGATCCAAATCTAGGTGGATCCGGTCTAAATCCGATTCATTTACATGTCTAGACATGAGGACTCCTTATATGTAGCCAAATAGAGCTAAATCAGCTAATAGACCCTCCACTAACCAAAAGCTTATGATAATTCATTGTGGCCAGAGCTATTGAAAAGAAGAAGAAATAAACAAATAGAAGAAGAAAGCTAAAGGGGACACTAGCTCATATTATTGATTCAGTGATTGCTCACACAGAAAATGATTGGTGAAAGTTTTGAGACTCGTTGCTTTCGTGAAAGTTGATGATTATAGTTGATAAAAATCGATGGTTATGATCCCCACCAATATTGGTGTGATACCGGGAACTTCATATTGGTGTGATACCGGGAACTTCATATGGTATGATATCGGAAACTTCATATTGGTTCACAACTTGAGCTTCTGTTCTAGTGAAATCTAGCATATGCATACCCGGGTTATCATTTTTACTGTGTTCTAGTTTTCTAATGTTCCCAATCATGGTCATCGAGACCAAACTCTGTCGAACTGTCGTTTAAAATTGCACCGGAGTTTGAATATGCAGGAGCAATATATGGGCAACTCTGGTTCCTAATTAAAACTGAAACTGGAACAAGATTTGCCATCGAAATATTGTTCCCTTTGGTGTAGATTTGGAAGTGTTCGGAAACACGGTGGCTGAAAATGTCAAACCACAAGTCCATTACCAAAATTGGATATCAAATTTGCATATTTAACAACAAAAGCCATGACCAGAGTTTATTTAAACCCTAGTTGATGCTTTGGCTAAAGCATGAGACATCACCACATCAACTGGTTTGGTAGAATGTGCCTTCATCTTTCATTTTACCAAATTGTAATAGTAATCTTATGAGTCTTCCTCAGTTACGGTTTTCTTAATTTTGTTTCATTATATCTTTGCTTTGAAATGTTTCGGTTTGGTCTCCCTCTTTTGTTGTTCTCTTTTTCCTTCTTAATTCAATAAAGGTGACAGGGAGTCTCTTCTCCCCTTCACTAATCTTTCAGCCAAAAATAATAATTAAACCCTAGTTGATGGTATTTTTTACTCGCATCATGATTTGAAACTGGACTACACCTCTCTCGTTCCTATCTGATATTAGTGTTCACTCACTGAAGTTTAGTTTTTCTTTCGGTGGGATATAAACCGGGGCAACAATATGAGCCATATATCAAATTTGTGGTTGCTTACTCCTCCACTGCCACTGCTGTCATTTGCCCTTTTGCCAAATATATGATTCTGAATGTTACCACAGTGGTAATTCTGATTAATTAAAGCTGTTTCCTGGTCTGGTCTTACAGGTACCTGGGGATGGATGTCTAGTGCTTCCCCCAGTTCTTGTTGCTTACTCAGATGCCACTGCCATCAAGCATTCAAGCTCCTCTATTTTGTAAACTCAAACATACTATTATGGCGAGATTGGTTTCGAAAATATCGAAGCCACGAACTATATGCCTACACAGTTAAGGAGCCGTGCTGCTCGAAAAGGTTATACACTCGAATAGACGAATACCATCCTTCATTGTTTGCTCATGTCTCTTTGTGTCGATTTCTGCACACGTTAGTTTAGCAAGAGCTTCATGCACATAGATACAATATAGATTAGCTATGTGCGCCTTGCGTGTGTATGTTTTAAGAAAAAAAAACTGTGATGGAGAGCAATACTTTCCAAATGCTTCAATGCAATTCAAAAGGGTTTGATTGGCAAGACTAGTCAAAGACAACGATGATTTCCCCATTGTTTTGAGTGTGTGGTGGAACCTGTGATGTGGAATCCATAACTGCAGTACCAAATCTAAACCAGCAACTTTCTCAAATGGAAGAAAATCTGTAAACCACTTGTTTGAGAAGACTACATGTGGGTAGGCAAAGAGTGCAAAGTTATAAGTATTCGAACCCTAGATCTGCTCAAGTAGGGGAGAATCTATGTCAAAAATTTTATGTTACCATGCATGCACTATAAGCTGTCACCTACATCTGCTATTCTGCATATCTAGTTCCCTTCAGGTTGGGAGGAGGGAAATGTTTGTTAAAATGCATAAGGTAAGTTTAAGCATGGGTGAGAATGATATATGCTCAAATCAAGAGTGAGGAGCTGTTAAAGTGCGAGCGACAAACGTGGCTCGTGTATCATCCGTGTGCTGATACTGTCCAAATTTAACCACCTTTAAGGTGTTGGGTTTTATCCACAAAAGGTCTCGATACAATTAAAAATGATACACTCACTTATTAGTTATATTTTATTTGTCACTTTTCTGATGTGAGATCTAAAACAGTCCAATACTCTCAACACGCCCCTCACGTGCAACCTAACTCAAGGCTTGCACGTGATGAAATGGGGACCGAACAAACCAATAGACACTTGGTGACAATCCAATCGGAACTTTCCGATGGCAATATAAGCTCATACCGGGTGAAGATAATGAACTCACATTGGGCCCATAAGAGAACTTGACGAGACATATAGCCCAAGAGAATCGGAGAAGTAATTAGAGAGAGACCCGCTCTGATACCATGTTAAAGTGCGAGCGACAAGCGTGGCTCGTGGATCATCCGTGTACTGATATTGTCCCAACTTAACCACCTTTAAGGTGTTGAGTTTTATCCACAAAAAGTCTCGATACAATTAGGAATGATTCACCCATTTATTAGTTACTTATATTTTATTTGTCAATTTTCTGATGTAAAATCTATTACTCTTCAATACTCTCAACTGGAACATGCAAAGAGTTTACTGTAAAGGGTTCCTGAGAAGCAAAAGGCCCCAATGATCATAAGGCTAGCACAAAGATAAGACCAGCAAAATCAAAGTTTGTATGTAAGGTGTTCTTTATGAGAAATTCTACAATGTGTTGATGTATTACGTGCAGATATACAATTACCTGTAAGTGGTAATAATAGTGCTTAAATTGGTTACATGAATCCTTAAAGTGGTACATTTCTTAATTACTCCGAGGCCTGGAAGTAATAAAATGACTAAATGAGGTCTCAAAGCAGTGAGAAATGTAAACATATCATAGCCGTACTATTAGAGAATCACTAGTTTAATACTTATGCTAGCCCCCCCCACCCTCCAAAAAAAACAGCAATTACTTGCCCCGAAACTCAGTATCTCTTCAAATTATCTGAAAAATCTTTAAATTTACTCAAATAGTGTAGACCAACGTAAGCAGAAGATTGAGCTCAGAATGCTGTCCAGAGTCCAAACTGCATATTCTACCATCATCCACAGTATTCCCCACAGTTCTTCAGTGGGTGCCATTTAGCCAAAAACTAACATCTAATCATTCTAATGGGTTCCATATCAGATTCTGATTATCCAATTTAACCTAAGAGTAGTGCCTTCATAGAGATGAATCATGTTTAAAGCACAAGGAAACAAACCATTAAAGCCTAAGACTACTACTAGTGCTTATTGGGTGCTCATAATTTTGACTGCAAAACTGGCCTTTACCCCATTTACCAGAATCAATACATTATTTCAAGTTTTCAACTAGGAAAGCATTGCTGTAATGCTGTTGAGTGTTATGTGTCACCTTCAACAAATGCATTCTGGTATAGGATTCTATTAGTGAATAAACCCTCTAATCAAATTCTGGGAATACATATGTATATGAGAATCGATCTCTTTGTTTAGGCCTTGTGGGGGAATCTTCAAACGAAAATATGAAATGTGTTATACTTTTGAGTCATTTTAATTCAAAAGAAAAGGCCAGCAGTAGTGCTTCATCAAGTGGGCAACAATATGTCACTCTACTCTCTTTTCTGATCTAATAATTCTTGTGCAGATAGGGGGGATTTGCGTACACGAGTCTAAAAGGAAAGAGGTTCATGGAATTATCTAAAACATATCTGGGAGACATCAACAAAAACCTAAAGGCACTAACAACCCCATGCAGAAGATACCCTAATACTTAATTAGAGGAACTAAAACAGACTTTAAACCACGGCTTATTAGGATTATTTAGTAGTTCTAGTTCCATTAATAGGATATTTGGTGAAAAGCATTTTCGGTTAATCATTCACTTTTAAGAACCTAGTGGTTTCCTTCTAATTTCAAGTACTGATTCGCATGTATGCTAAGTGTCTGGTGATGTTAAGTTTGTGAGTAGCAAACTTCTATAAAGGGTTATAGCTAGAGTATAGACATTCTCATTGGGGCATTTGCTTCCTCATGTGTTTGAGAAGTGTTTGCATTTTTAATAGTTCAAGGCTTTAGAGAGACTTGGTTTCCTGTACAAGATGAGCAGCCATGAATTGGTTGAGAGATTCAAGGCTGCAAAGCCTTTCTTTGCGGTTGTTTTCTTGCAATTTGGGCTTGCAGGGATGGATATTCTTTGCAAGGCTGCACTTAACGAGGGGGTGAGCAACTATGTGCTCGTCGTCTACCGCCACGCAGTTGCCACTCTGGTTGTTGCTCCTTTTGCAGTGTTTCTGGACAAGTCTGTAATTGGATCTCTTAATTTTATGCACACACTGAAACACAATATCAGGTAGAGCGGTACAGACTAAACCGGTGTTTGATTTTGTTATGCAGAAAAGTAAGGCCAAAGATGACACTTTCAATCATCACCAAGATAATGGTGCTCGGCTTGCTAGAGTAATTTTCTGAATTTAACTTGCTGTACAAGGTTTCTCTTACTTTCATGTGTAATCATCTTTCTTAATTTCTTCTTCTTTAATCTCTTTGCAGGCCAGTGATTGACCAAAATTTGTATTACTTGGGAATGAAATACACAACAGCAACCTTTGCAGCAGCTATGTCCAATATTCTTCCTGCCCTTACTTTTGTAATGGCTTGGATTCTTAGGTAATACACCATGCTTCTTTCTGAACAAGAAAGACACTAATTAAGTTTAAAAAAAATAAACATTAAACCAATTCCGGTTACTTATCATGCCTATGTTTGTCTTCAGGCTCGAGAAAGTAAAATTGACATGCATCCGAAGCCAGAGTAAGATGCTCGGAACTGCAGCAACAGTTGCAGGTGCCTTGATCATGACACTGGTGAAGGGACCACTTTTGAAGCTGTTTTGGACCAGAGCACCCACAAGTAACCAACAGCAAACAAATGGGATATATATTCATAGTTCAATTAAGGGCGCCCTATTGATCACAGCCGGTTGCTTCTGCTGGGCTTGTTTCATGATTCTGCAGGTATCTCATAAGTGCATGCTATCTGTGTGGCTTTGAAAAATCAATGGTCTTGATCATTACTGATGCACTTAGTGATTTTGTGTAGTCAATGACACTAAGAACATACCCTGCTGAGCTCTCCCTTTCAGCTTGGATATGCCTGATGGGCACATTGGAAGGAACTGCTGTAGCATTAGTCATGGAAAGGGGGAATGCTGCAGTTTGGGCTATACATTGGGATGGAAAATTATTGGCAGCAGTCTACAGTGTAAGAATATCAAATCATTAGTGTCGAAAGCTGAATCGGAGTGTGAATAACAATATCCTATACTCACACATAAACTGTGCAGGGAATATTCTGTTCAGGACTAGCTTATTACATTCAAGGAGTGGTTATGAAACACAGAGGCCCTGTGTTTGTGACAGCTTTTAGTCCCCTTGGCATGGTTATCGTTGCTGTCATGAGCTCCTTCATTTTGCGAGAACAATTGTTTCTTGGAAGGTAATAGGAATACTATAAGATGTGGAATCTGTATAAAAAACACACATGTATACAAGACATTAGCTAATTCGATCCTTTTACAGGTTACTTGGTGCTTTGGTCATAATCACCGGCCTGTATCTGGTTGTTTGGGGTAAAAGCAAAGAGAAGTCCCCAGAAGAGGAACTACTCGAGCTAGCAGCAACGAAACAAGTAGGAGAGGAAAAGGATAGGTCCAATCTTCAGGTCATCACAATTGCATCATCTTGCAAGTGAATTTGTAGGGAGAGAAGAGGAGTAACCTGACTGAATGAATCTAATATCTATATAACTTTTTAACGTTCTTTAATGCTTTCAGAGGGCTTCATTCACAATCTGAAAGAAATCAACAATAATAAAATACCCAGTTGTGGTCTAGTTGATTAAACATGATCTGAGAGTCTAATTTCCTCACAAATGTAAAGGAAACTGAATGAAGAGTAGCATGATCAATCTACTATGTAACACTTCATGACTTAGTATCCATGATACTAGTGTCAAACTCATAGTGCATGATCAGCAACAATGAGCATTAATGGATTAACTTCAGCAATGAATTCAATAACCTTTAGAACAAAGAAAGGCAAACCATCATTCCAGAAAGTAACAAAAATCTTAAATTTCATTTGTTCAGGAGTTATGCTACAGACTACACCCATTTCATCAGGTATCAAAGGACCAACAACAGGGGTTACATACCAAGGTTCATTAAAAAGATTAATGATACCAGTTTGTCCTTCACATGATAACCCTGAGCCCTTGCGAAGGTGGAGTACTCACCAACAATGAGTACATGTTAGAGCCAAAAATGGTTACGTGTATGCACAAAATTAAAGAGACCCTGCCTTAACATTGAGGTGCTTGCTTCATGACAATTGTTTCATCCTTCCCATATATGCGTTGAAGTTCACGGGTTGCAGCCAAAAATGATTCTGAAAAGGTGGAAGAAGAAGCAAATGACAACAAACTATTATAGTACTTTCTCCCTTATTGTAAGATTGACCAATTGACAACAAACTATTGTCGACCTTGCATGTCATGACCCATTGATATGTCTTCCCCTTTATTATATAGATATGACTGGTTGACATGGTACCTTAATCTGCCTTGTTGTAGGCACTTTCATCAAATAACCTTTCAGTGAACTGGCCAGACAACTACTCTTTATTTCTTATTGTTCTTTATTGTGGGAGTGGTTGCTAAAGAGTTTCTAGATTAATTACAGATAAATGCAGAAGACAGCTAAACAAGAGTTATGGGGAGAAATTGAAACAGTAAGGGCACTAAATGCAGTGACAAATTATTAAATTAATGCAACAATAAATGTGGCAATAAGTGTCGAATTAATCCACCGAGCTAAACCGTCGAAGGAATAAATGTAAGTTGATGGAAGTAATAGACGTAACGTTAAACCAGAGTAAGTAGCCTTAATTCGGCCAGTTACTCCCCCATTTACTTGGGGACTGGGATGCTTATAAATATAGGCTAAGTTGAGGAGGTAAGGGAGAGGTGAGATCTGACTCTGATTGAATCTTCTTTTTATTACTAAGAATTGTTCTGACTTGAGCGTCAGAGAGTGTTTTGCAGGTACCCCCTCCTCTCCATTCCGAGGGAGTTATTCGACAATCTTATTCGAGGGAATTATCCGATGATCTTATGCGAGGGAGTTATCTGAGGATCTTATACGAGGGAATTATATTTTATCTGAGGGGCTGCTTAATCCGAGGTTAGCTCCCGCTCCAGCCTGAACCTTATTAGTGGGTCAAACTCCTCAACGAAATTTTACCGCACCAACAATCAAGCACATACTTTCTTTGTGTTAAAGCAATCTCATGCTTGGACCTTGCAACTTCAATCCCAAAAATACTTCAATTCACCAAAATCTTTCATTTCAAATTCTTAGGACAAAGCTTTTGTAAACTTACCATCTCAACTAGATCGTCACCTGTAACAACCATGTCATCCACATACACAATCAAAACAGTAATCTTACCATTCTTGCATTTAATGAACATGGTATGATCAAAATTGCTTTGCTGATATCTGAATGTCTTCATGGCTTTGGAGAACCTCCCAAACCAAGCTCTAGGCGATTGCTTCAATCCATACAAAGATTTCTTCAGTCGACACACTTTTCCAACATTACATGATCTACCGCTGATACCAGGCGGTGTATCCATGTACACTTCTTCTTCCAGAGTTCCATTCAAGAAAGCATTCTTCACATCAAACTGACGTAGTGACCAATCATAACGAGCAGCCAATGCGATAAGAATTCTTACTACGTTGATTTTGGCTATTGGAGCAAACGTCTCTTGATAATCAATGTCATATCGTTGAGTGTATCCTTTAACAACCAAGCGAGTTTTATATCTGTCAATGCTCTCATCAGCTATCAACTTCACTGCAAACACCCAACGACACCTGACTGTCTTCTTACCAGGAGGCATAGGAACAACATCTCATGTTTCATTATTCTGTAGGGCTTACAGTTCTTCATTCATAACTTGCTTCCACTTTGGATCCGCCAGGGCATCCTACACGTTAGTAGAAATAGATATTGTGGATAATTGGTTAACAACAAGTTCATGTGATCTAGGCAACCTATGGTGGGATATAAAGTTAGAAATAAGATACTTGGCTTTGGCTTCTATGCTAGGCTCATATTGTTTCTTTGGAACCCCTTTTGTTACCTGCTGAGATCTTCTAGGTACAAAAGTTTCCACACTACCCAATTCAATGTTATTATTACATACCTCTGGGAGGAAATTCTAGAAGGGTCCTTCAGTTGATAGAGTATAAGGGGGTCTTCAGACACAATTTATTCAGTTGAAGGAAGTTCACATTCTGGTCCAGTAGTCGAGTCAACCTTATTCGTTGGCATGTCGACTAGCTCTGTTTTGGGAGGAATCGATGAGCCGCCTGAATCATCAACCGTAAGCTCCTTTGCAGTTGACGAGTCGACTCGACTGGTTGACAGATCCACTCATGTGCTTCCAGTTTCTTCTACTCGGTTTCCAGTTCCAAATTGACTTTCCAAGTTCTCCAAATCTTCAAATTCGTCCATATTCAGAGGATTTCCTACATACTTGCTCTCCCCTTGAAAAGGAAGACTCTGAAATTCCCCTTGAGTAATAAGGTTCAGACTCACGGAATGAAACATCCAAAGAAACATCCAAGGAAACATGCATCTTATTAAGAACCGGGTCATAGCACCGGTACCCTTTCTGGAACTCAGCATACCCTACAAACACACACTTCGCCGCACGCAGATCAAGTTTGCCTCTTAGTTGCTTGTTGATATGCACATACACCGTACATCCAAAACTCTACGCTCCAAATTAGGTAAAGATGGTACATGGAGCAACTGATGTAACTTCTGATATGGGTTTTGGAACTCAATCACACGGGAAGGTGTGCGATTGATCAAGTATGCAGCAGAACACACAGCTTCTCCCCACAACTTTCGATCCACATTCATACCAAAGAGGGAGGCACAAACAATTTCCAACAGTTGTCTATTCTTCCTTTCAACCAATCCATTTTGTTGAGAAGTATATGCAATTGCAGTTTTGTGTCTAATTCCATAAAGTTTGGTGAATGCAGACATTGAACCATTCACATATTCACCACCATATCAGATTGAAGTACTCGAATTTGTTGTTGATACTGAGTCGCCACCATCTTATGGAATTCAGTAAACCTGGAATGCACTTCATTCTTGTGCTTCATCAAGGATACCCAAGTCATCCTAGTACATTTATCGATGAAAGTCACAAAATTGCGAAAGCCAAAACGTGTAGAGAATTTGGTAGGACCTCAAACATCAGAATGTATTTTCATAAAAGAAACTGAACATTTAATTAAACTTGGAGAATAGGTAGTACGGTGGCTCTTCGCCAGTTCACAAATTTCACACTTAAAATCAGACTCTTCAACAACAGAAAATAATTGTGGGTGTACCTTTCGAAGATACCTAAAAGATAAATGACCTAAGCGGCGGTGCCATAACCACACTGCCTCTTTGGCCTTATTCAGACTACTGGTGTTGTTTGCTTTACTTAACGAACTCAACTGTTGTTGCCCACTGCTCGTCAAATCCAGGTAATACAATTTCCCCCTTCTAACACCATAACCAAGAATCCACCTTGTCAAAATGTCCTGAAAAATACAGAAATTAGGATAAAAGGTTACATTGCATGAAAGAGCCATAGTAATTTGTTCCACAGATAAAAAGTTATATGCAAGAGAGGAAACAATAAGTACAGAATCAAAGGTTAATCCATCAGAAATTTTTCACAGATCCTTCACCAATAACAGGAGAAGGTGAACCATTAGCAGTAGAAACAACATGCTGAGAAGATGGCTTAATGGAGTCTACAAAACTAGGGTTATTTGTCATATGATCGGATGCACTCGTGTCTAATATCTAAGTTTCATTCGTAGATAATGTAGAAAGAGAAGATGTCTTACCCCCTCATACCTGATTCAGCTACAAGTGTAGAGGACTGTTCAGACGACTCCGTAGCAGCTGCAACTGCTTTTTTGATATTTTTGCGCGGCTTCTTGGTGAAATCTCACCATTTAGGATATCCAATAATCTCATAACATTGCTCCTTGGTATGACCAACATCCTCACAATGAGTACAAGTAAGATTTGGAAACTTGACCAGATACTTCCCTCCAGTTTTTGATGTAGAAGCACCAAACCTAGGTGGACCAGCAAAATCTAGAGGAGGACCAGATCGGTGCTGGGAGTCCAAGGCACCGGCTACTGGTGCAGGACATGGGAGTGTTGCAGTGTCCATAACTGTGGCCTCAGGTGTAGCTGCAAGGTGCAACGTTCGATTGTTGTAGACTCTACGAATGTATGCATAACTTTGCTCCAAATCTAGCTTCGGATCCTTTCTCATAATCTCTTCCCAAACTTGATTGATAAGCCTAAAATATACTTATAAATAAACCTTACAATCATAATTACGTTGTCGATTGTAGTATAGGAAAGTAGGGGTCTCCCGCAGAGGATTGTATATAAATCACCAATCTAAGACTCAATCTAAACTTAAAAACCTAATTTGTCCAGTCAGAAAGAACTGATCGGCAGACGGCTCTAAACTACTCTTAATACAACGAAAATTTACAGGCACTAACTAGACTCGATGAACTAACTATTGTCAAAGTTTCACAATTTTTGGAATTGATTTACTATGCTAAATAAATTCGACAATACAGAGGACAGAAAACCTACGAAAATAAAAGAATGTTTTTGGGTTTTGAAATATATAAGAAAAACAATAGCTAGGACAACCATACAACACTAGAACATATTTTACCAAAGATTTGTCAACCTATATGCTTCTATTCAATCAAATGTCTTTACCCATGCTAAGTCAATGATGTGTTAAACTTAACCTATCAACCTTTCTCACTTGGTATGTTAAGAGAATGATGTTTTCAACTTAACTTAGCTTCTAACATGGAACCTAGAGTGATGTTCTCGCACAGCTCTCACACAGAATTCATTAAGATCGAAACGATTATGAATAAAGCTATGCAATTTCGGTACTGATGTTGCCCTAATCTACCTAGATGCCAATTCATATGAATGAGGCTCAAGTCACTCATGTGTTACTCTAGATAATATGCTTGACATGATGAACAAAACACAAAATCATAGCAATAAACCCTAGCATGCTTACTACATTTGCAACCATAATAAACGAAACTAGAATTTATCAATAAGAAACCAATGAATCAACAAACATTCAATATCCAAGAAACAATAAAATCAATGCCAAAATTTTGGTTTACACATGTCCAGGGCTAGGCAGCCCTAACTATCAAAGACTACTAGAAATACATAGAGAAAATAAAATAAAACATTAGAAGAGGAATGAGAAAAGGATGGCGGCAATGGACTGATGTTGTGCGTCCAAAGATAGATGTCTTCAAAACTCCTGGAACGATGTCAAGACCTCCTTTTATATATAAGCATCTGCTATTAGGGTTAGAAAACCCTAATTTCGTCCATGGACTTGACTTTGTGGTCTAGGCCTTGAAATTGAAGTTTCGGTCCAAATCAGAAATTCGGGCAGACTGACCTTCAGTCACTAAACTATCATAACTTCTTCAAAAAAATAGGTATTAACGATCCGTAAAAATTTCTGGAAAGTAGACTCTTGTAGCTTTCCGTTGATATAAGACTCATCTCCTGGATCATTGTGAGCTGGTCACAATCCTCTGTCGAAGTTGACTAATAATTTCTGACATATTTTCTGATTTCTTTCCTTGCACGATATGGATTCTTTTTCCTTCAAGATTTCTTCTTTTTTGCTTCTCTTGTGCTCCTCGGCTTTATTTGAGACCTAAAAACACAAACTAAGTTACAATGAATATTTCTAAAGGAATTACATAGCTAAATATGATTGAAAATACATTAAGAACGTTACATAAAATGCATCTATCATTGATCAAATTCAGAATCCAATCCGCTTAAGAACATGTGAACTCTCAATCGGGCCATATACGATGCTTCATACACAACACCATCTATTGTAGTGGAATGAGATGTAAGACGTTGATCAATCTCTTCCAACCATCCTACAAGTTCATTATAGTAGGCAGAAAGAGGTCGGCAATTCTGCTTCGTCCAAAAACAAAGGCGATAAAGTTCAAAGAGTCGGGTTTCATCTGAATCATCATAATAGGTCTTGTACAGAGCATCCCAGATAGCTTTGGCAGTTGACAATCGAAGATACCTGTTCATCAAAGATGGGGACATGTTATCGATGAGCCAGCACTTTACTTTTTCATTGTCAGTGGCCCATACACGATATGTTGATGAATAAATTTCAGGTTCAGCTTCAGTAATAATTTCGAGCTTGCTACGTCCTCCAATACATATCTTCATGAGAGGAGCCCAATTGGAATAGTTGGATTCAGTCAAGAGCATACCGATTAGAAACGCTGAATAATCTTGAATCGTGTTGTGGATTGGTACGGCTCCTTCTCCATGGTTAGGGTTTGGAATCATATCTCACATGATTTGCAGATTTCAGATATCAAGTTTTATATTTCGGGTGCAGCAGAAACGATTTCGGTGGTGGTGGTGGATTTCTGGGTTTCAATTCAATTCAGGGTTTTTCGGCTCTGATACCAAGAAGAAAGGTATTCATAAGAACTTCACATTCTTATTCATCATAATTATGAGTTAATATATAACTTTACAAGAGGTGTCCTTATAGAAATATATATCTATAAAAGATCTTCTATACAAACAAGAATTTTAAAAGATCTTCTATACAAATAAAGATTCTGTAATTCAACCAGCACCATGAAGCATTGATGACAACGCTTGGGCTCATTTGTAGAAGAATTATCATAAAGCCTCTGGTACCCTTTGCCATCCAAAAGCCTTGATTCTGAAAAGATCGGACGGTTACAAATGACATTTCAAAAACATGTCTTCACCAGATCTTTAATTTTTTTTACAGATGTAAGGAAGTTTGATACCCATGTTGAGTAATATAGCGAACTGATATCAAATGTGTCAATAACTCAATAAGTGTACCAAACGTCTTAACCAGTTACAACTCCTGTTCATTCAGACTAGATGTTTATCATAGAACATGGCCTCAATGCTTGTTGTTTTTGTAATGACTGACTGAAATGCATTGGCTGGCATATAGTAAACAGAAGCACACGCACATCTAACACATTTCCATACACATCCTAAAATCAGCCCAAAATTTCAAGATCACACAATGTCATCACTAATTTTTAAAATCCACATTGCTAAATGATGCATGCAAAACAAAGCGAAAGCAAACATACCATTCTTGTTGCTTCACGTCAAACTCCTCTCCGCTTAAGGTATCACAGTTCCCTATCAGGTCCAACACTCCAATTACTTTTCTCTCAACACTCACCGATACAAATATCCTTCCTCCAACAATACACATTGATGTCTTTGACAACCAAGAAAATGCAGTATATTAATGTCAAATTTGAACCCTCATTACCGAAAACCACAGAGATAAACCCAATGAAAGTATGCAACCATGCATCCAAGTGTAAATGAGTAAAGCACAAAAAGAAAACAAAAACAAATAAAGATCCCAAATTTAACTATATGAGCAAAAAAGATCACTTCTTTACTTGCTCACTTCTCGATTTGTATTGAACTGGAAGATACTCTTAACTAGTTCATTACACTGTGTAACGAATCGAAACAACGTTGGTTAATGCAAACCTAAAGAAGAAGCTGTCGGCGGTGATCGCGGGAGATCTGTGACTAGGAAGGGGTGAATTTCCCGGCGTCAGAATCACCAGAAAATGTGCCGCCGAGAGATCTATGTAACACAGTGAGCACTTTGGTTTAGTTTAGTTTTGTTTGGGGTTTGTTTTAGTCAAGATCTTAAATTTCGACGATTACAGAAATATCGACTTTCTGAAAAATAGATATTTTGACAGAAATTTTGAGGAAATATCGATAGCAGTAAAAAATTGAGAAAATTGACAGAAATTTGAAGAAAAATACGAAAATTTTAAATGAAATTTTAAGAGATATTTGTTTACTATATTATGTACTATATTTGAAAAGAAAACATTGAACAAATATTGATCTATAGTGAGTTGTAGTAATTTAAAATGAAAAAGTAAGTGTTGAACCGTTAAATAAGTACTTTAAAACCACGTAGAAGATCTTTAAGGTACAAAATTTTCGCTATATTCATCATCTATCTGTGTGGAGTCTTCAGTGTATAGTGAAGAATAATCATTAAATTATACCTCACCTTTCTAGTTTTGCATGTATTGACTTATATGCCAACCATACGAGTCAAGAGAGACTGATCATGAGTTTTCATATATACTGAGAGTTGTAATAGGCATTGAGCATCGCTTGACCTTAGCCATAACCATAATCATTAGAAAATTGTGTTTCAGATTGTGACCACGAGTTATCATTTGATTGCACCCTATAAGGTATGAAATATATTAGATAAGACATTGCCAGATTTTCGTCGTAAAGGTATATGGTGGATTATAAACTTTTGGATATGAATTGAAGTAATTGTTTGAATTTTAACTTGAGGATTAAAAATTTTTGGGAAAAAAATTGGAAAATATCAGAAAATTTCAAAAATTTCGGACGAGAAATGCTTAGAATATAAAAGATATTTTAGAGGTAAAAAACGAAGTTTTCGATTAAATTTTGCGGAAAATTTTGATTTTTAAGACCTTAATTTGAGGTGTGCTAATAGCACCACCCAGGCACCCATATAATATTATACATCATCATTAACTGCAACAAGAAAATAGATATAAAAATATAAACTTTATAAAATCCCTCCACCATTTGTAGTTATTTTATTAATTTTATTCATTATTGTTTCTAAATTACCTAAACAGTCCTTGTGTAATTCTTAATATCCCCTTTCCTCCTTCCTTTTTTGTCTTTTTCTTCTCGGTCTACTACTGATTCGCCATGACAGGCGTTAAGCCTCCATACTGTAATATGTACCCATCCAAATCCTCGCTCACCGTCACAGTATTGATCTCCCTCACCGAGCACGAACACTGCACCTTCTCCCCCTCCCTCGGCGAGAACAACCGCATCATCTCGAATATCATCTTCCCCGTTTCGCTTGACTCGGCAACCCTGGAGAGAAGCCCGCCGACAGACCTTCAAAAACAGAGGGTGGAGAGGTCGAGGAGGATGATGGAGTCGTGGCCGTGGGTACAGAGCTAGCGAAGCATTTGGAGGAGGAGACTGACGAAGTTGGGATCGACAACGGTGAGGTACGTGGGATTGGCGATGGTGGAGGGATCGAGAGGGAAGAGAGCCATTTGAGGATTGGAGGGTCTATAGATGTAAAGAATTATAAATAAGGGCTGTTTAGGGTAATTCAAAAACAAAATTGAATAAAATTAATAAGAAAATAAGAAGGGGTGTGTGAATAGCAATTTGGGGATATGTCTTAAATTTCGACGATTATGAAAAATATTGACCGTCTGAAAAATGGATATTTCGACTGAAATTTTGAGAAAATATCGATAGCTGTAAAAAAATTGAGAAAATTGACGGAAATTTGAAGAAAAACACGAAAATTTTAAATGAAATTTTAAGAGATGTTTGTTTACTATATTATGTACTATATTTGAAAAGAAAACATTGAATAAATATTGATCTATAGTGAGTTGTAGTAATTTAAAGTGAAAAAGTAAGTGTTGAACCGTTAAATTAGTAATTTAAAACCACGTAGATCTTTGAGGTACAAAATTTTCGTTATATTCATCATCTATTTGTGTGGAGCCTTTAGTGTATAGTGAAGAATAATCATTAAATGATACATCACCTTTGTAGTTTTGCATGTATTGACTTAAATGCCAACCATACGAGTCAAGAGGGACTGACCGTGAGTTTTCATATATACTGAGAGTTGTAGTAGGCATTGAGTATCGCTTGACCTTAGCCATAACCATAATCATTAGAAGATTGTGTTTCAGACTGTGACCACGAGTTAGTAAGGGTATGAATTAAAGTAATTGTTTGAATTTTAACTTGATGATTAGAAAATTTTGGGCAAAAAAATAAAAAATGGAAATTTTCTGAATTTTTCAGAAAATATAGGAAAATATCAAGAAATTTTGAAAATTTCGGATGAGAAATGCTTGGAATGAGAAAGATATTTCGGAGGTCCAAAAAAAAACAAAATTTTCAACTAAATTTCGCCGAAAATTTCAATTTTTAAAACCTTGGTTTTAGTGTGAAAAGGAGAAAGATGGGAAGTGGGTTGCACGATCACAAGGCCTGAGGGGTTGCTTGGGACACACACGTGGCACTGGAGCTTCGGTTGTAGGGTGCGGTGGCGAAGGTGGCTTGTGTCATGGGGCATGTGGCGCGAGTTGATTTGGCGACACACAAAAAAGTCTCGATCTTTTTTGGCAAAATAGTAGGGCTATCAACCGAGAAATTTTTGTATACACGGCCGTGTATGTACACGATACGATCTTAGTAATTCATAACAATTCATATGTTTGACCATTCATGTATCAATATTATATCATCTAATCTCAACCGTTTATATGTGTCATATACATATAAGACCGTGTATTAAAGATACTCCGATCAACAAACACCTGAAAATTGCTTCTTGATTTGGGGCTGGGTTTTCTGTTTTTTTTCTTTATATCTGTTTTTAGAAATATTTCTCTATCCATGATAGTTCATTGCTCAGTCTTTTAAGGTCTTAACTTGCAAATATTCATAAATAATTGTTTGAAGATTTCCCAATTTGATAGCTTCTAAAGATTAATTAATATGCCAGCCAAAAAAGACACATTAATATGACAATGCAAAATGTTGGAGTAGCACAGAGTCCAAGACTGCTCAACCTGATCATTTTGAGCCCATAGTAGTCTATAATCTATGGCTACTAAGCAAACACTTCACCGGAATAGAAAATCGACCCTATGCCAAGCACACAATGTATGATGAGTAACAAATTATTCTGCAAAGAATCGTAGAACAGCTATCGAAACAAAGTTACTATGCTAGCCAATCAATGAGCATTTAGTCTCGACTTATAAATTAGAGAAAGAATGCGCATCACTGGCGGAGCTATACACAGACCAAAGGGTGTCATGACCAATGTCTAGTTTTACATGTATTTTATCTTTAAAATCTAGCTAAATTGGAGATTTTATTAACAATGACACCCCTCATTTCTTCTCTCTAGCTCCGACATTCATGCTCACTTTCCACAACTAAAGTACAACTGAGTAAAGAATCGATTAAACTTGTCATTTTTGTACGTAGATCACAGTTAATAAAATCCTATGAGGATCTTATTCTTTCATTTCAAAGCACCAGGTTTTGTTTTTTGTTTTTCAAACCCAAAAGCATACTTCATGTACGCACTCTTAATGTAAGACAGTAGTTCAAGGACTACATTATTCACAGTGTAATAAGAGGTTTAGGTTTTACGTCCACATCCTCACCCGTTTTGTATTATGCCGTTTCATTTAGCAAAGTATGAAAACTGTTGCATCGGTCTTTTTTAAAGAAAAATGTAAAACAAAATAAAATATTTTTCATGCAACAATGCATATATAATTATCCTAAAAAAATTCCTATTTAATACTAACCATTTATCAAGACATGGTTACACAAATATAAACCAAAAACCCATATTTTCCATTAAATATCAGACCTACATCTTCTCTCTCATAACCCACGATCCAGATCCAGATTGAAGTTGTAGATGTGAAGGCTGTCGTCGTTGTCGAGGGTGAGCTAGCGCGAGTCCACGGCAGGTCACGATTCATCGTCAATCCTAGTCTCTGCCGAGTCAGTCACCGTCAAGATCTAGCCGAAATCTGACATCACATTCATTCAGACTCTGAGCGTCGATCATTACTGTAGTCGTCAACAAGGGAGGTCCAGTGGAGACCCCGAGAACCTAGCTGATCTGATTGTGGATTTGATCCCTCTCATCAACGACATCCATCTTCGTTGCGACGAGGCGTCTGCCTCCCTCGCCTAAATTGACTAGATCTCGTCCATTCGAGCTCAAACGCCAGC
Organism: Comarum palustre; assembly: GCA_951800085.1. Lineage (NCBI taxonomy): Eukaryota > Viridiplantae > Streptophyta > Magnoliopsida > Rosales > Rosaceae > Comarum > Comarum palustre. The sequence continues at coordinate 21,644,075 of OX637578.1, read as the reverse complement.
GAATGGTGGACATCAACAAAATATTCTACCGAAACTTCTTCTCTGGTATCTTCGCTCCTCTCAACCGATTTCGATTCAGGTCTGTATGCCTTAATTTTATTGGCATATGTTTTTCTCTATTTTTGAATCTGTAATTGATAGGGGTGGGTATAAATACGGTTTTCAACCGAAAATTAAAAAAACGATCTTAAAATCTAGATCAGATAACCGAACTGATTAAAACATGTCAAAAATAACATAAATCGGTCTGAATCGGTTTAAATAAAATTGGTTCCGGTTTAACCTAAAAACGGTTTGAATTAACGAAATTTTTTATATATGTTAATAATTTTAGTTTCATTAATAATTTGTAAAGGCAAACCAAAATGACGAAGAGTTCCTCTTAAACGTGGGCCTTCACTTAATAGTTAATAGTTAAAATACTGTCCTATCCCTTTCCCCTATTCAATTTAAAGGGAGGGGAAGTTTTAAAAAAAATTAAGGGAAGGGATCAAAATTCCTCTGCCAAAAGCTGAACCATTTACAGTTAATCACCACCACCAAAATCAAGTTGTATCAAAAGCTGGTTTTCAAAATAGCTTATAAACTCACGCTTCCACGCATGTCCAATATGCCCAGAGCTGCAGCCACTACCACCTTCTCAGTAGACTGTAGTCTTAAGAAGCTTTTGCTTGTGAATCACTATATATATAATCAGCCACCGTCCCAAACTGAAAAATGTCGGGAACACGCGTCATAAAACCAACTGCTGCTTCTGTCTGTCTTAACAGTTTCAGAGATCCATTACACAATGAACTGCACTCTCTCTAAGTTCTGCATTGGTCTTCAAAAGGTAAGCTTAGCTTGTGTGATTCAGAACCTGGTGGAGCCTGTGTTTAAGCAGCTTTTTGCTCATGAGTACCAAAAGCTCTTCGGCTTGCACTTTGGCCACGCATGTCACTGGCAACCGAGAATTGGGAGCAACTCTGTTACTTGCTGTGTTTGTGGGAACAGCAGGTTTGGGTTTTTTCTTGCTGGCCAAGTCTATTTGGACTGCAAACAAAGAATAGACCGGTCTGTGGTCCGAGAACTTTGATTCTCCTCTCAAATACCACATCTGTTTAAGTCCTTCTCCTTTCCATAGAATCCTGTCACACCTGCAATGTGCATCATGACCCACATTAGCTTCTCAACAATGTTATATACTTGGAAGTTGGAACTATCTGTAACACATTTACATCTAAGTGTAAATGTAATCCGGTTTGATACAAACCAAAAGTTGTAGATGAATGCAAAATTTGTGAATACTATTAGGTATTCCTACTTGGGTTGGGTTGGGTTGGGTTGGGTTGGTACATATAAAAATAGTACCACGAGACTAAAATACGGCAAGTTGTTTTGAGAGTGAAATTGTTTCATAGAAGATAATGATGCTGTTGAAATAAGATATATTGCAGACATGGCTGGTCTGTATGTCACTTGTATTATTTTTTAGCAGATGAAGGAAACAGGTCTCACCTGCTAAACTCTACCACTTATATTAAACTGTACTTATCACAATGCTTCAATTAATGTGCAATGCAAATGATGATGATGATGATGATATTTAATAAGAATCTTGATTTCATGTGGTCTACAGCAGAAACACTAATTAAGAAAGTGATATCTTAATCCCCACCCTCTGCGCTTATTTTAAAGATTAATGCTTTAAGTGAAATCAGCTTAACAGAAATGTGAAGAGTGAGTAGCAGAAAAACAATTGAAACATCTTTTCAACAAATCAAGAACCTGCAGCCTGGAGTCAATACATGTTCAACAAAAGTGATAGAACTGATCCAGAAAGACTAGGTGTATGTAACTATGCAGCAAAGGTTTAGGTTGAGGCGTAGTTTTAGAAAGATTATCAATGAAGTGATGCTACATGTACCAAATTTTTCGATCACAATGCGGAGATCTCAAAGAGAGATGAAACTCACTGGTAAAATGTGTGCATGATTAACAATTCATCCTAAAAAATTATGAGACATAAGATTACATATGTTTTTGTGTGTAATGATGGTGATCACTACTTGGTACTCATTTCAATAAACTAAATGACGGGAATATTCTACATTGTATGCAATAATTCATGTACAGCTCAAATAATAGGGAAACAGGAAACTTGTTGGAATTCTTACCAGGCAGGAGTGCGTCTATTTTCTCTAGAATTCGAAGTTTGGGCAACATAATGATTAGAATTTGCAAGGTATTTGTAAGTCGGAGCAAAAAAAATCCTCCCTTCTTCCCACCCTGTAAACACTCTACCAGCTTGTTGCTCTATCCTTAGCTGCCAAAAATAATCAAATACAAGCATAAGATTGAAACTGCCATTCTCTATACTTGAAGTAAACCAAAACAAATATTTTCAATTATTACAATCTTACCTGATCTTTCTCTAAAAGTGCTTGCCAGTTTTGCTTCTGCAGAAGTTCATGTGTGTCGGCGCACGCAGCTGCTAGCCGGTAATTCAAATCCCCAAGCCAAATAATCTTGCTGAATAGGACAGTAGGGTTGTAAGATAATTGAAGCGTACCAATAGACTTTTGTTGTGAGATGAAGTAAAATCCATAATATTCAGAAGTGCTTATTCTCTTTTGCCACTTATATGTGCCTCATGATCTGATTTTAGATGAAATATATTAGCCATACAGGAGAGAAAAGACTTACTCATGGTCTAGTATGCTGTCAGGAGGAAGGTATAGTGTTCTAGAAGTTTGAGAAAACTTCGTTTTCTTTAAAATTTCAATGACATCTGAATTCCTTCTCATCTCATCCCCTTCTTTCTCACCAGAAGTTAAGTGAGCACAGACAAAGCAAAACGTTGTTTTATGCAATGTCATACTTATTGATATTGAACCCTGCGAAAAAAGAATACAACATTATAAAGCCTCATCTCAAAATAGCCATGCACTAAGAGTCCAACACAATGTAGCCAGTAGCTAACCTTATTTCCGAGAAATCCCATTATGCCTCGACCAACACACGAGACCTTCAGGTTGCTAATGTGTCTGCAAAGATCAGCACGAACCCATACACACAAGAAAATTCCCACCATCTGCTTGCTCGCTGCTAAGCTATAACCATGTCTTTGCATTGGAATACTATCCTGCATCCCCTGCTGCCCCAACAGGGAGCTAGGTGAGTTTTCTCCACTAGTTGATGCGGGATTCAAATTTAGCAGTCTCTCGAAATCTGCATTACTGAGCTCATCTTCCAAGGAAAGCAAGTCCGAGAAGCTGAGCCTTGGCATCATGTTTCCATGCTGATCAAGATGATCATTATTGTTGGAATTAGAAAGTCCAGGGTCATTCTTGTTAAGAGCATCATGAATAAGGGAAAGCCACTTGTCAGCCGGCTCCTTGTCCTCCGCACCCAAAACATTACACGCATTTAAAGGAACAATTTCTTGGAACCTATTAAGAACGATTACAAATCAAACCTATGTTTATTAAAAAAGTTAATTACAAATCAAACCTATGTTTATTAAAAAAGTTAATGTCACGTTACTTGAAAAAAAAAGAACGAAAAAAAACAGAATAACCGATACCCAAATATATTTGAAACGTTGAGACTACTAAACAGACACAGCAAAAAACAAGAAAGCAGTCTAATTTGGGATACAAAATGGGTAAAGACCATTACCCTATAACATAGATATCTGCAGGAGATGGGGACCTAAGCCATTCCCTCAATTTCAAGTCATCGTGTGGTGACTTGCCTCCAACATTCCATGTCCCCACGAACATCCTAAAACCAAACAAACAGATACAAAAAAACCACCATTTGTTAGTGAAACTCCAAAAACAAAAACTTGTCAAAAGAAGCAATTTCAAAGCAGAACCGTTGAAAACTTGAACATAGATGGACACAACTCAATCTCCGATTTCGAAAAGTATTTTCAGAGCAATCACAACACACGCCAACAACTAACAATCGTTAATGTTATGAGGATAAACAAAAATTACCAATCAAGAAAGAGTATACGAATATATCCCGGATATATACTCGATCGGTAAATATACTTTATCTATGAAACGTATGGTTTGGTTACCTGAGGTTGGGATTATCAGTGACAGCTGCTGCCTCCGCCGCAAAACTTGAGACATAAGTTTCCTCCATCAACCACCCATCTTGAAAAAGAATAAACAAAATAAAATTAGTTCAATAACCAAATAATACTCGAAGATCAAACCCCAAAACTGGAAAAGCCAATCAACTTTCACACGCAAGTGACTACTAGTTCCTCCACCGTCCACGTGGCAAACACCCTCCACCTCTTGGAGCCAGAGATCCAACTCCCAGAAAGATTCAGTTTCCGTCAAACTGGATCATCGCCGGCGGCGCAGTGAAACATGTGCCACGTGGATGAACCGGGAAGTTTACAATGGTCCGAAGCGGTAAAATTCGTACCTGCAACATCGTCGGGTACGACGACGTAGTGGTCCTGGTCCGTGCAACTCTTACTTCTACTCTCAGTTGCATCTGACACAGTTCACAACAAACAACAAGTTCAGCAAACCAGTTACACCAGACAAAAAAACACCCAAAAAAAGGAAAACCGGTGACCGGAAAACTTACTTTTAATAGAGTATTCAGAATGAAACTCGTCCCCTCCGCTTGGTATGTTGAGCCATTTCCTCACTACTGCTCGCGGCCATGAATTCTGTGACGAAACGTTTTGTACCTTTGGGATCTTTCCTCTGTTAGTCTGCATTGCTTTTTAGCGATCACAATTTTGTGGGCTCTGAAATCTGAATGGGATGGAAGAGAGTTTAACAAGTGTTCAAGTTTATCCAGATTTATTACAGAATAGTGAGTGTTTTATCTATGAAACTGAGAAGAATATGATTTTTTGGAAGTGAAAATGGGGGTGCAAATCAAATGTCGAGAGGGGGTTAAAGAAGCAGTATTTGTAAACAGATTTTTGTTCCGGCAAGAAAAAACGAAATATTTAGATTAGTGTTAACTTAAAATGGATCATTCAACGGCAATATAAAAGATCCAGTTGCAGGGGAAATGGAGACAGCTTCGGAATCAACGTAATCAAGCTGAAAATGGGAAAATTAAAATTGAAAAATGTCTTATTTTGCTTAACAAATAATTACTTGGAGAAATCTGAATAGGCCAGGTTCATCCTTTTTAATGAGGAATATTTTCTTTACAAGGCAACGCTGTTATAGCCTTTACAGAGTGGAAGACCATGAATAAGGAACAATGGCACGCAAAAAAGACTTGATCTTTTATCAGATCTTTAGCCAGAGATCAAAATCTAATTAACTAGATCAAAAAGGCTCCTTTTTGAGTTTCAGGGATATATTTTACCTGTAAAAATGAAGATTAAAGCTTGAAGAACCAATCCCTGTTTTCGGAAACTGAGAATTTGAGTTCTGAAATTGAGGCAAGATGGTCTCAAGTTCTAGATCATGTGAGAAAACCCAACTGAGCAAATTGTGAAACAGATCAGAAAGAGAAGAAGACAAGGCCTCACAAAAATAGCGAGGCAATGAAACAGAGAATCATAAACACTATTGCAGAGAACAAATTTGGTTATGGGTTTGTCTAAGGTAATACAATAGAGTGATGGCACTCACCAGAATCGACAAGGGAGTGAAGGGACTGAAAATCTTGTGCTTCTCTTTTTGTGGAGCTTTCGTTTTCGTTCAGGTAAAAGAGACGAGGAAACAAGCTCGATGTGGTCTTCTTTGCCTCTTTTGGTTGGCTAGAGAAGATGTTTGAGGAGAGAATGCAGAGGAAATTTTGGGGGCGTTCCTCGTAAAAGCAAAAAGGAACCAGTTTGCTTCTCAAACTTATAAACATTTAGAGAGAGAAAAAGGCAAGTCACAGAGATTTTAGTGAGATAAAGAGAAGAGAGAGGGGGAGGGGTGTGGAACTTTGAAGTCCAACTTTACAGGCATACTTAAGTCATTGTTTCAAAATTAGAGGAATGGAATTACCATGCTTGGTGAGATTTGTGTAACTAAATCCCAGTAATGGAGCATCTGATTCTGTGTTTCCCATCCAGGGATTTACTTAATTTTTTTGTGCTATTTTTTGGGGATGAAGTTGTGTAATCAAAATTCTGCTTAGTTTGTCTCCTTGGGCACATGGAGTCTTTTAAGTTAAGATAGAAATTTGGGGTTTTCCATTTAATTATTACCTTTGTCACTTTTTGTTTAATATATATGGTCGCTTCTTTTTTGATAATGATATAAATGACATATATATATATATATGACTTTTTCAGTAAGAGATCTTTATTTTTAGTTTATTTATAAGGATAGGCATTCGACAAACTTTTCGATCATATTTTTTAATCTTAACCGGTCAATTCTTAGGTCCTAATATATAGATCCCCTCTACAAAATTTCATCCAAATCGGTAATCGTTAAGATATTCAAAACGGCAAATTAAAATTATAGGCATTAACGGTTCATGTTTGGCAGATTTGATCCGTCAAATGAATTCAGTTATTTCAAAGCCTTAACGATCACCAAATTTGATGAAATTTTGCAGAAATGATCTATATAAATGCATCTACATATTGAACGGTGGAGATGTTGTTATATGATTGAAAAGTTTGTCGAATGCCAATTCCTATAAATAAACCAAAAATAGGGATCCCTCAATAGAAGGGTCATGTGTATACATATATATGTATATATGGTCACTTTGGTACATGAAACTGGGTTTGTCTGTTATACAGTACTGCATACTATGCAGACTGAAAAGTTAGCCCCCTATCAGTGTACAATGGTGGACTTATGAGGGTCAAACTGGTAAATGCATAATCTTTTACTAACTTCTACAGACAACCACAACCACACATTTTGGTGTGCAAGTATTGCATAATAGAACTTCCCCATAAAACTAGAGAATTTTTGGTAATATCATGTGGGATGCCAATAAGTCCATTATTTTTCTTAGATTTGCATTTTTTTCAAGATGAAAAGTCAACCCAATTTACGTCGGAGAGTTGTCATCAATGCGATTTTCAGATTTCTTTGTTAAAGAAAAATGAAATAAGTTTGCTTTTCAAGAAAATGAAATAAGAAGTTTAGAGGGAGATTTTTATTTTATTTTTAAACATATAGCTTCAAGTGTGTTAGTAATGTTGTTGAGTAGAGAGAGTTTCGTTGATTCCCACTTCCACGATCCTCTTGTCTAGACAAACCGCTACAATGTCGTTGATGGTAGGATTTGGTGGACTTGTGAAGCTTGTTTAGGTCTCACGTTCTATTGGCGTGAGACGAATCAGAAAGGTCGATGTTTTTGAGGCAAATCTAGTCTTGGTTTCAGGTTATCTGGTTAAAACTATTTCAAAATTCTCGTCTCTTTATTGCTCAAAAGGATATGCGTTATAGATGGTAAGGAGTTAAGCCTTGTCGGCTAACATAAATTATTTATAATGATAAAATCGAAACTGATTTTAGATTTAAAGATGAGTGTCAAATATGAGGAATTTATGCCCACATTGGTCATTAGAAATGTGTAATTCAAATGCGTTAGAGCATCTCCGACAGCTTTTTCAAAAATTTTCTATAATAAGGAAGCAAAAGACAAAATCTTCAAAAAAATTGCTTAAACTCAACAGCTTCTCCATTTTTAGAATTCAACATTTAATGTAACAATAGAATATATTATTACAATATTAATTATAACAAAAACAATTGAAATTAGTGAAAAATTAAATTTTGAGGAAGGATGACTTTGCTGCAAATTTAAGGAAAAATGCTTATTTTTCTTTTTCATCCTCATTTTGAGAAATAAAATGTGCAAATTGTTGGATCACAAAACACATAAAAATTTTCTAAATTTAATAAATTCAAGAATATGAAGAAGTTGTTAGAGATTCTAATAATGTAATGATGAAGGCATTGGCCAAAGTATGCCTACATATATTTCTATTCAATGCTTATGTAAATTTGTAATTGGTGGTGTAAAAAACTGCATCAGATGCAACAGAGTTCTTATTGAACAAAGATGCATAAACAATTAAAGAATGGTCAAATCAGTTAGAGCATCCGCACCGGTAGAGCATTTCAGCACCAGCTCTTCAGTTTTCCAGACCAAATAGTGCGAGGAAACACTTCAGCCTCCCAAAGCACGAGCTGTCTTGACCGCTCCTTGACCTGCTGCTCGTCCTCGAGGTCAAGCTCCGATAGCACGAGTTGGAGCACACCTCCTCGGACAAAACTACTCACGTGGGTGACAGAAATCAACGTGGGTCCCGACCAAATAGCACGGGCATCCCTTCCCAGCACGAGCACCGGCGGCGACTGCTCGTTGACAGAAGCACGAGCTAGAGATCTAGCCAAATAGCACGAGGAGCCTCCTCCAACCGGTGCAGGTGCTCTTAAGGGACTGTGAGCTCAGTCTAGTGCGCCCTTTGCTTGGGTTTGCCTGCAACTAATAACCCTGCTCCAGCAGAGACCATCGTACAAAGCTTGGTCCACTCGAAACTGTAAGTCATGATATACAAACTTGGACTTGGACAAAAACTAGTGATGAAGAAGAGAGTTCTCCACGCATATATGGAGTTTATGTACTGAATGCTCGTACATGGAGTTTGAGATCGATAAGCTTATAGTTCTGTTGTATGTTTTAACTTTTAACCTCTAACAATATCATCGAAGAATCAAAATGCACATAATGTACGTTGTACACTATCTTTTGTTAGAGAAGATACACATTCCCTATTGTTATAGTTTGTGTTCATACCCATACGAGGTCGTGTTTTGTCAAATGTGCGTATGTGAAAATCGAGTGGTTTTCTACCAGGAATCAAAAACCTATGCGTTACAACATCCATGTATATATTCTTTTTAATTGAAATCGCATGGTTTTCTTAAAGGATTAATAGACTCAAAAATTAATTTATGTCAGGAGATCACGTCATAATATTTCATCGTTCCTAACTATTAAAAATAAATTAAAATTTAACTGTAATTGGTCTTGACAATATATGAACCTGAATTTAAGGGTTTCACACCTAAACTCACAATAACTAGATCAAATGTGATACTTGACATGTTTATATCCTACAAAAGATTGAAAGCTCAATCGAAACCTCTCATTGATGAAGAATTAAAGAGCCATGTATGTTACAAAAGATTGAAAGCTCAATCTTAACATCCCATTGATGAACATCATCCACATGGATGTCTTGTTACTCTGTTATGTCAATGATCCTTGAAGTACTAGAGCAGATACTTATTTAATGGCTAGGAGAAGAGGCAGTACGCCTCATCCTGATCTTTCTAAAAAGTCTGATTTGTATTGAGCTTTCTCCATCGCCAAAACAAGTTCCGACCGAATTGGACCAAGAGATACAAGGGGTGCAATAAACGTGTTTATAGATCGTATTAGAGGACAGGGCGTATTATGTGTGTATATTTAAAAAAACACCCGTATTTCAAATTATTATAAAGATACAGAAAAATACATGTGTTTATGACAACAAATGTATTATACGTGTATTTTATTATTAAAAAATATAAACATTTAATTTGTTTTTTAACTTTTTATTTTTTTTAGAATAAAATATTTATTTTTTAACATTATACCTTAACAATTAATGTTGCTTAGACACTTTTAGGTTCCCTATGACTACTCTAGTTTTACTATAAACCTAATTAATTAAGGGTTATTCTTTTCTTTTTTTAATTACTTAGAGTCCAAAAAGGTAAAAAAACACTCTCTAATAGTGGTATATTAAAACAAATTGGTATAAAAATGTACCCGAATTTTTACATACGTATTTTTTGTTTCATCCTCTTTTAAACACGTGCGTATCGTATTTTTAAATTTGTCGAATCTGTATTGTATAACCAAATTTTAAAAAAATATTTTTCACTAAAATATAATAAATTATACATGTATGTATTTTTCACGTTTAATTCTCGTATCATATTTAACTAACTAGGCTCGAGAGACATAAATGAGCCAACTCCAAATTTTGATATGAAAAATCTTAAAATGTACTAAATATCTGAAATTTTTACATGCATACATATATATATACACAGTACATATGTATTAGGGGTGGGCATCCGAAACCGATCCCGAAGGCTCGTCCCGATTCCGTCCCGAAAATTCACGGGACGAGACGGGACTTCATTTTAAAAATTAAAGGCCCGACCCGTCCCGTCCCGTTTTTAAAAAACGGGATCGGGATCAGGACTTGTTGAATAGGGCCCGTTAAGACCCGGCCCGTCCCGAAATAAAAAAATCATAATATAAAAAATAAAATAAACCTAAACCTAACCCCTCACTTCCTCACTCGGTCACTCGGCGACTTCCTCACTCCGTCCCTTCCTGCCTTCCTCACAATCTCCCTTCCTGCCTTCGTCACTCGGCAACTTCGGCGAGCGCAACGGCGCTCCTCTCCCTCGGCTTCCGGCGCTCCTCTCGCTCGGCTTCCGTCGTCAGCTTCAGAGGAGTACCGATTTCTTAGAATCTCTCTCTGCTCCGATCCGTAACCCGAAGGTTTTCCAAGCTCTCTCTCCGTTTCCAGGTAGTTCTATATCCGTAACCACTCTGATCCGTAACCACTCTGATTCAAATCCCTCTCTGCTCCGATTTCGTTTCGTTTCGGGTTGTGATTTTGATTTCAAACCGGTTCGATTCGCTTGATTTTGATTTCAAACCGGTTCGATTCGCTTGGTGATGCGATTTTTGTGTTGTGGATTGATTTGGTCTAGTGAGGGTTCTATGGTTCTATGATTGTGTTTACTCCTTGTTATACTGTCTTTGGAGTTACGTTTTTGTACCTTTCGATGCTTTATAGTGTGAATGGATCAATGCATGTTGGTTAGTTTGAGATTTGCTTCATTTTTCTAAGTACTTAGTTGGGCTGCAATTTGCTTTTCCTCATGAATTTAAGAGTGGGAGTTAAAGAATTGCACTCTGTATCTAATGATGACTGATAGTATGGAATATGCTTCATCAAGTTTCATTTCACTGCCGACACTAGTTCTTCAAAAATTACTTGTTATGATCGTAAACATGGAAGAGGAACCCCAAGAACTTCCACAGAACAATTCACACACAGTCCAAAACATGCTTTAAATAATCCACATTCCACTGGCCAAGTTATTTGTTTAAGGCCCGTTTTGGACCCGTTTAAGTCCCGGGCCTTGTCGGGATCACATATAAAAAAAGGTAATCCCGTATCGTCCCGTCCCTTTTCAAAATTTCGGGTCCGGGTTCGGGATCAACCTAAACCCGACCCGTCCCGACCCATGCCCACCCCTAATATGTATGAGTATTTGATGTGTGTACACACATACGTACACAATACAACACAGATGAAGCACTTTATGTTCTTAATGTAGATCCAGCTGGCCGGATGATGTAAGCATCAACCTGCTTGAACAGTAGATCGAACAACTGATGATAGAGCAGTGAATACTCAACTTATAGCAATGACTAAAATATGGGCTATCGAATAAATTTTAAACCTCTTAAAAATAGATATTTGGATAGAAATATCAGAAAGTATCGAATCCAATATAATTTTGAAGGATATATATAGATTATAATAATGAAAATGTAAGGGAATCTTCACAAACCAAGGATGGCTGAGGAGGAGTTCTACCATACTGTGTGTTTGGGGTTTGAATGCCCTTCACTGCATCTTTAGTTTTATACACAGTTTATCAGAATTGGACCAAAATTTTGAGAATTGGGCCAAAATTCAAAATTTTGACCTAACAAATGAGAGAAAATCGCACTTTTCGGCAATTTCTTCGATATATCGGAAGATTTCTATACTTTTGTACGATATTAACTTGGTATGCAAATAAAATATCGCTAGGTCAAAAAAGATATTTTTGACAAAATATCGTCGATTTTATCGAATTTTAAGACATTGAGTGATAGTGATAAGTATTACTTCCAGCCTTTCCAAGTGCAGCAGCTAAACCTGTTCTAACAACTAAGAGGCTTGAGACGAACAACTAAAATGTGGTTTCATATAGTAAATTATATAAATCGAACAAACCTTTTTTCATATATGTACAAATTTCACGTATCGTATTGTGTTATTAATTTGTTAGTAACGAAAATAAAATAAAAAATAAGAGCTCGATAACAAAAAAGAAAAAACATGGTAAAAAAAGGGAAAAAAATACTAAAAAAATTGGAAGGCTCCTAGATTCGAACCAAGGATCATACTCGAGCCTCCAACTAGGCTAACCGCTAGTTGTCTAGTACAATTTTGAAGAAAAATTTTATATATAAGGTTACGTTTCACATAATCTGAAAAAAAAAAGTTCGAAGACCCGTCGGAGACCGGTGACCTGAGGTGATAGCCTCAAGTTGCACACCCTAGGGTCGGCCCTGTTTGGAGGTTTCATGGTAGTCTACCAACCTATCTTAATTTGGAGGAAATATCTGATCCCGTATTGAAAGCTGCCTTTTTTCCTTCCAACTCATAAAAGAGAAAAAGAAAGAAAGAGAGATCAGAATCCTCTCTCATCTCCATCGACCCTTCTCACCGTCGAAGATACCCACGCCCAGATGCAAATCTCGCCTTAAATTTGCCAAGCCGTGCATAGCCGCTGGCACTGCCATGAAACACTGCTGATCCCGTCGCTGATCCAAACCTCCTAGCGCCGCTGAACTAGATGGTGGGGGTCAAAGCCGGAGGGTAAAGAGAGAGAGAGAGGAGGGGCTTGAGGGTGAGAGCTAAGAGGGAACGACAGAGAGAGGAGTAAGAAAAAAATCGTGTTAAAAATTCAAAAAATGTTTTATATACATTATTAGGGGTGTAAGTGGTTCGGATCGGTTTGAGGCTCAAACAACAACCGAACCGTTTCTTTTGATTTTACAATATTTCAAACCTCAATCAAACCGTTATTTTTTATTTTTGACTAATTCAGTTACATAATTTTTTCGGTGAGGTGCATATCGTTTCGGCGTGAACTGATTTATTTATTTCAACAAATAATGAATGTCCAAATTGTTGCCTAACAATTTCTATAAGGCATGAACAAATTTTGAATGTATTTATAGTCCATACAAGTCTACAATTGTCATCAAAATAACAATTAATTAACAAAAACATCATATTTGATAATTTAATAAATCAACATGTATCAACTATCATGCAAACACAACAACTTGCAAACTACAAACTTGAATATAAATGATTTTTTTATATATATTACAAATCATGATCCATCAATGAAAAATTAAAAAAGAAGAAAAAATGTAATTCAATGTTGTTCAGTTTAATTCAGTTGAATTATAACCCCAAACGCAACTGAACCGTTTTATACGGTTCAGTGTGGTGTGACTATAAAACGACACCATTTTAGTTTGATGCGGTTACTGAATCATGTTTTTTGGTGCGGTTTGGGTAGATAATCGCATATTCAGTGTAAAATGCTCACTCCTATACAGTATACCGGCAAAAAAAGATGTCATGCCAAATCCGACAATCAAAAATTCATGAAAGAAATAAGAGAAATGGATATAAGTGAGAGGAAAGAAATAACTAAAACAAAGTCGTTTAGAAATAGATGGAAAAAATAAGTAATTAGAAATCAGTATTAGAATATAAAAAAGAAAGGAAAAAGGAAAAAGAAAAGAAACAAGAAGAACAAGCCTAACAGATTTTGAACAGGTGACCAAGTTGCTGTAAAAATAACAAACCACCCTAAATCTCAAGTTTGGTTTTTAATTAACCAATTAATAATGGAAAACAAAGTTGACGTTGTGCTTGTTAAAAATATTGATTTTCACTATTTTAATTAACCAATTTAATTTAAAAAATTAAAGTGATTAAATGAAAATTAGTCATCAAAGTTAATTACTTGGAAAACTTTAATTTTCCACAAATTTTTTGCATTCTGGTTGTCCGTTCGGATTCAGTAACAACAACAAAAGATTAAATGAAATAGTAGTGGGGGAATGAAAGGTTGTAACTCATTGATTATCATTCTTGACATTCAATAGGCGACATAACCTTTGTTCTAAAAACATTCAATACTCATTCGAGACACAAACTCAAATAATCTACTCATCTCTTGAGTTCTCTCTCTTCCTCTCTCTAGTTTATAACGTTTAGAAGGTACTACAAGTTCGTTATGTGTTATTGGCAGCAATACAGCTCTAAAACACAAGTAGTCGTTGTATCCTGAGAGACAAGTGTCATCAAATTTTTTGTACCGGTAGAGGAGACAAAATTTATCTTAAGGAAAGTTTGTGAGACATACGACTCGATTTCAACACTTTATTCTTCTCCTACATCCGAGTTTGTAATCATAAAACAATTTTTGTATTATTCATTCTAAGTGTTCCAAAACACACGATTCTCCTCTACAAGTTTCACTTCTCTTTCAAACAAAAGTTGTTCAAGTAATTGGTTTCATGTGTCATTTCATTATTAATAATTATTGTTTAATTATAAATTAGATTTATATGAATAAATATTTTTAATATATAACCCTTTTTGTTACCGTGCTTGTTGGTTGACATCTGTACTATTAGAAAGCGACCCCTGTTTTGGTCACCGAACTTTTGAACCTCTGACAATGCCCCTATCTGATACCAAAAATTGAAAAAAAAATAATATATACAACGGTTAATAAGGTAAACAACAAAAGTAAAAAAACAAAATTAAAAATAATAAAAAAACTCAAAAAAGACACGTTAAGACGTGAGAGGAGTTCTTGAATTGAAAAAAAAGGAAAAAAAACTCAAGCAATTTTTGTGGAATGTCAACTGCATTAGCAGTTAATAAAACAAAAGCACCAAGTAGGTTTGTACAGACCTGGTAAACTTAAGTATACTTATTCCATATCTCCGTGCAAATGGAAATACATGGATTAGAGGCTAGCAGGGAGCTACCTTTAGTATGAAGGGGTCTAGATCCTCCAAAGTTTGTCTAATTCTCACATGATCACTCTGATATCATATAGATTGTACTGCAATTTTCTTTTAATTCGGTCAATAGAACCCCCAACCAATGACTATTGTGTGCTAAGTTTATCTCAGCCCCTTAAGGTTAAATTTCTAGCTCCGCCACTGAAGGCTAGTGATGATAATTATGCACAGTAAGCTTACCCAACATATGCTCCAACATCATCGTAGTGAATATTCCAAGCGTAGTATTTATCTCAAAAGATATGAATTATCGTCATTTCATTGGTACGGTGGTGTGACATATCTCTTCCATTGTTTTTTATCAAAATAACATTCATTCAAAAATGAAGAGATTACAAGGTTTGGAACCGACGTGATCGGATTACAATGGGAGCCCATAGTTCACAAGATTTCACACGAAATCCATTCAGACTTAGAAGCGGAAAAAACACACCAAAACCCGATTAAAGAAGAAACAAACTAGCCAAAATTCATCTCCAATAAGATTTAGTCGAGTATGAATCAGACAAGTTGATTTGTACGCCTCTAATATCCACATTCAAAACAAGCTAGATGGCAGCCCATTCTCACAAGAGCCTAACAACCCAGCACACATACAACGTCAACTCGACAACACTGGAAAGATCATCCATTGCATTAGCAAAGTTTCAAGAGAACCAAGAAGAAGTTTTTAGATGTTATAGAGAAATTTTTAGATGTTATAGTATAACCACGTGAGATTGCTTAGTGATTCTACACTTCATTCAAAATTAGATATGTGGATTTTTTTACAACTAAAATATAAACTAATATTTTTAATGTTTTGTGAAATGACATTCATGAGTATTTTGTGAGTTCAAACTAGGATAGGGTTTAAAGTTTTAAGGTTAGAGTTTAGAGTATAAGGGTTTAGGGTACAATGATAGCTAGGGTTTAGGGTTTTAAAAACAAAAAAAATCAAAATGGTCTTTGACGAAATAGAAGAAGCGTATTTTTATGTTGAAAATCCACATGTTTATATTTAAATGGAATGTAACACCACTAGTCAATATCATATGGTTATAATGTAAGTCTGTGACAATGAAAATTTTCAAGAACTGAGACCGATAATTGTGATATACCATAAATTTCTAACCAATATCAATGCTTCGAGTAAATGTAAATCTATCTCAACAAATTCTAAGAAAACTAATTTTTCTTAGTTAAATGAACTTGGGACTAATTAATTTAAAAAGCCAGAATTTCAATGCCTAACTACAACACATGGCAGCACCGCACCAGTGTCAAAATGGTCCTCTCGACTAATCTATCAACACTTGGCCAGGTTCTTTTGTTGCCAAGTGAATCACGTCCCACTTTGGTGATTTACCCTAATTAAAAACGCTTTTACTTATAAACTTAATCGGAATCATACAAATTAGTAATCGTTTATGGATATTTTCCCTTACAAGTTTAATACTAATTACCCACAATGGATGACAAGAGCTTCATTAGTAGAAGCGACCAAATTTAAATTGTGTTTAAACACGTGTGCCGGTGCTTAATGCACAAGTCAACGTTATTAGCTTGACAACATTGATCATCCAGGATTAGGCAAATATCCGTAGTAATCCAAATGAACAAGTATAATTAGAGGTGGAATTAAGGGGCCCTAATAACTTAATTAATAGGTACCGTATGGAATAGTTTTAAGCTTAAGATTATGGTAAAACTTTTAATTAATTTTGTAGCCAATGGGTGTGAGCAAGGTGTCCAGGAAGAGTTAAAAGTTGGGGGATCTGTGGCCTTCACACAGTAGCTGGGGAGATTCCATAAATCAAGCCTAGAAACCTAACCCAATAATTTGGAATGGAGTTTTAGTTTTAAATCATGGTTAATTATTATATATACCGAAGAAAGAATATGCATGGAAGAGAACAAGTGAAAAAGGGTTCTTGATTGGCATCATCAGCGTGAGCGCTTTTTCTTCTTTGTTACATTGTTTTTCTTTTGGAAACTTGTTTTACCGGAAGAATAATCTAATTCAAATTGTAAGAGAATGATTTGCTAGCTAGTTTAGTTTGTTTCCCATTTCCTATATAACAAGGAAGGTTGTCCGCGCGTTGCTGCGGGGCTCATGGTACTGCAGGTGCACTTTGAGCTTTGGTCTGTGCTCAGCCCCTAGTGTTCATAGATTATGATAAATAAGTTGAAAATAGGCAAAAAAAACAGATAACAGCTTTGAATAAGGCAACATGTTGAAGAAGAAACAAACCCTATCGTTTTTGCATCAGGGGTTTAGACCGTGCATCATATTTTTAGTAAAAGATAGAATATGAACCGAAGTTGTGTTTTGTTAACTGATAACACAAAATTTGTACCAAACTGCATTACAAATGGTGAACTCTAGCTCGTACACAAAACTATACATTACTAGTTAAACGGTGACAAGTGTGGCACGTGAATCATCCGTGTATCGATATTGTTCCAACTTAATCACCTTTAAGGTGTTGAGTTTTAATCACTAAAGGTCTCGGTACAATTAAAAATGATCTACCCACTTATGAATTATATTTTATTTGTCACTTTTCTGATGTGGGATCTATTACTCTCGAATATTTCCAACACGCCCTCTCACGTACAACCTGACTCAAGGTTTGCACGTGATGATACAAGGTGAAACAAATTGAGGGATACTTGGTGACAATTCAATCATGATTTTTCCAAATGGCTAGATAAGCCTGAACCGGGTGAAGAGAAGGAAACCAAATTGGGCCCATTAGAACTAGGCAAGAGATAGAGTTCAGGAGAATTGCGAGATAAGCTTGAACCATGTGAAGAGAATGAACACAAATCGGACTCATGAGAATTAGAGAAGTGATTGGCACTTGGGTTGAAGAGCTACCCCGTCAACACACTTCTCAGAATTAAATTCCATTTTTTCTAAAAAAGTTAACAATACAAGTTAATATTGATTCATATCAAAAATATTCGCAATTGGTAACACAAAATAAAGGCAACATCAATATTAATTTGACTACTTCTCAATCCGTTCGTTATTTCCAGTCAGACATGACCATGTAAGAAGATGAAGCTTTAGTGGAGCGTAGCTCTCTTAAGAACATTACATCAATGGTTCTAGTCTAGACATCATGCCAAACTGAGTACGCCTAGTTGAAAAGATTCATAAACCAAAGCAATATTAATTTTTCTTAAGATTGTTATAAAATATGTCAAATATTGTAAATATATAATAACATAAATTCATTATAATTAAATAAATACTTATAACTAAAAACTCATAATACAAACATGATGATGAACACCAATGTCACCAACTCGGATTCAAGGATAGAAGGATGTTGAAGGAAGTTGAGTCGTGTGTCTCACACACTTTCCTTAAGACAAATTATGCCTCATCTTCGGTGTAAAGGTTTGATGACACTTATCTCCCAAGATACAACGACTGCTTGTCCCTTGAAGCTGCACTGCTACTAAGGACACTGAACGAACTTGAAGTACCTTCGTCTATCACCTGAACACAACTTAGAGAGAGAGAAAACTCAAGTAAGAAGAGATGCTTTTAGTTGGTCTGTCTGAAATGAGGGATGAAGTCACCTATTTATATTGGTGGGATTAGAGGAAAACTTGAATGTCATGAATAAGGTTACAACATTTCATTAGCTCACTACAATGTCATTAATTCATGTTGTTACAAAAACCAAAAGACAAGGAAGTTGAAAGATCAACCATTACATACATTACTTTAGTGACTATTTTTATTCACCTTTAACTATCAAAATGATTACAAAAAAATCTTTTATTTTTATCATTTTTCCAACAGTATATAACTTCGAACCGCGGTGGTCTTCAAGCATCCCACTTTTCTGATTTAAACTGCTCCATAAAACTGACTCAAATATGCAGAAGTTCTTTGTTTTATGTATACCAGATATATATACGTACGTAGGTACAATGGTGGATATCTGCTGGCATCAATAAGTGAAGAGCGATTGTTATTTATGATACGGAATGCTTAAGCTAGCCTTCTAATCACATGGTTTGTTAGCTGAAATTAATACATCATGCATTCCATATGAAACTAGCTAGCTCCTTCAACTATCGCATTAGCTTAATTAATAATTGCCCCTTAAGCAAGGTAACTAATCAGGATTATTGTTTCGTACGATCTCTTATAACAATATCATAGCTATATTACTTCTATATATATATATATATATCGTACATCTTGTAAACAATTTGGAATTGGAAAATCATTTGTTATATGGTATCAACAGTTTAGTTGTCCGTTGATCCTCTTCTCACATTTGTCTTTTTCCCCTTCATCTATCTCTTCTCGTTCAGTTTATTCATCCTTTGATCTATCCCCCCTCAAATTCCAATTCTGTGGTTCCATATTCCAATTTTGTGGCTCCATATTCCAATTTTGTGGCTCCATATTGCTTTGATCTATTCTACTTTTCCCTTTTCCCCAAATCCCAATTTTTTACGTTGTCGATAATTTTTCATCATTGTCATTTGTCCTATCTCTTTTGATTCAACCTTTCTTCTCTTGCAAAAAAACTCTTCTCTACCGCAAATGGTTACCGATTCTCATCTTGGTAATTCCTTCAACCAATTGGAATATGTCGCATCTCCGTACCAACGACACAATACACCAAATTGCTCATGGATGGTGCCGTATAACCAATTTGGGCTACCCCAATCTTCGCATCACATTTCCTGTCAAAACCCTGTCATGCCTTTTGCTGGTGTCCATTATGCTGCTGACCCATCTTGGTACCTTGACACAGGTACAACTCACCACATGACAGCTATGTCTGTTCATAACCCACAACCATATCGTGGACCTTATGGTGTTTATAAGGGAAATGAGGACTCAATGTCTGTTTCTCATACTGGTAACCTTCTCATGTCATTGGGTTCTTCTACTTTCTCTCTCCAAAATGTCTTTCGTATTCCTTCGATTCAGAAAAATCTTTTGTATGTCGCTCGATTTACTAAGGATAATCTTGTTTATTTTCTTTTTGCCCCAGATTTTTATTAGAACTATTGCTTACGTACTGGTCATCTCTTATTTCAGGTCCATGTCAAGATGGTTTATATCTACTTCGTTTGTCTTCTGAGTCTTCCGTACCTCATGCACTCTCGTTTGTCCACTCATCTTTGTGACATAACCGCTTAGGTCACCCTTCATCGTCTGTATTAGCTCGTATCGAGTCATCTCTTGGCACTAAAATTTCTTTTACTTCATTTTGTGATAATTGTGCTCTTAGCAAATCTCAGCAACTCCCTTTTCCATCCAATCATAGCTTCTTCTTTATTTTTTATAATTTATAGTGATGTCTGGATGTCTCCCACCTTATCTGTCACGGGTTTTAAATATTATGTGTTTTTCACAGATGAATATTCTCGTTATACATGGGTCTACCCAATGCGCCAGAAAAATGAGGTCCTGAGTAACTTCCAAAAATTGGTTGCCATGATTCAAACCGTTTTCCACGGTTCTGTTCAACACCTCCAAAGCGACAATGACACATAATATGTCAACAAAGCCTTTTCCCATTTTTTTGCTTCTTTGGGCATCCAACAACGTTTTTCTTGTCCATATAATCCGCAGCAAAATGGCTTTGCTGAAAGAAAACATCGGCATATTGCTAATATGGTTCGCACTCTCCTTGTCACATCTGGTGCTCCTCTAAACCTTTGGGCTGAAGCTCTTATCACATCTGTCTATCTTATTAATCTTCTTCCCACTTCTACTTTAAATTAGGATACTCCTCACATGCGTCTTTATGGTAGTCTACCGTCTTATTTGTCGCTTCGAGTTTTTGGTTGTTCTTGCTTTCCTCATCTTGGTTCTTATGTCTCAAATAAACTCTTGAGTCGTAGTATAGAGTGTGTGTTCATAGGTTACAACCCTTAACACAAGGACTATCGTTGTCTTGATCCAAACACTGGTCATATTTATATCTCGCGTCATGTTTTATTTAACGAAACAAATTTTCCTTACAAAAATTTACAAGTACACATTACTTCATCCTCGGATCAATTTGAGATCATACTGGTCTCTAATTCCATCCCTCCGCAGGCCACTCTATTGAGCCCACCTGAATCATCATTGGGCCCAGCCCAAATTCATCTTCAATACAGCTTCTGTCTCCCTCAGTATCAATTCCTTCCCACTCTCATCTCAATGAGCAAAATACTAGTTTGCCGTTATCTGCTCCATCTCTCACCGGTTCACCTTCCTCTGATCTGCCACCAGAAGTTTCACAGCCACCTGTTGAGCCTCTGACCGAACCTTCGCCGTCAGCTTCTTCCTCTGTCAGTCATTCCCCAATCTCTAATCCAGCGACGACAACACCCCTCCTTTTACAGTACCGTCTCCGTTGTCCTCTCCCAGCGATGGAGGCTTCTACTCCGGCTGGGTCCTAATCCAGCATCATCAAGCATGCTCCCTGAAAGCCAACCTTTTATTCTCACATGGGAGTTAACTAGATCGCACCCCGCTGAGCCTCAGGCCCATCCTATCGAGCCCCAGGCGCGTCTTGAAACGCCCCAGACGAACCTTGTAGCACCCAGTGCCCACCCTACAACAGCCAGCACGCACCCTGCAGCGCCCAGCGAGCACCCTGCGCACCGTGTAACGCCTATGCCCACCCTACAGCGCCCAACGACACTCTGCTGTCGCCGAGCCTGTTGTATCGTCTCTTCTTGGAATGACAACTCGGCTTCGTTCTGGCATCACCCAACCAAAAATTCGCACGGATGACACTGTACGATATCCTATCCCTAAAGCTCTTCTTACAATTGTTGAAAGTAGTGAACCTACTTGTTATTCTAAACATGCTCATCAGAGAGAAGCCATGTCAGAGGAAGTCAATGCGTTGTTAAAGAACCAGACATGGTCGTTGGTCCCTCCCTGTCCTTCCCAAAACACAGTGGGATGTAAATGGGTCTTTTCGGGTGAAATGAAATCCAGATGGTACTATTGAACGCTACAAGGCACGACTTGTGGCCAAGGGTTTTCACCAACAAGTAGATATCGATTATTCAGAAACCTTTAGCCCTGTTATTAAGCCTGCTACTATACGAACTGTGATTAGTATTGCTGTGTCGCATCAATGACCTCTTCATCAATTAGACGTTAAGAACGCCTTTCTTAATGGATTTCTCCAAGAGGATGTGTATATGACACAACCTCCTCGCTATGTTGATACATCTCGGCCGACTTATGTGTGAAAGCTCCATAAATCCTTGTATGGTTTAAAACAGGCGCCCCGTGCTTGGTTTCACATAATGAGCTCATTTCTCCTCTTTGTTAACTTCATGTAGTGCTTGGCGGACTCCTTCTTGTTTATTTTTCGACATGGCAACAATACCATTTATTTCTTGCCTTATGAGGATGACATACTGATAACAGGCAGTGATACTCAGCTCCTTGATAAATTTGTTGCCACTTTAGGTCAAGGCTTTGATATCAAAGACCTCTGCGCTCTGCATTATTTCCTTGGTTTACAGGTGGTGACCCATTCAAATGGACAACATATTAACCAGCTAAGTATGTCTATGACCTTCTTGTGAAACATGACCACCTGCTTAGTAAACCAATTAGTACTCCAATGTCTGCCAAATCTTTCCTCACTGCTCATGATGGTGACTTGCTTCCAAATCCTACTATCACTACCAGAATAAGTATCATAGCCGACGAAAAAAAAATTACCAGGCCGACGAAATTTTTTTTCGTCGGCTAAAGTCCATTTTAGCCGACGAAAAATAATTTCGTCGGCTAAGTGAAATTTTCGTCGGCTAAAGTGGACTTTTAGCCGACGAAAAAAACTTTCGTCGGCTAAAGTAGTTCTTTTCGTCGGCTATAGTTCACAGACTATAGCCGACGAAATTTTAAAACTTTGGCCGACGATATATATAATTTCGTCGGCTAAAATTCTTTATATTTCCAGATCCAGACAGTAGCTGATTTGAAAGAAAAAACGGGAGAAAAAATTTTGGGGTTGGCGAAATTGTTGGGTGTTGTCGAAATCTGTCGGAAATTAGTTTGTGGCGCTATATATAGGTACGTATATGTATATATCTTGTTTTTGAGTTGATTTAAGAGTTTTATTTTCGTTATGCACATTGAGTTTGAGTTTTAATTAGAGTTGATTATATTGTGTTTTAATTAGAGTTGATTATATTGTGTTTTGAGTGTGATTTAGTTGATCGATTTGGGTTTGATAATATATATGAATTTGTTGATATATATATATATATATATATATTAATTTGATAATATATATGAAGTTGTTGATATATATATATATATATAAAATAAAACAAATAAATTGTGCATGAACTTAGTAATTATTATATATATTAATTGTACGTTAACTCAGATATAATATAAATTGAATGATTCGTAAATTTAATTAATTAGCGTTTATACATATATATTATGTTATTTTCTCAGGATATGGATAAGAGTTGGATTTCGCTTCCAAAATGGGACAAAAGATATGCTAAAGGAGTTGTTAGTTTTATTGAATATGTGATCAATAATGCTAAAGGGAATACACTTTTCTATTGTCCGTGCACTAAATGTCAGTGTCGCAGCGATATGTATCAATTTCCAATTGACAAGGTTTGGCAGCACCTTCAAAGTAATGGGTTTTGGGAGAAGTACACATGTTGGATATATCACGGTGAAACATCATCAAGGGGTCCGCATGATCATGGGCAGTTTTCTGAGACGGGCAGTACATCCAACGATCCAACAACGGCCTTCATCAACGATATGTTTCCTTATGAGAGGGGTGTATGCTCTGAAGGACCGTATATGTCTGACCCGGTGCAGCCCTTCCCTAGAGTTGTCAACACTGCTGGTATTGACAGGTACAACAAACTACTTGCTTTCCAACAGACCCCTGTGTACCCCGGTTGTCAGAAAACGGTTCTTGAAAGTGTGATGGACGTTATGAAGATTAAAGTTGAGACAAAATCGACTGTGAAGGCTGTTGATGAGTATCTACAGTACACTGCTTCGATGCTGCCCCACGGTCATCGTCTTCCTACCACTCATCATAAGGTCCGATGTATACTGAAAGATCTTGGGCTTTCCTACATCAAGATCCATGCATGCAGATATGATTGTGTTCTCTTCTGGGGTAAAGATCCAGAAGGGAATGACCTTGGTGACCTTGACACATGTCCAGTATGTCAGAGTGACAGGTATAAGTTGACTCCTGCAGGCAATAGGAAACCTATGAAGGTACTTCGGTATTTCCCGTTGAGGGATAGGCTGGAACGGTTGTACATGTCATCACACACGGCCAAATCTATGAGATGGCACGCTGATAGGGAATTGCAAGGCGAAGATACCCTTATACACCCTGCTGACGGGGAGGCCTGGAAGCATATAGACAGGGAGTTTCCTCATTTTGCGTCTGAGGTCCGAAATGTGAGGCTCGGGCTCTCATCCGACGGGTTCAATCCTTTTGGCAACATGAGTCTTCAATACAGTGTATGGCCGGTGATTTTGGTACCATACAATCTTCCTCCATGGATGTGCATGAAGAAGGAATACAATATGTTGAGTTTGTTGATTCCGGGACCCGGTTATCCAGGGAAGTGTCTCGATGTGTATTTGAGACCCTTGATTGAAGAGCTTAAGTTTTTTTGGGACGTTGGTCATCCCACTTATGATAAGTTCATGCACGAGATGTTCCAGATGCATGCTATGGTTGTTGGTACCATTAGTGATTTTCCTGCTCGTGGGATGTTGTCGGGCAACGTTGTTAGGGGATACAAGGCTTGTCCAGAGTGTCTAAGCGATGAGGGGAGCAGTAGTCATTGCAACAAGATATGTAGATTGGGTCACCGTACTCTCCTTTCGTATGATCACGAATGGCGGTTCGATGACAAGGCATTTGATGGGACTGTAGAACTTGGTGTGCCTCCTAGAAGATGGACAGGGGAAGAAATTTTAGCAGTGCTTAATGAGTATGATTTTGGGCAGCTCAGCAATCATCCCAATATAGTGGCGGCAATACCTGACAGACCCGACAGGTATAAATTTTGGACACATAAGAGCATATTCTGGGAACTCCCATACTGGAGTAAGTTGTTGATCAGGCACTACCTAGATGTGATGCACATAGAAAAGAATGTGTGTGACAGTGTGGTGGGAACCGTGCTGAACTTGGAGGGAAAGACGAAAGACGGTCCGAAGGCACGCATTGATCTTAAAAAAATGGAGATACGAAGACATTTGTGGTTGAAAGAAGGGAAGAAAAAAATGCCTCAAGCTCCGTACACCGTGAAGCCTGAACAGAAGAACGTAATTTTCAGGTGGTTGAGTTCTGTGAAGTATCCTTCAGGCTACGCAGGAAATATAGCCCGGTGTGTAAACATTCGGGACAATAAAATGTACGGGTTAAAGAGTCATGACTGTCATATTCTGCTACAACGTCTCTTCCCTATTTTCATTCGACCCTTCCTTCCCCGTCAGGTGGTGGAGCCGTTAGTAGCGTTGTCAAGATTCTTTCAGAAGTTATGCACAAGGGAAGTGACAAAATCTGATCTCCGGGAAATGCAACAGGACATTATTTATATCATGTGTAAATTTGAGAGAATATTTCCTCCAAATTTTTTTGACATCATGCCGCACCTGATGATCCATCTTCCCGAGCAATTGTTGCTTACCGGTCCAGTACACTATACTTGGATGTATCCTATGGAAAGGTATGTTTTTTACACCTAATGTTTTTATTGTACATGTTCATTGTATAATCGTAACATATGACAACAAATTTATTTATTTACAGACAACTGGGAGACTACAAAGCTTATGTGACTAACAAATCCGCGCCTGAAGGATGTATAGCAGAAGCATATATTGCGCACGAGTGCGTCACCTACATGAAGTTGTATCTAGGAGCATTGAAGGAAACTCCACAAACCATGCCGGTTGATGAACCGAAGTTTAACCTTTCCATAGTCTCAAATGATGTTGAAGTTTATGGAATTTTACCAGAGTTCTACAAGTTGCAACCCCATGAGCTCGTCATAGCCCATTGGTGGGTATTGATTAACTGTCAAGAAGTTGAATACTGGAAAGACATCCATCTACACTGTCCAGACATTCAAGGTGATCTCGACTACCACAACAAGGAGTTCGCGAACTATTTTGGCGATTGGGTATGTAATTCTTCAATTTTGTATGTTGCAAGTCTCCTTGATTGCATAATTATTCATATTTATAATACATTGAATCTTTGGTTGCAGATGAACCATATTCAATTTGATGGTCACCCAAATTGGTCTCACGAACTAAGACTTCTAGCTATGAAGCCGATAATGTCAAGAGTTTACCCGATGTGCAAGGTCAATGGCGTGCAATTTATATGTGAAATGAGAGACAACAGACGAAGAACACAGAATTCTGGGGTTATGGCGCATGGTGGCCGGAATGGAGTTGATTATTATGGTGTTCTTGATTCAGTGGTGGAACTCGTTTATGGGCAAGGCATGACCGTGCACCTGTTCAAGTGTAGATGGTTTGATACTAGAAGCTCGCAGAGCATGAAGATTGATCAGTACGGGATTTTATCGGTGAACACTGGCACAAGCTGTTACGAAGATGACCCCTTTGTTTTTGCGACATCGGTGAAACAAGTGTTTTATCTTGATGACCTTGTTAAGGGTGACGCGTGGAAAGTAATCAATCTTGTGCACCCTCGAAACATTTACCGGGCGGCTACACTTGGAGAGGCCGAAGACGAGGAAGAAAATGTTGCATATCAAGAACACGGTGCAATAGATATTCCTGACTCCTCTACAATTCGCCTTAATAATTTTAAACCGGGTCGTTCGGTTCGAATTCGTGATTTAGACGCTCGCCTTATTGATGTGGATCCAAATCAAGAAACAGACGACGACTCTTGTGATGTAGAAATACATAGATTACCGGAAATTAATTCTGACACCGAAGAAGACTCATCGGATGATTCTGATTACGAGCCTTCTTAGTTATTTGAATTTGTACTACAATTTGATGTGTTTCATATGGTACAAGCTCTACAATTCATAATGTATCTTAATGTTGGTTATATATGCAGGAAATTGTTATGGGTACGGTTAAACCAACTGTTTTTTTTATCTATTTGACAGTTTTAGCCGACGAAATATAACATGTTTCGTCGGCTAAAATCTTAGCCAACGAAACATGTTATATTTCGTCGGCTAAAAGTATCTTAGCCGACGAATACCCTAATATTTCGTCGGCTAAACCCTAAACCCTAACCCCTAAACCCTAAAGTATAGCCGACGAATACCCTAATATTTCGTCGGCTAAAGTTAAATGAATAAAATAATAATTTTATACCGCTAGCTGCGTCTCCTCGATATGAAACTATTTGTAGTTGACGGTCCGGACAGAATACGTATTTTAGGTGGCCAAATCACCGTTTGTTTGTGTTTAGGGGTTTGACCAACGGGATTGACCGTGAGGATCGAGCCCGACCGTGTGTCCGATGATGCTGAAATTTTACCCTCACACATGTTTCAACATAATGATGATATCTGACGGTCGGTTTTCCGTTTCACAAGATGGATTGTCACAATCAAAGTATGCCTACTAATGTTGTATAACTAATTGACTAAGTGTTAAGTAAATGTTCCGTTTTAAAAACAAACTATACGTAGATGCTTCAAACAAAAAAAAGTCGTGAGATAAGATATGACCGGAACGATGAAATATGTCTACGGTTGAAATTTCACGTAATTCCGATAAGTTTCGGTGCCAATACTTGCGGTCATTGCATTTTTTCTATTCGTTCGCCATAGAGGACGCCCTATCTCCGACGGTTATTTTTCTTATAAATTTTATACCGCTAGCTGCGTCTCCTCGATATGAAACTATTTGTAGTTGACGGTCCGGACAGAATACGTATTTTAGGTGGCCAAATCACCGTTTGTTTGTGTTTAGGGGTTTGACCAACGGGATTGACCGTGCGGATCGAGCCCGACCGTGTGTCCGATGATGCTGAAATTTTACCCTCACACATGTTTCAACATAATGATGATATCTGACGGTCGGTTTTCCGTTTCACAAGATGGATTGTCACAATCAAAGTATGCCTACTAATGTTGTATAACTAATTGACTAAGTGTTAAGTAAATGTTCCGTTTTAAAAACAAACTATACGTAGATGCTTCAAACAAAAAAAAGTCGTGAGATAAGATATGACCGGAACGATGAAATATGTCTAAGGTTGAAATTTCACGTAATTCCGATAAGTTTCGGTGCCAATACTTGCGGTCATTGCATTTTTTCTATTCGTTCGCCATAGAGGACGCCCTATCTCCGACGGTTATTTTTCTTATAAATTTTATACCGCTAGCTGCGTCTCCTCGATATGAAACTATTTGTAGTTGACGGTCCGGACAGAATACGTATTTTAGGTGGCCAAATCACCGTTTGTTTGTGTTTAGGGGTTTGACCAACGGGATTGACCGTGAGGATCGAGCCCGACCGTGTGTCCGATGATGCTGAAATTTTACCCTCACACATGTTTCAACATAATGATGATATCTGACGGTCGGTCTTCCGTTTCACAAGATAAAACAAATAAATTGTGCATGAACTTACTAAATATGAATAAAATATACTTTAGCCGACGAAATTACTAACATTCACAGTAATTTCGTCGGCTATAGTCCAACTATAGCCGACGAAATTACTTAAAAAATTTCGTCGGCTATAGTTCTTACTATATATTCGATTGCAGCGAAACAGAAGCCCACTTTCTCCATAAACACCCTCAGGTAATGATTATATAAGTAATTTGTTATGTTATAATGTTATAATAAAATTAATTTACTAATCATCAATTTATGATAGGTACCGTCGGAGCCAAGCCGACAAGGAAGAAGAGAGGTCCGGTCACGGGGAAAGCTCTCGAGAAGACAGTGAGTACATCGGGAAGGATCGTCATTGATACTGACGAGGATGGGAACGTAGTATCGGGCGGCAAGACGAGGATGTACTCTGGCCGCGTGGGAGCGCTTATTAGGGATAGAGTCCCTATGTTGTGGTCAGACTGGGGCGAGGTCCCACAGGAGGTTAAGGACATGGTCCACAACGCCATGTCGGTAAGTATAACAAAATTCATATTTAACATTATTTATTACATTGTAGATTTATGAACGTCTAAAGTAATAAATGTTTAAATGCAGGTGTGGTTTGACGTTCCCGAGTACCTGAGGAACACCTGGGCGGACGTTGTGCACGGGGGAAGGTACGTTGCAAAGTTAAGGACAAAAAAAACTATGTTTAATTTATAATATTTATATTTTTTTGGCGTATTACAGGTACAAGGAGTGGAAGAACGAGTTACGGACCCACTGGACTACACATGGGAACGAACGTTCCGGCACCCCCCTTGAGTTCCAGTTCAGGGAGTACGAGTGGCGTTGGCTTCTGATATCGGAATTCAACAACCCACATAAACAGGTAATTAAAAATAATTATTTATTATATTGAATTATATTTAATACGTTTTAAAATATTTTACTAATTCGATTCCTTTGTAGGCCGTTTCCCGGGTGAACGCTCAAAACCGGCAACGCAACATGAGGAACCATCATGCCGGTTCTAGACCGTTCGCATCGTTGATGGAGGAGGCGGCCAGGGAACATCCAGAGGTCAACCAGTACGTCTATACGTACGAGAGGGCATATCCCGACTCCCAGGAGGATATTGTAAGTCGTTTTACGTTTTAAAATTTAGTAAATAATATGTATATATATATATATATTTTAAAATGTTAATTAATTTTTTTTCCTATCAAATTAGGCGAGGGTGAGGCAGGCTAGTGACGAGGTGATGGCTGCTATAGTCAGGGAGACATGGCCTGACACGCAAGAGGAGGACATGTTCGAAGCCATGTCCCGGATCGACAGTTCGGATCTCAGCGTTGGGGCCAGGATCATGGGCACAGCCTTCCCACCGCGAGGAAATAACTTCTACTGTCGGGGCCTGGGAAAGAAGGGCGAGGGGGTACTGAAAACCACTCCTGGGTTTCAGAAAAAAGGAGCCTCGACCAGCAGCAGAACGACTCAGCTTGAGGCGGAAGTTCAGATGTTACGGGAACAACAAGCCGCCCAAGCAGCATATAATGCCGAGAGAGAGGCCGCCCAAGCAGCATATACTGCCGCGAGAGAGGCCGCCCAAGCAGCATATACTGCCGCTCTACAGGAGTACACTATAGCATGCCATGCCGCCCAGCAGACACAGCAGCAGCAGATGTACCAGTACATGCAAGATTTTATAGCTGCACAGCAGCAGGGACTTCCGCTTCCGCCCATGCCCCCGCCTATTGTCTTACCTCAGCCGCCGCAACCTCCCCAACCTCCCCAACAACCTCATCCTGGAGCAGATATTGATTTAGACGATATCGATTTCATTTAGTTTTTTAAGTTTATGAACAATTATTTATTTAGTTTTTAGGTTTATGAACAAATATTAATTTACTTTTTAGGTTTTATGAATAATTTATGAATTGAAAATTTAATGCAAAATGTTTATGTTACTTTAGATGGTGTGTTGTTGTTGGTTATAAAATTGTTTCTGTAATTTGCAGCTTGCTTGGATGGTAATGTATAAATTTTGTTTGGGTTTCTAGTATAAAAAGTACTATAGCCGACGAAATTTACCATATTTCGTCGGCTATGCTATTTTTTTTTTTCAACAACCTTTAGCCGACAAAAGTGTGCTAATTTCGTCGGCTATTCTCTATTTAATTTTTATTTTTTAAACACTTTAGCCGACGAAATATTAATATTATTTCGTCGGCTAAGTGTTGGATTATAGCCGACGAAATATTAATATTATTTCGTCGGCTAAGGTGTGGATTATAGCCGACGAAATATTTATATTATTTCGTCGGCTAAGGTTTGGAGTATAGCCGACGAATTTTTTATATTTTTTCGTCGGCTAAGGTGTGGATCATAGCAGACGAAATATTTATATTATTTCGTCGGCTAAGGTTTGGAGTATAGCCGACGAATTTTTTATATTTTTTCGTCAGCTAAGGTGTGGAGTATAGCCGACGACGGCCTTTATTTCGTCGGCTATAAGCATAGCCGACGAAATATAGCCGACGACTTCTTAGCCGACGACGTGTCGTCGGCTATAACCTTAGCCGACGAAAATGGTGAACAGGCCGACGAAAAAATTTCGTCGGCTAAAGTGCTTATCCTGGTAGTGTATTTTTAGAGAATTGGTCAGTTCATTACAGTGTCTCACTATCACTCGGCCTGATATTGCTTTTGTGGTGAACTCTGTCTCTCAATTTATGAGTTAGCCACGCGAACCTCACATGGTAGCTGTCAAGCGCATACTTCGATATATAAAAGGCACTCTAGCTCATGGACTGTTCTTTTCCCCGCAGTATCAACTTGTTCATCTATCTGCTTATTTCGATGCTGATTGGGCTGGTTGTCCTGATTCCCGTCGTTCTACCTCCGAGTACCTGATCTACCTTGGCTCCAATTTGATATCTTGGTGCTCTAAAAAGCAGCCCATAATTGCTCGTTCAAGTGCTGAGTCTGAGTATCGCTCTTTAGCTCATGCCAGTGTTGAAACTACATGGTTAGGTTTCCTGTTACATGAACTTGGTGCTAGGATTCAATTTCCGGTTTTGCACTATTGTGACAGTATCAACACTACATACATGGCTTCTAACCTTGTGTTTCATGCCCGCACTAAACACATCGAGCTTGATTATCATTTTGTAAGAGAGTAGCCCTTGGGAGCCATAGGGTCTGCTACATTCCTTCTGTTGACCAGCCCGCTGATCTCTTGACCAAGCCGCTCTACAAGGCTCGTCATCTTCATCTCTCTACCAAATTTGTCCGTCTAGGACTGTCAAGTTTGCAGGGGGTGTTAGAATGAATGAATGTGTTCCTCAAATCAAGCTATGATTAGGCTCCTATGATTTGGTGTAATTGTATATAGTTTTGATATTGGTGTAAATGTATTTTATTTCTCTTTATCATAGCTATATTATTTATACATATATTGTACATCTTGTAAACAATTTGGACTTGGAAATTCATTTGTTGTACTTTTGGTTGCAATTGAAGCTAGAATGGACAGCAAAACCATGATTCACGCAGTCGATCGCAATACGATTCAGAATTTGGAGGCATGCATTAGTTAATTCGACCACTAATTAAGGTAGCTCTCATGAATTACTCATCACCTTCAGATTCAAGGGTCCTGCGCCTCCTGCGAATATGATAGAATTAGAAGAACGAAGAAGATGATCAAGTGTTAGTCGGTTCATATTTTTTAGTTGACGACTATATAAGCAACTCTCAAAGCACTGGAATTTTAAGCATAATTCATAAGCAATTATATTGATTCTGTCATGAAAGATTCAGATATTGGACCATTGAACAGAATAGTGAATATTATTGTTCTTGTCAGTAGCTATTTGTTTAAGGTATATAATTTACTCAGAGGTCGATAATGTCATTTGAAATGAAACCTAGCTAATAAGAAATGATTATAAAAGAAAATGTATGAAGTCATCCGGCGATTAGCTCCGAACGGTACCTCGTCTAACTTTTCTACTGCTTTAAGATTTTCAGCTTTGAAAGTCTCCGTTTCCACATTATACTTGAAACATTGCTGCAATTTCTTTCAATGCTATCTTTGAGGTTGAAATTTGTTCTTACAAATAGTGGAAGAATCTGCTACTCTGTTTATGATTTGAACATTCATTGTTAAGAAACTCTATTTTTCAATTACGCCCAAGATTCTAAAAGCATTTTATCCCTATAGGTTTAGATTTTAGTCATTATTAGAATCAGTAAACATGCATATTTTCATGATCGATCAACAGAGATGGTACAAAAAGATTGATGATGATCCTAATAGAAAAAATATTGTTCGTTTAAAACATTGTTTTTAAAAGAATTTGCTGCTATTTCAGTGGTTGAAGTGTATCACAGCATTTTGCTTTTGATTTCGGTTTATTTATTTATTATTATTGTTTTTTATATATACCTCCCAAGAACATGGAGTGCATAAATAACTTCAAATCGCGTTGTTCATCGCATTTGGCCACCGTTTTGAATTGACAATTCTCCTCCCCGATTTAAACTACTCCATATCATTGTCGTCAAGCTGCAAAAGTTTTCTGTTTCTATTGTGTACCGTGTACGTACTCTAATGGAAGATTAATATATAAGGGATTTCTAAGTGAAGATCCATTGTAGTTTTATAGAAGGCCTGCTTAAATATAATGATCGTTAATTTCACACGGTTTCTAAGCTGAAATGGATGGTTTTCTTTGGAGCTTCTTTCAACAACAAGCGCATTAGCGTAAATTATTGGTTTAAGCAACTTAATTAATCCGGATTGTGGCTTCGTACGATCTCTTATAATCTCATTAAACATGCAATTTCCTGTAGCAATCACCGACCGGTGCTTTACGAAGAAACTTATATGTCGCTTCCATTTGTAAACATCTGTGTTTCAATCAAACACAATCACAGACCTATTCTATTGATTCTCTGGTTACTTTTTGTTGGTGTTCTGAAGAGAACGGACAGCAAAAACATGATTCACGTAGTCGCAATATGACGAAAAACTTGGAGGCAATGCATTAGTAAATTCGACCACTGATTCGGTGGCCCTGGGTTTATTCTATAATTAAGAAGAAGATTAAGTTAAGTCAGTTCATATATTTAATCGACGATTGAGTAACTCGATCTCAGAAGACTAGAAACTTGTTGAGATATCTATTCCACATTAGGAATATAAGACCTTGCTTGTGGGCTTATTAGAGTTTGAACTACTCTTTCTATTGCCAATTGGTTTTGGAGTTGAACCCTAAATTACTTTATCATGGTATCAGAGCCGGTTACTCACGTCCACGTGTATTAGCATTACCGGCCACACGCACTCCACGTCATCCCTCACTAGTAGGATCCGGAACCAATGAGACAAAACCATTTTGTCGCATAGGAGCATTTATTCGTCGCATAAGAACCTAAGCGACGAAAATGTCATCCCATATGTGTCGTCGCATATTTACCGTCGCACTGGTACCTATGCTACGAAAATGAAGTATTCGTCGCAACAGAATAAACCTATGTGACGAAAAATGTTTCGTCGCTATAGTCTTAAGAGATGGAATTTTTTCAACATAAGTGACCAAATATTTCGTCGCTATAGTGTTTACAATATTTCAAAAAAAAAGTGTGGGAAACTTTCGGGAAAATTTCGAATGCAGGAATTTTTTTTTTACTTCTTTTACTCCTCCGTCGACCACCCACGTGCCACCACCACCACCGACCTCTACCCACCAAACCCTCGCTCATCAACAACGTTGGAGTAGAGAAGGAGTTGTAGCCTGCTGGAGACGGCGGTGTCGAGGTTCAGAAAATTCGGAGCTAGACGGAGGCCGAATTTGGTGGAGAGGACGGAGGGGTAGTTATCGTCGAGCGGTGGAGGAGATGGATGGAGGGGTCGTAATCGTCGTCGTCGTAATCTCCGTCGTCATAATCTTCGAGTGGTAGAGGAGATGGACACGACAGTGAGGTCAGAGTTGGCGTTGGCGGAGGAGGTGGAAGTCGACATTGAGAGAAGGGAGGTGGCTGGGTTGAAGAAGCAAGAAGAGTGGGAGGAGTTATGTGAGAGAGGGAGAGTACTAGGATGAAGTGGCCAGCCGGGAGAGAAGGAGAGAGAATAAAAAGAAAAAAATTGAGCGGGAATTGTAATTTTTCAAATTTTCTGAATTTTTTTGCAGGATTTTTTTTTAATTTTTGAAACTTATGCAATAAAAAGTATAATTTCGTCACATAAGCGAAAAACTTATGCAACAAAAAATATGTTTTTCGTCTCATAACTTATTTTTATCATTTAGGTTATGAATTCGTCGCATAGGTGACAAATTAAGCGACGAATCCTTGTTTTCGTCTCATAAGTTATAATTTTGACGATGAAATTATTTTCGTGGCATAACTTGAAACTTATGAGGCGAAATTGTTTAATTTCGTCATATATGTCTCGGATTCTACTAGTGCCTAATGTTGACCACGTGTTAGGCTTGAGGGATCGTCACACATGCGGGGGCGTGTTGAGATATCTATCCCACATCGGAAATAAGAGACATTGTCTGTGGGTTTATAAGAGTTTGAGCTACTCTCTCCATTGCCAATTGGTTTTAGAGTTGAACCCTAGACTACTTTATCATGGTATCAGAGTGGGTTACCCACGTACACGTGTGAAGCCCAAAGGTCACACGAACTCTACGACCGCTCAAGTTGTTGTCCACGTGTTAGGCTTGAAGATTTGCCACACGTGCGGGGGCGTGTTGAGATTTCTATCCCACATCGAGAATATGAGACATTGCATATGAGCTTATAAGATTTTGGGCTACTCTCTCTATTGCCAATTGGTTTTGGAGTTGAACCCTAGACCACTTTATCATGATATCAGAGCGAGTTACTCACGTCCACATGTGTTAGCGTTACCAGCCACACGCACTCCATGTCATCCCTAATGTTGTCCAAGTTAGGTTTGAAGATTCTCCACACGTGCGGGGGCGTGTTGCGATATCTATCCCACATCAGGAATAAGAGACCTTGTCTGTGGACTTATAAGGGTTTGAGCTACTCTCTTCATTGCCAATTGGTTTTGGAGTTGAACTAGAGACTACATTATCACTTAGAATTCCTATATATCATGAACAATGATAAAGCCACCAATGATTTGCATTCAAATATATTGGACTGCAGTTGTGTGAAGTCATGGATGACCAAACCTCAACTATATATATAATAAATCTTTTGCATCTTAATAGTAACGTCTTGAAGAGATCATCAATAGAATAGTGATCTATCATTGGTTTGGACCACCTTATCGTTGTAATTATGTATTCGAGATATGTCATTTGAATAGAAACTTGCTTATGATTCTCATAGCTACAAACTTACGAAGTCATTCCGTTATGCGAGTTCTTATCACAACGGATGCTGAATTGCTGTTGTTTAAAGAATTTCTCCTCCAGTACTCGCCCATACTTCGTTTTGTTTTAAGAATGCTGATGTATTTTACAACGGATCAGGAAACGTTGTATAGTAAAAATAAAAAAGATGAATGAATGGATGAATCAATTTATTAGATCAACTTTTCGAATGTAGTGCAGGACTGCGGGTGGTTAGTTTGATTTATACAACATATCATAATGTTGAATACAAATTATGCTCTAGATGCGGTAAAAAAAGAAGAGTGTTCGTCATGCTATTATATATTTTGTTCAAGTTCAGTAAACATTCATGGAGATGCACCCTTGAACAGTTGCCTAGTGTGCTTGCTTTCTCTGGAAAGAGAGAAATGAGGTTCACTTTGGAAATCTGCTGGGGTAACCCTGTTATGATTATTAGCTAGTACGTGTACGTAGCTGAGAAAGTTTTGAGAACTCTTGAAGAGTTCCAAAAGAGGCAAATCTGGTGGTTGTTACTTGTTAAAGCAGATAATTATATAACGAGTAAAAATGGATGCCATCCACCCTCCAGGAGGAAAAATAGACTTTCAATGAATAGTGTTGCTGCTAAGAAATAGGTGACATTGAGCTCACCTCCACTTGGGAAAGAAAAAAGATTGAAATCCACTTGAGGAAGGAAGACTCAAAAGAGGAAGGCCCGGAGAAAA
Organism: Comarum palustre; assembly: GCA_951800085.1. Classification (NCBI taxonomy): domain Eukaryota; kingdom Viridiplantae; phylum Streptophyta; class Magnoliopsida; order Rosales; family Rosaceae; genus Comarum; species Comarum palustre. The sequence continues at coordinate 21,607,462 of OX637578.1, read as the reverse complement.
ATAAACAAATTTACTTGCTCGTTTAGTGGAAGGCGGGAAGGTTATCTGTTTCATTGTACAAATTTGAATGGCCTTATATTTGGAAAGTAATAACCTCTTAGGCCGTGTTTGTTTCATGGATTTTTGGTCTTGGGAAAGGAAAGTGACTACTTTCCTGTGTTTGGCAGCAAAAGGAAATAACAAGGAAAGGAAAATTGTTCCCAGTGAAAGGAAAATGGGAGGGAAAACACTTCCTAGCGATTCAGTTTCCCACCCAATCTCCTGCAATTATTGTCTTCTGATTTTACCAAATCGTCCATGTCAGTTTAAGAATAATTGAACCAGATCTATATAACTGAAGGACAGAGACTCGAAGCGAAGAAACAACCATAGAATTCGATCCTTGTATTCTGCTACTAGCACCAGCTTCGAAGAGAAGAAACACCCATAAGAATTTGATCCCTGTATTCTGCTACTATTCGCACAACTGAGAATGACCGTATTCAACCATTCAAGCCTCTCTACTTCATCTCTCCTCGCATCACTAATCTCCATCCCAATACCTCATCCTCAAAAGTACAATAAAAATTTGTTTGCTGGTCACCAAAGAATGGCCGACAAAGCATCGGCACTCCAGCCGCGACACTCTCTATGGTCGAGTTCCACCCGTTGTGTGTCAAAAACCCCCCACTTGATGGGTGGTTAAGCACTTCGTCTTGTGGACTGTTTGAACTGCTGGTTTATGAACACAGACGTGTTTTTGCTGTAAAAGCTTAAGTTTTATTTGCTGGATGATTGGCTTCTTATAGAGCCATTATAACAGAAATTGAGAGGATCAAGGATCCGATTACAATGCTTAAATCTGATGCTAACATCAAGGAAGAAACATTCAAACATCTATCTACTCCCTAAGACTAGGATTTATTCAAAACAGAAACCAGGTTTGATAGCCGAAGACCAGCTCAGCCTTAACTTGCTGCGCAAGTTATTCAAACCAATCCAACAAACCCTCCCTTAAACTGAACAATGTTCGCAACATTCAGTTTAATTCTTCAGCACAGCACATTCCAAGCTCCTTTCTTATCTTTAAGAACAACTCCAACTTCAGAGGTTTGGTCATTATGTCAGCAAGCTGATCTTTTGTTCCACAGTATACCAACTCGACAGTTCCCTCGTTTGCAAGCTCTCGTAGAAAATGAAAGCGAACATGTATGTGCTTACTCTTCCCGTGCATAACTGGATTCTTAGAAAGCTTAATGGTGGAACTATTATCACAATAAATAGTACACTTACTCTGTGCAAGTCCAATCTCTCCAAGTACTCTCATCATCCATATACTCTGACAGGCTCAAGCAGCTGCAGAAATAAACTCTGCTTCGGTAGTAGAGAGTGACACTACTGGCTGTTTTTTAGAGCTCCAAGCAACTGTCCCATTATTCATCTTGAAAACATAGCCTGAGGTACTCTTGCGATCATCAGAATCTCCTGCGTAATCACTATCAGAATAGGCAACAATCTCTTCTTCTCCTCCTCTCCTATAAAACAGCCCCAAACCTGCAGTACCTTTCACATAGCGAAATACTCTCTTCACTGCTTGTTTATGTGCTTCTGTTGGAGCTTCCATGAACCTTGCTACCAGACTCACTACATACATTAGATCAGGCCTAGTGACAGTTAAATACATAAGACTTCCTACCATCTGTTTGTAGCCTGTTGCATCTACTTTTCCTCCTCCTGCTTCCTTTGAAAGTTTATAGCCTGGAACAATAGGATTGTTTACAGGTTTACTGTTTTGCATCCCAAATCTCTCCAAAACTTCATTTGCATACTTCTTTTGACAAATAAAAATCTCATTATGACTCTGTGTTACTTCGATGCCAAGGAAATACTTCATGCTTCCCAAATCTGTCATTTCGAACTTTTCTTGCATAGATCTCCTGAATTCTTTGAACATTTCCTCATTGTTTCCTGTATAGATCAAATCATCGACATATAGATTAACTATGAGAATACCTCCTGCTTCATCCTTCTTTATAAACAGAGTATGATCACTGTGATTTTTCTCAAAACCAGCTTTAACAAAATGGGACTCAATTGTGCTAAACCATGCACGAGGAGCTTGTCTAAGTCCATACAGTGCCTTTTTGAGCTTGTAGACCTTGTTTTTCTCTTCCTTCACCTCAAAACCTTTTGGTTGTTCCACAAACACCTCTTCCTTGATCTCTCCATGCAGAAAAGCACTTTTAACATCAAGCTGAAACACTTTCCATCCTCGATTTGCTGCAAATGCCAAAGTTAGTCTGATAGTATCCCAGCGTGCCACAGGAGCAAACACCTCTGTGTTATCAATTCCCTCTTGTTGTGTATATCCTTTTACCACCAGCCGAGCTTTATGCTTCTCAACTTCTCCTTTCTCATTAAACTTAGTTTTGTAAATCCACTTTACCCCTATCACCTTTTCTCCTTTTGGTAGTTCTGTCAGTTCCCAAGTTCCTGCTTTCTCAATTGCTTGAATTTCACGGTTCATTGCTTCCCTCCAAACTTGACTTCCTACTGCTTCTTCGAATGTGCTAGGATCATTGCATGTAAACAGTCCAAGTTGCTGCAATCCCATAGTAAGATGGTCGATTTCTTCTTCTCCTTCAGATAATCCTTCTCCAGTTTCATAGTCTCTCATCCATACTGGCTCTCTTCTATTCCTCCCTTGTGTTTGGTTGGTTTCTTCTCTCATATTTTCTTCTGCTTCTTCATCTACCACTTCTGTAATTCCTTCTGTTGCATCAGTCACTTCAACTTCTTCATTTACTTCAGCTTCTTCTGTTGCTTTATTTTCTTCTTCTACTAGTAATTCTGTGTCAGTATATTTTCCCACTGTCTTTTTCCAGTCCCACTCCTTATTTTCATCGAATACCACATCTCTGCTGACAACTATCTTTTCTGTTTTAGGATCATACATCCTGAAAGCCTTTGATTCTTCACTGACTCCCATGAAAACGAATTTAAAACTCTTCTCATCCAGTTTCTTCCTTCTGACATTAGGAATAAGGACGTGTCCAATGCATCCAAACACCTTGAAATGCTCCACTGATGGCTTTGTTCCTTTCCATGCTTCTTCAGGTGTTACATTTTGTAGGGCAGATGTTGGACAACGATTGAGCACATGAGTGGCCCAGTTTGCTGCTTCTGGCCAGAAATCTTTAGGTACAGATTTGGTAGCAAGCATGCATCGTACCATGTTCATTAAAGTTCGATTTCTTCTCTCTGCAACTCCATTTTGTTGTGGAGAATAAGCTGCAGTAAGTTGACGGCTGATTCCATTTGTATTGCAGTAGCTTTTAAACTCAGTTGAAGTGAATTCTCCCCCTCTATCAGTACGCAGACAGCTGATATAACTTCCAATCTCCTTTTCAACCATGATCTTGAATCTTTTAAACACATCTAAAGCTTCTGATTTTGTATGCAAGAAATAAATCCACATTTTCCTGCTATAGTCATCAATAAAAGTGATGAAGTACCTTTTATGTGAGAGAGACTCAGGAGTGATCGGTCCACATATATCTGAATGCACAAGTTGCAATGACCTGGATGCTCTCCACACACTCTTCTTTGGAAATGAATCACGTTGCTGCTTTCCTACCACACACTCACTGCATACTTTTGAATTGCTCTTTGGAATAGGTAGTCCTGTCACCATCTTTCGAAAGGCCAAAGTTCTTAATCCCTTCAGATTAAGGTGACCAAATCTTTGATGCCATAAGGTAGTGGTGTCAGCAGTATTTGCTTTAAAACATACTGATTCTGAAACATTAGTGGACAGAGAAGCTAACAACACAAACATACGATTTGCAGTCATCATAGTTTGAAAGAGTAAACCTTTCTCATTGTGATAGACTTGACAGCAGCCATGTTTGATCAAAATGATTAACTCCTTTTCTTGTAATTGTCCTAGACTGATCAGGTTATTTTTGAGTTCAGGAATATAAAATACCTCAGTGATAATCATGGCCTTTCCTTCTACTTTCATCCGAACGTTTCCTTTACCCATGACAGCTAGCTTCGTGTTGTTACCCAACTTCACACACTGTCTGAAAGAATGATCCAGTTCTGAGAACCATTTCTCATCTCCACTCATGTGGTTACTACAGCCAGAGTCTAGGAACCATAATTCTTCTCGTGTGGAACTTTCCTTCTCTACATAGGACATCAGCAGCATCTCTTCTCTTTCTTCTAATTCAGTATACTCAGCATAATGTGCAAAACTGGGGCATTCCCACTGAAAATGTCCTAGTTTGTGACATCGATAACACTCAGTGAGAGCTTTGTTGAAAACCCTTCCTCGTCCTCTTCCTCTTCCTCTATAACCATTGTTGAAACCACTGCGTCCTCTTCCTCTTGCAGCAGCTCTTTCTTCTTCTCTTATATCTCGTCCATTTGTGACTTTTAAGGCTTGCTCTTCCACAACGTTTCGCTTGAGCTTTTGCTCATGAACTAATAACGAACTCTGCAACTCATCCACAGACAAAGTATTGATGTCTTTTGATTCTTCAATCGAGCATACTATATAGTTATACTTCTCTGATAGGGTGCGCATGATCTTCTCAACAATCTTAGCATCCTCCATTTCCTCTCTAGCTCCCCTCATATCATTTGCAATCATCATAACTCTAGAGAAATAATCGTTAACACACTCACCAGATTTCATCTCCAGTATTTCAAAGTCCCTTCTCAGTCTCTGAAGTTGTGCTCGTTGAACCCTGATGTTCCCTTGATATTTCCTCTTCATCGAATCCCAGAGAGCTTTTGAGGTGGCCTTTTGTGTGATTGTTTTGAGAATGTTCTTGTCTATGGACTGGAAAAGATAGTTCTTGGCTCGTAAATCCTTTAGCTTCTGCTCTTCTGAAATTCTGCGTTGTGCTGCAGTAAGAGTTTCCAGGTTTTCAGGTTCTTCATAACCATTCTCCACCAAACTCCAATATTCTTTGGATCGTAACAGGTTTTCCATGAGCATTGACCAGTGATCGTAATCTCCATCGAATTTGGGAATGGTCAGGAAACTGTTTCCATCTCCCATCTCTTCTCTCTCGTATTTTTGCTCTCGAGGTGTTTCCCTTTCACTCGAACTCTCTTTCTTTCCTTCTATTTCTTCTTCTCAACTCAGGCCCTATGAGAGGGCTCTGATACCACTTGTTTGAACTGCTGGTTTATGAACACAGACGTGTTTTTGCTGTAAAAGCTTAAGTTTTATTTGCTGGATGATTGGCTTCTTATAGAGCCATTATAACAGAAATTGAGAGGATCAAGGATCCGATTACAATGCTTAAATCTGATGCTAACATCAAGGAAGAAACATTCAAACATCTATCTACTCCCTAAGACTAGGATTTATTCAAAACAGAAACCAGATTTGATAGCCGAAGACCAGCTCAGCCTTAACTTGCTGCGCAAGTTATTCAAACCAATCCAACATGGACACCAGCTTGCTACTAGATCTCTATCTTTAGTGTTGGCCACAAACTGGTGGCAAAATTGCTGATTCACCAACAACTAAATCATGCCTATCACCCACAAGAATGGCAGCTTGGAATTTGCAAGTCCCCACCCAAGAGTGAAGAAAACTCTATAGCAGTGAGTATTTGGGTCAAATTTTTCCCAGGATTGATTTGAACAATACCTGAACGCAACAGAAACCATGGGCAACCGCTTCTTATCTTTATTCTTCCCAGGATTGATTTAAACAAAGTTTTGATGTTAGAAGGATTGGTGTTGCTGATTTCTTGGATAAATTTGTGGGTATAATTGAAAAATCGATACGATTCTGTTTACTTTCCTAACATGTACGAAACTCTGCAATGGAAACTGATGATAAATTCTGACTACATTCCTAGCTTATCCAAACGCTGGAAAGGAAAATTGATGGGAGTTGCAAATTCCCATTGTAAACAAACGTGAATGAATGACTGCATATTATTTCATCAATGAGCTTGGCTTATATAGCCTACAAATCAAGATAACAGAATGCTGCAAAATCTCAAGACTGTTGAGCGTACCTTCTCAACAGAATGGAGCAATTCAAATGCAAACTAATCTATAGAATAGGTCTTATTTCAACTAACTCGACTTTGTCAAACATGACAGCAAGTCTAAACCAATCAAATCCTATCAATCCCTCCCTTAAACTAGCTACTCACAGTAGTTAGTTTATAGCTGAAAGATCACAGACTCCTAGCTTCTCTCTGAGTCTTCGAAAGGTCTCTAGCTTCAATGGCTTTGTCATCAAGTCTGCCAGTTGTTCATTAGTACCACAGTAAACAAGCTCAATTGTTCCTTCATTTGCAAGCTCTCTAAGAAAGTGAAACTTTACATGAATATGCTTACTTCTCCCATGCATTACTGGATTCTTTGATAACTTAATGGTGGAGCTGTTATCACACATTATGATGATTCGTTCTTCTTGAGATTGTCCTAACTGCTCCAAGACTCTGTTCAGCCAAATTGCTTGTGTTGCACAGCTCGCAGCAGCAACAAACTCTGCCTCAGTTGTGGAAAATGCAACTATGGGCTGTTTTTTTGATAACCATGAGACGGCTCCTGAACTTAGAAGAAAAATATGACCCGAAGTACTCTTTCTATCCTCCAAGTCTCCTGCATAATCACTATCTGCATATGCAAGCAAATTCCTTGACCCTCCCTTTTTATACATGAACCCAAAAATGATTGTACCTTTCAAATACCTTAGTATCCGTTTGGCAGCTTGAAGATGCATCACAGTGGGTTTTGCCATAAACCTACTGATTAAGCTCACACTATACATCATGTCAGGTCTAGTTGCTGTAAGATACAATAGGCTTCCCACAATCTGCTTGAAGTAACTTTCATCAACTGGTATTCCAAGTTCATCCTTATGTAGCTTGAAACCTGGTGTAATTGGGCTTCCAACTGGTTTACTTTCAACCATGCCAAAACGTTTCAATACTTCTGTGGCATACTTCCTTTGGCTGATAAATATACCTTCAGGCTGCTGAGAGACCTCTATCCCGAGAAAGAACTTCATTTTTCTCATGTCTGTCATATCAAAGGTGCTCATCATAGAGTTCTTGAAAGAAGCCATCATGTCTGCATCATCACCAGTGAAGATTAAATCATCAACATAAATACTTACAATTAGCACCTTGCCTTCTGCACTTTTCTTACTAAACAGGGTTTGTTCATTTGGACATCGATCAAATCCTTCGTTGATGAAGAAAGTCTCAATGCGACTGAACCAAGCTCGTGGTGCTTGTTTTAGTCCATAGAAAATTTGCTTAGCTTGTAAACCTTGTCTTCGCTGCCCTTCCTCTCATACCCTTGAGGCTGCTCCACATATACCTCTTCATTGAGTTCACCATGTAAGAACGCTGATTTGACATCTAGTTGAAAGATCTTCCATCCCTTATGAGCTGCAAGTGCCAAGATCATTCGAACTGTCTCCATTCTTTCCACATGTGCAAACACCTCAGTATAGTCGATCCCCTGTTCTTGAGAATACCCTTTGGTCACCAAACGAGCCTTGTATTTTTCAACTTCTCCATGCTCACTTGGTTTTGTAGATCCATTTGACTCCAATAACTTTACACCCAGCTGGCAGGTCAACTAGCTAGTGACCAAGTATGATTCTTCTCGATGACACTTATCTCTGCATCCATTGCTTGTCTCCATTTTAAAGCCTGTGCAGCTTCTTCATATCAAGCTGGATCAGTAGAGCCCACAATAGCCATGTTTGCTTCTATATCCTCTTCAGACAATCCTTCTCCAGCTGTGTAGGCCTCCAAATATCTTGGTATTCGACTGATTCTTCCCGAAGCTGTGCGTCTTGCCTGTACTTCATTAATGCCTTCATCTACAAGTAACTCGTCTGCATTCAGCTGTGTTTCTTCATTTGTTTCATCATTCTCTTCTTCACTTTCATCATCAGTGAGATCACTCCAAGTAAGATCCTGCGTCACTGTCGTGCTTTCCTCATTGTCCCATCCCCAACTTTTATCCTCTTCAAACACTACATCTCTGCTGACAATGATTTTCCTTTTGATGGGATCATACAACTGATAACCTTTTGACTCCTCACTAACCCCCATCAACACACAGACATGGCTTTTATCTTCTAGCTTGGTCCTCCTTTCATCAGGGATATGAACATGACTCAAACACCCAAAGACTCTAAAATGATGCACTGATGGCTTTACTCCTGTCCAGACTTCTTCTGGTGTTGCATTCTTCACTGCCAAGGTGGGACTTCGATTAAGAACATAGGTTGTCCACTTCACTGCCTCCGGTCAAAATGGTTTAGGTACTGATTTTCCTGACAGCAAGGATCGAACTAGATTCATTACCGTGCGATTTTTCATTTCAACTACCCCGTTTTGCTGAGGAGTATAGGCAGTTGTAAGTTGCTTTTTTATGCCATGATCTTTGCAGAATTGAGTGAACTCCTCAGAATTAAATTCACCTCCACGATCAGTACGTAAGCACTTGATACTCATCCCAGTTTCCTTTTTAACCATGCTCTTAAAGTATGAAAAATGATCAAATGCTTCTGATTTTACAGTAAGAAAGTATGTCCATGTCTTTCTACTAAAATCATCAATAAGACATAACACATACGTCTTCCCACTATTTGATGCAAGTGTCACTGGTCCACACAAATCAGCATGAACTAGTTGGAGTTTTTGTGTTGCTCGCCATGTACTCTTCTTAGGGATGGGATCCCTATGTTGTTTTCCAACAAGACAGTCTGTACAAACAGATGTTAGAGAAACGAGTTTGGGCAATCCATGGACCATATCTTTCTCCTGAAGTGTCTTTAACCCTTTGTGCCCTAAGTGAGCAAAGCGACAATGCCACAGATGGGTTAGATCTTGGATATCTGTATGGAAGCAACTTTCTTCATGTGTGTTTGCTACTAACACAAACATTCTGTTAGCAGTCATGGCTGTTTCAATGATGAGACCCCTTTCTGGATGGTACACCCTACACATCCCATGTCAATGGAAAACTCAAAGAATTGGTTTCTTTTTTCCCTTTCTTTTCGTGAACCAAACGAAGCCTTACGGTTTGACATAAAAAGGAAAAAAAACTTAGCTTTCTTTGCGCCTACTAGCTTTTATACCTCTTCCGTCCGGGGGCTCCTTCTCGTGAGGTGGTCGTCAGACAGGATGATGAAGTAACCTCTTTTGGTAGTTGATGTGAACGATGACCCTGCAATCTATGATGAAATTAGGAGAAAGGAGTACGTTTCAGGTCTAGAGGGTATGCAATTGCACAAGATTGGTGGAGGGCAGATCAGATCCATGTCTTGAAGTTGAGGGACGAAAAGTTATTGAATATATGGTTGCTGTCGGCGAGATGGGCCCATGGGGGCGTGGGTGGTGGGAGGAAGATGGATATGCCATGGCGATTCATATCGAGTTGTCTTCGACGGAGATCTGATGACAAGGGTGTGGTGGTGGTTAGCCGGCGATGATAGATCGCAGCCTGACCTTGTATGTGGCTACTGGAGGTCGTCATTCCGAATCCGGCGAGCAACATGGCATGATTGGGGTGCTGCATGGAAGGGACAGGCTCGACGGGAAGACGGGAGTGGCGGCGCGACTATGGGTATGCATCAATTTCTCCTCTGGGCCTGATGAGCCAATCCCAAACTTTTGAATGAATCTTGGACCTGGTTTCATGAATTGGGCCTGATCTGAGCTAGTTTGTTTCTTATTTTATGTTATTTTGGTTCTTTCGTAGTTTATTTTATGCATTCTATAAATCGGAATCATTATTTGGTTTCGAGATGTGGGCTAACTGTTAGACATAGTAACTTATGGTTTTGCATGAGTATTTTCGTTCCACTATGTCGCAAAATTTATAAAACAAATTGAGCAGTCATTGATACACTCCTTGTTAAATAGTGGTTGTCTGAATGCCTAGTATTAAAACTCCTGATATTATTTCGAGATGTTTAGACAATTTAAGGTTTATGTTTTATATCCTCTTCTTTTTTTATTCTGAGGTTTTTGTTAATAATCAAGACTTACCGTCTATTAAAAAAAATTGGAACTAAATCGGAAAAGTAACAACAAATTTCAGAGACGCGCGGTAGTATTGACTTTTAGGAACATAGACACACAGTTTAGTATAGTTAACAGTATGAGACTTGTAGATGAGTCAAATTAACACGCCAAACACAAGCTCCTAGCTTAGTTAGTTCAGCACTTCAGCTACTTCGAAAGGCTGCTTGAATGATAATGACTGACTTGGTACATTCTTTTCGAAGATGTCTAATTTCTTTTGGTCATTTGGAAACATGGGACTTCTCATGTTATTTTTCTGTAAACAAACCTTAGATAAACATTTGGTCATCTCCAATTAGTTTAGTTGTTTCGTATATATGCTTCCAATTCTTATCCTTAGTATGTTAGGCAAAAAGGTTGTAACTGTTCCAGAAACTACCGCAGCTACATGAACTGAAGAGCTAAACCCAGCATCCCGGCCTGATCATCGATCATATGCCTTCTCATATGACCCCAACGTTTGTCATGTCTATACCAACAACGTACCTCTTCTCTCGTTCTCTTCATGATTAATAGGTAGATTGAGCAAAGAAATAATATGCAGAATGAAAGCCTTCAAGTTCAAGTGTTATGTATATAGCTAGCGATATGGATTATGGAGTACTGTATTGGCGTTAACAATTGGCTGTATTATTTCATTCAATATTAGGGTTTTTTGGGTGATCAAAGGTTTGAACTTAAGTCCAAATATTGACTTCGTAATCATATGTTGGATTATCTCTCTTCCTCGTCTAGCTTACTAGCTAGCTAGCCTCTAAATTAATTGGGAGAATCACATATAAGGAACTAACTAAATTTGTAAACACAATTTTTTTTCATAATTTGTCATACAAATTAGGACACCAGCCCAAACCTAAAATCAAGTTATATCAGGCTGACCCGGATTATAGCTGGGCTGACCCGAATTTAACATGTAATTGACCAAAATATCCTCGTTCTTATTAAAATATATCACCTCATTCCTTTATCTATTCTTCTCTCTCCCTCACCGTCGCATATCATTATCTTTTTCATAATTATCATCTTCTTCTTCTGCTCTCTCTCTCTCTTTCTTTCTCTCTCTCTCTCTCTACCATTCCAACCTTTGGGTCATTGTTGCTAAGGAGTCAAGATCAATGACGACCACTTCGTCAGTCACGATTTGATGGCATCTAAGGTAATTTTGGTCTATCTAGCTTAGATCAGATCTATGGGATTTGAGATTAGATTGAAATCATCGAATTAGGAGTGATGATAAGTGCACTACTGTACATTCCACAGTAACAGATATGTAACAAGTTTCAGCAATAGCAGATCCACAACAGGTTTCAGCAGTAGCAGATCTACAGTAGGTTTCAGTCAATTAAGTCAACTGTAACAGTTTGAATGCCAATAGTAGCACATGCAGTAGCAGCTTTAGAGGGGATAGTAATAAGCAGTAACAACTTTGGAGTGGAGAGTAACAGATGGTAGCGGGTTCGGTGTGAAGAGTAGTATACAGTAACAGATTAGAAGTGGAGAGTAATATACATTAGAAGTTTTGTTTGGTTTTAGGAATTGCCAAAAAAAATACAATTTCATCAGCTGTAGCATATTTCTGGTCAATAGTAGCATTATGTTTGTTTCTAGAGAATTGCTAGAAATTCAGGTCAGTAGCAAAAGATTTCCAATCACGACAGTAGCAACTATGTTTGCCGGAAATTCAGGTCAGTAGCATGGTGGTGCTACTGTGTTACTCGGCAGTAGCACAAATTTATGGTCGATTGGAGCAGTTGATATGTAGTGAAGGGTATTATGGTAAAATTATAGTAACAAATGATATGTGGATATTAGTTTGTCCTAATTTGTTAATATTTATCCTTAAAAGTGTAAGATAATGTGTAAATTGTGCATATATATAAACTGAAATATGATCCGTAAATAAAATGTAATTTCCTAAAATTAATTTCATCCTGACAAGTAACTAATGGAAGGAAGTTTTATTACGTTGGCTATTAGCTGATTAGGATTATTCACACAGGTAAGCAAGTAATAGTTATTCTTTTCTTACAATTTACCTCGGCTTTTATCTCTTTCTTAATATATGATTTAAGAAATCTAATCAAAGTTCTCATAACGTACGTGTTCTTCGTGGGATCCTTTTCCGTGTGCCTTAGTGTTCATATGTATGTATATGCTGCCTAGCTCAATCTGAACCTTTGAAGAAGGCTGATTAAGAAGGTTTCAGCAGGTGTTATGTATTTATTTGAAGGGAAATCTTACCAGAAACATCTAGAAAAGTGTGTCATACACACACTGCACTTGAGTACAATTCAAACTACATATAATATGTGACAGTTCTGTGGCAAACAAAAGAGATGTATATATAAATCGGGAGCCCTTCTAGTAAGGACCTTTAAGTTGAAGACTAGTTAAGGACTTTTCAATTTATCCTGCTTTTCGATCTTATATCCACATCTTAACCGTTCATTTTATAAATATTTATGAGTAGATCATTTATGTAAATTTTCAACTGAATTGAAAATCGTTAAAGCATTCATAAGTGTGATTTACCAATTACAAACTTGAACGGTTCATGTTTGACAGATTTGGTTCGTCCATTGATTTGATCTACAACTAGTTCTTAACGATCACCAATTTGGCTGAAATTTTGTATGATTGATCTACTTATATAAATCTACAACTTCAACGGTTAAGATGCTAAAATTTGATCAAAAAGTTGGTCTAATAAACAATTAATTCAAAAGTCCTCAACTAGTCCTTAACTTAGAGGTCCTCATTAGAAGGGCTCCCTATATAAATCTACGTGGTAAATGGAGAAAGAAATCGTAAGTATATTAATCTACCCAAAATTTACACCAAGTGAAGAAAAGAATTAGAAAAAAACTTCTATCCGATCAAATCCTAAGTATATTAATCTACCCAAAATTTACACCAAGTGAACAAAAGAATTAGAAAAAAACTTCTATCCCATCTAGATCGGATGGAGTTCCCGTTCGATCTCTAAGTTAGGCTATGTGTACAATATCAATCGTAATTTTAACCTTTTAATAGTTGAATTAACCAATGAAGATCATCTATACAAAAAATCAATGTAAAAAAGATTGTTTACTTGTCTGAATGCATCAAACCAAATGGACAGTTCCTGAGCTTTTATGATAATCCATTCATTTTATTCGATGCATTAGGTTTTAAGGTTTAAAAGTACATTTTAAAGAGATCGAAGGAACTACTTGGTCCGATCTTCGATCTAGATCGGACCCAAGTATTTTCCAAAGAATTAATACAACGATGATCGACTTAACTTGAAGCAAACTATGAAATCAAAGTATCAATTTTGGCGCCATTTTCCCAAACAGCAACTTCAAGTCATTCTCTAAAGGTGTCAAGTTCAGGTCCATGTCCAAACACATCACCCTCTTACTATTCAACCTCATCAGCACCGGAATCATCGAAACAACAGCCGGAGGAGCAGACGACAAATATTCAGCGTCAATTATCCTGTGTCTTCTCATATGACCCCCCAAAGCTTGTCCAGAATTAAACTCCAGCCCACATACGGAGCACTCGTGCTTTTTCGGCTTGCTTTGCGCCGATTTGGTCTCACTTTTCGAGTCTTGATCGCTGCCCGTTACCGTTCTCGGCTTCTTGTGGCTAGCTCTGTGGCCACCAAGAGCCTGGAACGATGAGAATTCGCGGTCGCAGGTTTTGCACTTGAACACATCTTTCGGGGAAGATGAACATCTTTTGAACTTGGTCTCTAACCTACAAGACAGTAAAATATGAACTTTATCCATGTTTACACCAGCAACAACCTCTTCTCTAGTTCTCTTCATGGTTATATATGTAAGCAGATTTAGCAAATTAAGGAGTAGTTTGCAGAACGGAGATAGATATACAAATGAAAGGCTTCCAGTGTCTTATATATAGGGTTTTCGAGTAAGTGGCTGTATCCACGAAAGTGGTTTTTGGGTGAGGATAAAATGTTTGACCTGAAGTCCACGAAATGACTTGGTCATTTACATATGTTTGGACTACACGTGCAAATAACAAAAGACTACTACACTGGCTCTCTATTCTCGTTCAGATTGCTAGTTGCCACGATCATGATCAGCAGCCTTAACTTTCATCCACTTAGAATTCAGAACCGCGCGCATGCATGCAAGGACCCGATCGACCTTCAAAGTTGTTGAATGTTAGGTCAGGATTAGCTCCTTGTTCTTATATTATATCCTTCCTGAATTAGGATTCCTCAATAACTTGTACGTTTTTTCTATTTGCTTAATTTTTGCAAGATTTCCAAGTTCCATGCATGTTTCACACCATTTGATGATCACCAATATCTCACTTCTTATAGTCTCATACCATCAATATGGTGAACTTAACTTATGGAAAAAGCTTCGTCTGGCAGATCATGTTAACATATACTTCTTAAATTCTATATTCTCAGATTCCCACTGATCTCTAGAGAGTAGGATTAATGGCTTTTTATGAGATGAAAATTTAAAATTCAACAAACCCACATGACGTCATATCTAATACTAGTAAAATTTAAATTTAGAAACTTCATACTATAAAATTAACTAATATATTACAGCTCACCCATAGTGATTTATGTACTACGTACTACCGCAATCTAGATTGAACATATCACAGTCGTAGCAAAAAAATTTCACTTAGAAGGGTCAAATTTGATTAACGAAAAAATTAAATGAACTTCGGTAACTCTTTAGCAACAACACGATTTTGCTTAAAAAATTGACACAAACTTAATTTCAACAATGTTCTTTATACCAATTCAAAATGAAAATGCGTTGTCGAACAAACCATTAATTCATCTCCAATAAACTTCAGATTTTCAATACGTTATTTTTGAGACATAATGTACGTCAATGTATAGTAAACATCAATGTGTTGTTTCTATTTAGCTTATTTATAAAAAAAATCATAAATAGAATTTAAAGCATTAAATGACATATTAGTATGAATCAATAAGGTAAGAAACCTTTAACAGGGTTTGTATTAATTGGATTAAGTAATTAAAATAGTATATATTTTTATTTCATTTCATTATTATTGAAAAATATTAAAGACTGATAAAAGATTTCTTAAAGGAGAACGATCAATTTATGTTTTATTTCCTTTAATATCCGATACAAATTAAGAGTAATTATTTTTTCTTAAAATTAAGAGAAGACAATTGACCCCCTTACCCCCTCTCTACACTACCAGAAAAAAGACTATAGCCGACGAAATTTTTTTTCGTCGGCTAAAGTGGCATTTTAGCCGACAAAAAAAAAATTCGTCGGCTAAACTAATTTTTTCGTCGGCTAAAGTGCTTTTTTCGTCGGCTATAGTATGTGAACTTTAGCCGACGAAATTTGAAAAGTTTAACCGACGAAATTAGGGTATTTCGTCGGCTAAAGTAACTTTTAGTTATAAAATTGTACTACGGATATTTCGGTGTCCGATTGACTATTGTGATACCAATCTGGAAGCAGAACGGGCGTAGGAGTAAAACTCATGGCGTTGCCATGACATACAGGCTTTTTTGGCCATCCGAGTTCGTTTAAGGCTTCAAAATGAAGTTTTTCTAAACGCTTAACACAAGAAAATGTCCATATCTACACCTATATGAGGTATTTTGGCCGAACCTTCAACACAACAAACACTCACCATAATGAGACGCAACTGTCTATCTAAAAATTTTGAGACAATTACCCCTCCATGATAGGCCTCCCCATATAGATAAATAATGGTAAATAGTAGGCATGTTGTGATTCCGGTCATCAAAATTCACAAACAAAAATACGACCGTCAGATATCATCAATATGTTGAAATATATCTCTGGTAAAAAATTCAACTTTATCTGATAAATTTAAGGACTTCATCTAGACGGTCAATCTCGTAAGTCAAACCTCTATATTGTATTGACTGCAACTATCGGCACCGAGACTTTACCGGAATTACGTGATTTTCAACCGTAGGCGTATTTCACCATTCCGCTCATATCTTATTTCACGACTTTTTTGCGTTTGAAGTTTCTACGTACAGTTTGTTTTAGAAACGAAACATTTACTTAAAGCTTAGTAAACAAGTTATACAACATTAGTACGCATGTTGTGATTCCGATGATCAAAGTTGAGAAACAAAATTCCGACCGTCAGATATGATCATTATGTTGAAATATGTATATAGGAAAAAATTTAACTTAATCTGACAATGTTAAGGGCTCGATCCTTACGGTCAATCACAAAAGTCAAACCCCTTAATGCACGGAAAATGTCATTTGACTGTCTAAATTACGTATTTTGCCCGGACCTTCAACTGAAAATAGTTTCAAATCGATGAGACGCAACCAGTGGTATAAAAATTTTATGAAAAATAACTACCGGAGATAGGGCTACCTCTAGGGAGAAAGAATGGAAAATTGAGTTAACCGCAATTATCGGTACCGAGACTTTACCGGAATTACGTGATTTTTCAACTATAGACGTATTTCACCATTCCAGTCATATCTTATTTCACCACTTTTTTTCGTTTGAAGCTTCTACGTATAGGGTTTAGGGTTTAGGGTTTTAGCCGACGAAATTAGGGTAATTCGTCGGCTAATGTTAAATTAATAAATAAATAAAATAAATAACTATAGCCGACGAAATTAGGGTATTTCGTCGGCTAAGGTTAAATTAATAAATAAAAAAAATAAATAACTATAGCCGACGAAATTAGGGTATTTCGTCGGCTAAAGTTAATTAAAAATTTAAATTTTTTGGCGGGGATTTTTAAAATTTTAAAATTTTTCGACTAAAATTTTAAACTTTAGCCGACGAAATTTCGTCAGCTAAAGTTTAAAATTTTCAATATCTTTCATTTTTCTCCTCCTCTCTTCATCTTCCCTCCTCCTCCTCTTCATCCTCCCTCTCCTAACCTTCTCCTCCTCCTCCTCATCTTCCCTCCTCCTCCTCCTCCTCTTCATCCTCCCTCTCCTAACATTCTCCTCCTCCTCCTCCTCTTCATCCTTCCTCTCCTAACCTTCTCCTCCTCCTCCTACTTCTCTAAATTCTTCTCCTCCTACTTCTCTAAATTCTTCTCCTCCCCCTTCCTCTCCTCTCCTCCTCCTCCTCCTCCTCCTCCTCTCCCTCTCCTAACCTTCTCCTCCTCCTCCTCCTCCTCTCCTCCTTACTCCTTTTTCGGTGTAAAAACGAAAAAGAAGTAAAAATTTTAATCAAAAATACAATAAATTAAAAAAGAAAAAAATATGAAAAAATTAAAAAAAAAAAAACTATAGCCGACGAAATACCCTAAAATTCGTCGGCTAAAATTAAAAAAAAAGAAAAAAAACTATAGTCGACGAATTACCCTTAAATTCGTCGGCTAAAGTTTAAAAAAAAATAATAACTTTAGCCGACGAATTTTATTAAAATTCGTCGGCTAAAGTTAAATAAATAAATAAAAATAATAGCTATAGCCGACGAATTTTAATAAATTTCGTCGGCTAAAGTCCAGAAATTAAGCGACGAAAAATTTATTCGTCGGCTAATTAAATAAATGACTTTAGCCAACGATGAACAGTAATTTCGTCGGCTATAGTGTTGGCCGACGGATTTTGCCCGACGACTTCTTAGCCGACGAAAATTAAGGTTTAACCGACGAAAAAATTTCGTCGGCTAAAGTGGTTGTTCTGGTAGTGCTAGCTACGCCTTTGATCACAGTTTACTTATAGACTCACAGACGTTAGTGCATGTATGTTTTAAGTTCTATATATCCTTGGCCATATCAACCTGTTTATCTGGTTAAGTATTGATTTAAACTCATAACCTTCACGACGTTGATCAAGTAATTAAGCTAGGTAACCAACAAACCATGACTCACTCACTTTATAGTTAAAATTGTATCGTGTTTAACCATTTACCTATTTGTGTGTTTAATAGTTTGATATCAATTTCTTAGAAATATCTAATATATTTAATATATATATATATATATATATATATATATATATATATATATATATTTGATGGGGTTTGCATGAATTCATTTCAAGCACGAAATCATTCTCGTCAGAGGGCTTACCAATTCTTATCATAGTATTCAATGGGTATCATAATATTTTGATTGAAGGAGATTCACAAATTCTTATCAATTCCAATGGTACCTATCTTACCCTTTGGAAAATTCAAGTTACTGTCAAAGATATTCTCTTTCTTGCCTCTCAAATTGATCAGGTTTCTTTCACACATATTCATCGAGAAGAAATTTTGTGGCGGATGCTATTATTGCAAGCTGGATCATCAACTTGAAACGCAAGCTTGTAACATATCTCTTCCTCTTGCAGCTAGTTAGACTTTCTACTTTAACTCTCTAGACTTTGGTTGTAATAGAGGCTACGTTCTTTGATGCTGTCTTTCTTTTATCTTGTCCAAAAAAAACAAGCAGAGGTCTTCAATATTAGGCAAGGGCGGATTGTTTTGTTGTTTTGTAATTGTGGTTGGCCAGGGATCATCACTTAGTTGGTGTACGTGAACACCACTAGTCGGGAGAACACTGATCATGAAGAAGGTTTAATACTTTAATTAAGGTGTTCTTATATTTGAATGGACCCTCTGACCTGAAACATCTAGAGAGTCAAACAAATAAAAAAACAAACTGTACCTACTTCAAACATATCAATTATGGGAAACTTTCGGCCATTAGTTTACTGTCGTAGTTAAGATCACGTAGATCAGCCAAACTTTACAGAACATGCTGACGTGCAGAGCTTAACATTTTACGTGGATAATTACAAAAAATAAGGAAGAAAAACGAGTAAGTACGTTGAATAATGAGGATTCTAATGATAATTTAAATTGAATACACAAATAAATGAGGGTAAGACTATGATGAATTAATGTATGTGAGCGATAGGTCGATATGATGCATCAATTTTATAAAATGAGTCGTTAAACTAGTAATATTAGTCATTAAAGTTGTAATATGAGTTCTTAAAGTTGTAAAAAAAAATTAGTTACAACATCAGTTATCATTTTTCTTTAAAATGGTAATTGAGTCCTCAAAGTTGTAATATGAGTCCTTAAAATTATAATTATCACTTTAAAGACTCAATTACCACTGAAATACATAATTTACCACTTTAACAACACAAGATAACTAATGTTATAACTAGAAAATTTATAACTTTAAGGACTGATATTACTATTTTGACAACTCATTTTACATAGTTGATGCATCACATCATTCACATGCATTAACACATAGTAGAATTTCCTATAAATGAGAGAATGGTTACAACGAGGAACAGTTAGTAACAATTACAGCAATCTATGAAAACAAAGTTTCAATTTTTGGTGCCCTATTCCCAAACAACAGCTTCAAGTCATTCTCTAAAGGCGTCAAGTTCAGGTCCATGTCCAAACACATTACCCTCTTACCAGGTCCGGGCCTGAGATTTTCAGACCTGAATCGAACTTTTAAAAATGGGCCCTGAAACTATAGTATTTTCTCTTTTCAAAAAATTCATGAATTAAAGCTATAAACTCAAAATCTAACGACCTAAAACATTAGAAATTATTTTTATACTTACTTATACTATTCATTTTTTAAAATAGTAACTAATGATTGTAATATAATGTTTGTTTTTTACTAAACTAACGTGTTCACACAATAAGAAAAGAAAATTTTAGGCCCTTAAAGGTTCTGGGCACTGAGTCCATCGACTCTTGAGACTCTATTCAGGTACGGGTCTGCCTCTTACTATTCGACCTCATCAGCACAGGAGTCTTCATCTTTGAAGCACAGCTAGCCGGAATCGGAGCAGAAAACCGAGCAGTCATCATTCTATGCTTTCTCAAATGACCCCCCAAAGCTTGTCCTAAACTGAACTCCAGCCCACATATGGAGCACTCGTGCTTTTTCAGCTTGTTTTGCATCAATTTGGTCTCACTTTTCGGGTCTTGATTAAACGTCCTTGGCTTGACCTCTAACTGGTCCATAAACGTGCATGGAACGAGGGGCAGATCTAGGCTTCCTTGCCTCGGATTCAAGTCTCACTCAAAATCTTTGGAGAAAAAAATTACAGCATGTAGTTAGACTATATATAACATAAAAGAATTATTGTATACATTAAATGTTATATATCTCATCCAATCAATCAATCTCATTATCTAACTTTTTTACCACCTAATTACTCTTCATCTTAATTGTATGTGATATAGTTAACTGAATTGAAATTGCGACAAAATTAAATTAAGATCAATAGTTGGTTGACGTATTTCAATGAAAAAACATTTTATTGCTTTTTATAGTTAGTCGAGTTAGGTTTTACATCGATCATTTTATTGAACTTGTGTCAAGATAGCCCTTATATATCCATCATCTACCACCTATGAAAGATAAGACTTCACCAATTACGGTCGAAGCCTTCCCCCGCCGTACAGAAACGTCGCCGAGATAAAAGTTTGCCGCCATCACACGATCAACGTCAGGAAAACCCCACGTCGTCGCCATCTTCAACAGATCAGTACGATCAAAACAATCCTCTGTAAAGAAGATTGCAGCCGCCAGGTCAAAATCCTAGGTTTCGCTGCAAGCGCGCTCTGAGAAGGATAGAGACACTCCCTCATTTTTAACTAAGATTTAACTGAATATAGATTTATTTTACATCAACATATTTTGTATTGCATTTAACGTGTTTATCTAGCTCCTTATGTATTACAACTGATGAGTTTTATGAATTTTGTTTTATATAATGCATTTAAAGGCATCTTTCATTTCATTATATAAATTGCTCTCATACTGTCTATTTTTATTTTTTTAATTGTGATGAATTTTTCAAGTCCCATACGGCTTCAATTTCTGAATCCGCCATGCCTGGAACTAATGAACAGGCTACTACTTAACCTAAGTAGTAGTCTCACCCAGAAAACACTCCTATACGGATGTGTATAGTATACACACTTATTTTCCATCACAAATCTTCTTTGACCCACACCACCCCCTGTTGCACAGCCTCCCAATACGCAGATGTATATGCTCTACACCTCTGTACAACAAACGAACCCGTCTCACCCTCTCTCGATCTCTGCTCCTTCCTCGATCTACAAAGTGGCGTTGTCTGCGGAAGATACACCTCCAGAAATCCAATATTACATCTCTCTCTCTCTCGGCGGCTCAGCCGAGGAATTATGTTTGCAAACAAGTTTCTTAATTCTAAGTATTTTTTTAAATATATAATTAAGTTTGATTTTTGGGTTATCTATGTGGAAAGTTGATAGATTTCAATACTTTGATCAACCATATATTCTATAATTAGTATTCTTTTTTAGCTGTTTATTGAAATCTTAATTTTTCTGAAATTCAATGGATCCATAATATCAACTTATAAGACATCTGTGTGAATGAGAAAAACCTCAAGGGTTATGATCGATGTCAACATTTTTGGCTTCAGTTTGTGACCGGGTGAACAATACCACTGTAGTAAGTCGTATAGCATAAATTCAAGCAAAATCTGAAGCCTTTATGGCATTGTTTTCTAAAGTTGTTGAATGAAAGGCTATTTTTTGGTGGATACGAAAGGAAATGCAATAGAGAATAAAGCCTCTACAATTTACATTGTCAAACATGCTAGAGAGCACTAGAGGTCTCATTTAGCACTCGATTCAGGGCCGGTCCTGAGTTTTCAAGGGTCCTATGTGACAAAAGAAAATGGGGCCTCCATATTTTCAAATATATTCATAAATTTTTGTTTTTTTAAAAGGTAATTTTTTTTCTTTTCAAATAACAACTAATATGACTAATAGGATCTGGGACCTATGAGACGAAACTATTTGGTCGCATAGGAGCACATATTTGTCGCATAAGAACCTAAGCGACGAAAACATCGTCGCATACTTACCGTCGTACTGGGACATATGATACGAAAATAAAGTATTCATTGCAACAGAACAATCTTATGCGACGAAAAATGTTTCGTCGCTATAGTCTTACGAGACGAAATTTCTCAACTTAAGTGACCAAATATTTCGTCGCTTTAGTATTTCAATATTTCAAAAAAAAAATCTCCCGTCAAAAATTTTTTTAAGGCAATTTTTTTGGTCTGAAACTGCTACCACTCACCACCACTGCTCCATCACAGTCACCATCACCATCACCATCACCACCACCACAACCACTGTCAGGACCCACCCCGGGTTAAACCCCTTTAACCCGAAGTAAATCCTGCGGGGACCACCTCAAGGGAACTTCTTACCGAAACCCCCTTGAAATGGCCAACCCTTCCTACAAAACTAGCTAAACCGGATTAGTCAGAGCAGTCTACAAAGATGATTACCCCAAAGAGTTTCAAGCAGCAACGGAAAGATCGACTATGCCTCGACTCTCGTACGCGCACGACCTCCGCTCTAGAACCCTGCACCACTGGGCATTTGAAAACGAAGGGCCCAGGGGAGAAACATTGAAAAACTGTTAGAGTGAGTGGACGAAAAATAAACAATGAAACACTATAAACTCACCTCCAGTAAATAAAACCAATACTTCATGCTCTCCCAAAGATTTATTGATTTAAATAACATTTATGCATGCCCACAATTACTCAATTTCCACATATGCATGATAAGATAAACAAGTAAAGCTTATGGGAAGAGAAATGTTCACAAACATAATAAGTCTGACCTCTCAGACTAGGGTCGGAGCTAAGAGCTCTAGTTGCGCCCTCACGCTATGCTAGCTATATAAAATGGTAATGGACAACCCTTATAATATCCACCTGACCTCTCAGGCGTGTCTGTCCTCTCAGACCAGGGTCGGAGCTAAGAGCTCTAGGTAAAATGATAATGGACAACCCTTATAATATCAACCTGACCTCTCAGGCTTGTCTGTCCTCTCAGACCAGGGTCGGAGCTAAGAGCTCTAGGTAAAATGGTAATGGACAACCCTTATAATATCAACCTGACCTCTCAGGCTTGTCTGTCCTCTCAGACCAGGGTCGAAGCTAAGAGCTCTAGGTAAAATGGTAATGGACAACCCTTATAATATCAACCTGACCTCTCAGGCTTGTCTGTCCTCTCAGACCAGGGTCGGAGCTAAGAGCTCTAGGTAAAATGATAGTGGACAACCCTCATAGTGCACTACGTAGTTTGCCTGACCTCTCAGGCTAGGGTCGGAGCTAAGAGCTCTAGTAGCGCCCTCACGCTACTCTAGCTAGCATATTCATTGGACAACCCTTAATTAAAATTCATAACAATACTTTACTCAAATACTCTTCCCAAAACAAATAAGTAAAACCATTCATCGACATATATGCATAAATCCAAATAAAACATTC
Source organism: Comarum palustre (assembly GCA_951800085.1). NCBI lineage: Eukaryota > Viridiplantae > Streptophyta > Magnoliopsida > Rosales > Rosaceae > Comarum > Comarum palustre. Next base: position 21,584,094 of record OX637578.1, on the reverse strand, counting down.
AAGAACCCGAGGAAAATTTAATTCTCGAAACAATCATAAAAACCCTGCAATAAAATCAATAATTAAGGCATGCATTCATTTAAAAATGATATGTCCACTCACAGTACTATTGCGACCTTCCCGCTCGGAAAGCTCCTCGAGCGAAACCCTCGAACTAACCGTGTAGTCGAGTCCGTCTCACGTTCAATCAGAGACTGTACAAACAAACCAATCAATTAGTCTTTCTATAGTTGACTTGGTATTTTCCTAGTTTGACCAGGAAATCCTATTTGACCACGTGTTGACCAAGTTCCTTTCCTTTTAATAGCTTTTCAACAAATACATTTAATTCCGATTACCCAACCGTAACATACCGACTTTCTTTAATAATTCACTTGACAATAGGTTCACCCATAATAATTCGTGGAATTACTATGGACACCCATTCAACCACTTCACCAATACCTCAGGAGTCCTTAAAATAGTCCTTAAACCTTACCCGGCAATAATCGATGGTCGGAATAATATTTGATTATCCGCCAATAATACTAAACTAGAACAATTCCAAAACCTAACCAAATCTCCTCCAAAAATTACCAAATTTTAACCATAGACTCCTCACAATATGTACTAATTAATGGTCATGAAAAACTGCCCAAAAAGTGGCGGCATCGCCTCCGGCAGAAATTCCGGCTAAAATTCCGGCGACCTCGGATCGCCACCAAATTTTACCAATAGCTTCGTCTCATCATTTGGGACAACTTTCTAGTTCAACTCGAAGGCCAATTCGGCCTCTAACTAGGTCAAAAACTCGATGAACAGTAGACCCCGAAAATTTACACTTCAAAACTTCAAATCCTCAATTCTTCCTACACACTTCGAATCAAGCTACCAAATTCTAGGGGATTGTAGTACACCTAAAACCCATTCTAAACATATAAAGAACTCAACAAATGGTGATCTAGGGAGGGAGAAATTCGATCCCGAAATTCTACTGTACACATGAAGAACAAATCGGAATTTCTCCCGATTTACGGCGAGTTAGGTCGAAAAGCTTACCTAGGAATGAAGTAGACTCGGAGGCCGAACTTTTGGGACCGGTGTGGTGGTCTGAGGTGGCCGGACGGCGGCGCTGTGGCGGCCGGAAGCTCCGGCACAGTTTTGCCCGATCGGAAGGAGAAAGACGCGGGGAGAGAGAGAGGCTGGGGTGAAAAATCTGATTTTTCACCCCGGTAACTCCTATATATAGCCGTTTTACCGCACAGTAACTTTATACTTTTGTTCATAACTTTCTCATACGAACTCCGATTTGAGCGTGCTACGTGTCCACGAACTCGTAACGACGCCCTCTACAACTTTCAAGAAGGAAGTTTTCCCAAATTCTTGACTTAACAAAAAGTCAATTTTACGATCATTGTACGGTTAAACGGTCACTTTAAATGGTAAAAGACCAAAGTAACCAACCGTAATATAATCCTAGGATCGGGATGTGACAACCACCATCACCACCACAACCACAACCACCACCACCATCGCCATCACCATGCACGTGCACCCACAACAACCCACGCCGGCATTGCCTCCACGGACACCGCCGTCACCCGCTTCAACACCGTCCTCCTCCTTGACCAAATCTACCCCCTCATGATCCTCACCGACACCCTGGTGCTCTTTCGACAAGTTTCTCTCCGATGACACTCTCCTCCAAACCGGGTACGACCTCGACGGCGGCTGAGGCGAAGAAGAAGAGATGGGGTAGAGAGATGAAGATTGGGTATATATAGATTGAAATCGATTTTGATCAAACGTTTGAAAAAAAAAATCAAATTTTCTGAATTTTGTGCGGGATTTTTTTTTCAAATAGTTTTCCACTTAAGCGACGAAAATATAATTTTCGTCGCATAAGTTCCAAAAATTTGAAAAAAAATTCAATTTTTTTAAATTTTTTGCGAGATTTTTTTTTTCAGAACTTATGAAATGAAAAACATAATTTTCGTCGCTTAAGTGGAAAACTTATACGATGAAAATTATAATTTCTTCGCTTAAGTGCTAAACTTATGCGACAAAAATTATGTTTTTCGTCTCATAAGTGGGCACGTAAGAGACAAACTTAATTTTATCATTTAGGTTATGGATTCGGCGCATAGGTGACACCTTAAGCGATGGTAATTTATTTCGTCACTTAAGTTTAACTTTGAATGACGACATTATTTTTATCGTATAGTATGAGACGAAATTTTTAATATTCGTCTCATAGGTCTCGGATCCTACTAGTGTGAAATTAAACAAGATTGCATGTAATTAAAAATCAATTATTACCAATACCGGCTCGAGAAACCAATTACAGCTGGACACTCGAAATCTTGTTAACTTATTGAAAAAACAGTATTTTTAATATAAAGAAAAGAAAGATATTGAGAAAGGGAAAAACAAATTCCAGTGTAATTCTAAAAGAATAAGTAAAATATAAAAAAGATGGACGGCCCGTTTCAAACTTGGAATGACCCAAGTATATGACACACTTTTCCGCTAGACCAACATGTCTTTTGTTCAGTAACACATATTCTAATATTATTATATAAAATCTACATCAATTTCAAAAGGCAGAAAAACTTGGATTTTTTCGGGGGCCATTTAGGTTTGGGGGCTCTAGTCGTAGGTCTTCTCGGCCTATGCTCAGGGCCGGCCCTGACTCTATTTATCCATAAGTGGCCATTGTTGCAAAATTGTTTAAATTTGCTATAGTATCGGCTACAAAATTAGTCTACCTAAACAAATAATTAAATGATATCACGACAAAACTTGACAAACCATGTCAAATATCTTTGATAATCATTTGGAGCCTCAAATGGGAAGTGATGATACCCATGACTGCATCAATGTTAAGTTTTGAATAACCTTCAACTTCTAATCTTAGAGCATCTCTAACAACTCTTGTAAAATTATGATTATCTTTATTAGAGGAAAAACATAGTTTTTTTGCTTTAACAGTTCATGTAAAGCTTCATCTAAAATACAAAAAGTGGGAAGAGAGAGCACATGATCCTCTATATCTATACAATTCTCAAAATTTATATATTTCATGAGAGAACCTCTAAAATATATTGTTTGTCTTTTATAATTCAATCTCTCTCTTGAAAAAGAAGAAAATGACATTATCTCTCTTCAATGGAATATTGAGAAATTAAAGCAATTAACCATGTGAGTTTGATATGAATAAATATAGAATACTTATATATATTCATAATATTATACAAGAAAAATATTTAATTTTGTAGAGTATAATAGAAGAACTGTTGGAGTTGAGCTCGTTTTTATACAGATTTTATGATTTCCTCGATCTTCTTTAATAGAAAAATTATGCAAGAGCTGTTTGAGATGCTCTTATGAAGCCTTTCTCTTTTTGCTCTAGAAATGATATCGTGCAACCGCAACAAGAACAATTAATTTCAATATTGTTATTGGAGGAAAGTTTGAGTAGAAAATTGTACGCAAATTTATAGAGATGATGAGATATTTGATTGGATATGTCTGCTTTCATTATGTTAAATATAGTTGACAAACCACATATTTATTGGAAAACGTAGTTTAGATATAAATCATTTGGAATCTCACATCAGAAATATGAAAGAGTCACCCTTAAGCTATAATAAATGGTAAAGGGTGACTAAAGTGGGAGGGGGGGCGAGTATCTGCATTATTTGTTCTATCAAACTTCTCAACTTCAAATTGAGCATTGACAATTGATTGTTTAACATGTGAAGGACCTGAACGTAAAGGTGACTTGGCCCTTTCTTTTTATTTTTGTCAACAACGCCGTCAACCATGATTTCCAATCAATAATCAACTCTCAATTCATAACCAGAGCTCTGATGCCAATTTGATCTTGAGTTATAGCACAACACGATGTGAAAATTGCTTTTTTACATGGAGAATTAAAAAAAGATTTACATTACTCAGCTAGAAGGGTTGAAAGTTGATGTTAAGGAAGATTAAGTTTGTAAAATGCATAAATCATTGTATGGTTTGAAGCAGTCTTCAAGACAGTGGTACATGTGGTTTGATTAGTTAATGTCCGGTCAAAAGTACACCTGGAGTTTCTATGATCCATGTTTTTACCCAAGCTACAAGATGATACTTTTATTTATTTGCTCTTATATGTTGATGATATATTAATTGCATCTAAGAGTAAGGGGGAGATAGATAATCTGAAGTCACGATTGAGTTGTAAATTTGAGATGAAGGATCTGAGAGAAGCTAAAAAGATTTTGGGCATGAAAAATTGAGAGAGAAAGATCAAGAGTCTGAATTTGTTTGTCACAAAAGAAATATTTAGAGAAGGTATTACATCAGTTTGACATGGATGATAAAACTATACTTGTAAGTACATTTCTTGTCTCTCACTTTAAGCTTGATGCTACTATGTCTCCTAGTACAGATGATAAGATACAATATATGGCTAGAGTAGGGGAGTATCGACATTATTGGACCTGTGTGTGTGAAACAGGAGGGACCGATTGGCCGCTTTAACGTAACAAGTGGTATCAAATCCCAAGTGACACTTGTAACTTGGTGTCTCATACGATCGAGTTGCAATTTAGTAGAGCTTCTATTTGGATCTGGATCACAAGATTTGGATGGTTATTATCAAGGTTGAGAAACTGGAATTTGGATCATGAGACAGTTGGAGATGACTCGAATCATACCAGGTGGATACTATTGAAAAATATGGCTTAGATATGAGCCATTTGGAATACCACATTGAAAACATGAAAGAGTCATATTTAGGTTATAAGAAATGATATCACACAATATGGAAAACCCCATACCCGTATCTCCATCGGGTGGTTAAAGTGGGAAGAGTATTGGTATTATTAGACCATTGTGTGTAAGACCCATGTTAACAAAACGATTAAGTTGGCATGTAGCCGCTTTTCAAATTAATTGAACATACTGAGTAGTTGTGTTTTGTGTAATAATAGTACAAAAATGACATTTATAATCATTTCAAAAATTCTAATGGGCCTCAATTCAATTTTGAGGCATGAGGTCTAACTTGAGTTCAATTTCAAGGAACAGTGGGCAATGTTTGGGCCAAAAATAATATTTTTGGATCGATATATGCAGTTAAACAGTTGTATATATTTTTTCTATCCTAATAGGTCATGCATGGCTAGATTTACAGATTACATGAGGATCTATTTCATGATGATATCTTTTTGGGAGGTTTCTCTCCTATTTTATTTAGAGGTCTAGTTTGCCTTGATCCACAAGAAAAAGTGAACTATAGTTCTATATATAAAGGGTTGATGACAAATAGCAAAGACACAAGTCAACATACAAACAATTTTGCACTCTGTAAACAAGTCTCACTTGGAGCAACTATCTACCAAAAAGACTATCATAGTCTCTTATTTCAACAAAGCCCGCCTAGTCGGTAATTCTCGTATCTACTCACCAAGCCTCATCACAAGCAAAAAGTTCATCCCTTTCCATTATGCCTCATCACAAGCACAATCTCGCAAAAACTATTGTTAAGGTGTCAAAACCTTAACAAATATCAATTTTCAGAGGCAAAATTTTGGTAAATATCCGTAATCCTGATATTGAAACTCTGCTTGTCCTCATCGGCGCAAGTTACTTTACGGTGAGTAGTGAAAAATCCTAACAGTCTTCTCTGCTAAGTCTGAAGAAGAGCCTCGTTGCCGGTTTGATCAGCACTCGTACATAATGACTTAAGAAGGAAGTTAGAAGCTCGCGAACCAAGATGAAGACTAAGTTGTACATGACTCATAGGTATTGGCACGCCATAGCAGCTATTTTCACAAGAAAATCTATTTTCACCCTGAACATTTAGGCTTCTAACTTCATTCTTAAGAAGTTGTGTGCATGCACTACCAGGATCAGTACTTTAGTCGACGAAAAATTTTCGTCGGCTAAGTACAAGATTTCGTCGGTTAAGAAATCATCGGGAAAAAGCCGTCGGCCAAGACTTTAGACGACGAAATTACTATTCATCATCGGCGAAAGTCATTTATTTAGCCGACGACAAATTTTTCGTTGCTTAAATTCTGGACTTTAGCCGACGAATTTTAATAAAATTTCGTCGGCTATATCTATTATTTTATTTTTATTTTTTATTTATTTAACTTTAGCCGACGAATTTTAATAAAATTCGTCGGCTATAGTTATTTTATTTATAAAATTCGTCGGCTATATTTATTTTATTTTATTATTTTAATTTTTTTCCTTTTTTTATTTCTTGTATTTTTTATTAAATTTTTTTTTTCTTTTTCTTTTTTTGCACCCGTGGTGGAGGGTGGTGGAGGATAAGGATGAGGAGAAGCTATAGGTGGAGGAGAGAGGAGAAAGAGTTAGATGAGGTGAAGGAGGAGGAGAAAGAGTAAGATGAGGAGAAGGAGGAGGAGAAAGAGTTAGAGGAGGAGGAGATCGGAATAGATAGGCTAGGAGAGAGAGAGGAGAAAGAGTTAGACGAGGAGGAGGAGGAGGAGGAGAAAGAGTTAGATAAGGAGAAGGAGGAGGAGAAAGAGAATGATTTAGAGGAGGAAGTAGGAGAAGGAGAGGAGGAAGGAGGGGGAGGAGTACGTTGTTGCCGCCGGAGAAGGAGGGGGAGGAGTACGTTGTTGCCGCCGGAGGAGGAGGAATGAAGATGAAAGATATAGAAAATTTTGAACTTTAGCCGACAAAATACCCTAATTTCTTCGGCTAAAGTTTAAAATTTTAGTCTGAAAATTTCAAAAATTTTAAAATCCCCGCCAAATTTTTTGAACTTTCAATTAACTTTAACTGCCAAATTTTAATAAATTAAGTCGGCTATAGTGTTTTATTTATTTTATTTATTTATTTAACTTTAGCCAACGAAACTAGGGTAATTCGTCGGCTATAGTTATTTATTTATTTAACCTTAGCCGACGAATTACCCAAATTTCGTCGGTTATAGTTATTTATTTTATTTATTTATTTAACTTTAACCGACGAATTATCCTAATTCGTCGGCTAAAACCCTAAACCCTATACGTAGAAGCTTCAAATGAAAAAAAGTCATGAAATAAGATATGACCGGAATGGTGAAATACATCTATGGTTGAAAATCACATAATTCTGATAAAGTCTCGGTCCTGATAGTTGTGGTTAATGCAATTTTTCATTCTTTCTCCCTAGCGGTAGCCCTATCTCCGGTGGTTATTTTTCATAAAATTTTTATACCACTGGTTGTGTCTCATCAATTTGAAACTATTTTCAGTTGAAGATCCGGGCAAAATACATAATTTAGACGGTCAAATGACCGTTTCCGTGCGTTAAGCGGTTTGACTTACTAAATTGACCGTAAGGATCGAGCCCTTAACGTTGTCGGATTAAGTTGAATTTTTCCCTATAGACATATTTCGACATAATGATCATATCAGACGGTCGGAATTTTGTTTCTCAACTTTGATCATCGGAATCACAGCATGCCTACTAATGTTATACAACTTGTTTACTAAGCTTTAAGTAAATGTTCCGTTTCTAAAACAAACTCTACGTAGAAACTTCAAACGCAAAAAAGTCATGAAATAAGATATGACCAGAATGGTGAAATACGTCTACGATTGAAAAATCACGTTATTCCGGTAAAGTCTTGGTGCCGATAGTTACGGTCAATACAATTTAGGGTTTGACTTACGAGATTGACTGTCCAGATGAAGTCCTTAAATTTATCGAATAAAGTTGAATTTTTTACCATAGACATATTTCAACATATTGATGATATCTAACGGTTGTATTTTTGTTTGTGAATTTTGATGACCGGAATCACAACACCCTACTATTTACCATTATTTATCTATATGGGGAGCCCTATCATCGAGGGGTAAATGTCTCAAAATTTTTAGATGGACAGTTGCGTTTCATTATGGTGAGTATTTGTTATGTTGAAGGTTTGACCAAAATACCTCATATAGGTGTAGATATGGGCATTTTCGTGCGTTAAGTGTTTAGAAAAAACTTCATTTTGAAGCCTTAAACGAACTCGGATGGCCAAAAAAGCTCATATATCATGGCTTTGGCCATGTGTTTGACTCGTAGGGCCGTTCTACTTCCAGATTGGTATCACAATAATCAATCGGACACCGAAATATCCGTAGTGCAATTTTGTAACTAAAATGTACTTTAGCCAACGAAATACCCTAATTTCTTCGACTAAACTTTTCAAATTTCGTCGGCTAAATTTCACAGACTATAGCCGACAAAAAAATCACTTTAGCCGACGAAAAATATTTTCGTCTGCTAAAATTTAACTATAGCAGGCGAAAAATTTAGTTTAGCCGACGAAAATTTAACTTAGCCGACGAATTTTTTTTCGTCGGCCTGTTTTTGGATATTTCATCGGCTAAAGTCTTTTTTCTAGTAGTGGATATGCGCTGATCAAGCCGACACCAAGGTTCTTCTTCAGACCTAGCCAAAGACAGTTAGGATTTTTCTCTACTCACCGTAAAGTAGTTGGCCCTACTTGAGCCGATGAGGTCAAGAAGAGCTAAATATCAGGATTACGGGATATTTGCCAAGAGTTTCTCTCTAAAAATGAATATTTGCTAAGGTTTTAGACGCCTTAAAAATGGTTTTTGCAGGATTTTGCTCGCGATGAGGGTTGATGGAGTGGGGGTGGGCCCTTTCCTCGTAATGAGGCTTAGTGAGTAGATGTGAGAATTGCCGACTAATTAAGAGGGGTTTGGTGAAATAAAAGACCATGCAAGTCCTTTTGGTAGATAGGTACTCCGATGAAGGCTTGCAAAGTCTTTTTGGTAGAGTGCAAAGTTGTTTGTATGTTCAGTAGTAAAATGAACTTTCCTAGTTCAATTTTGCACTCACATTTCAATTCAATCTTCATCATATATATTATATACAAAGACAATTAATTACAAAGTGCAAAAGATCGATTGATATGATCAATTATCGAATACCATGCATGTTCTTTGATTCAAAATTCAAATGAATAAGGTAAAAGGAGACAAGGATGAGTGCCTGAAACTATTAATAATCAATAAAAGTATATGATATATGATCGAGAAGTTGTAACAAAAGAATGATCAAGAGTTAATTAAAAAAATCGGTCAGTACATCAAATGGTATGTTACAGATCGAAAATAATCTAAGACCTAAGAAAAAAATGAATACATCCCCTTCAAAAGAAGATAAAAAATGAATGAAATACAATAGCAATCGGATAAAAGAATTAAGAAACTAAAGTATCAACCTTAGGAGCCATGTTCCCAAACAAGACCTTCAAGTCATTTTCCAGAGGCGTCAAGTTCAAGTCCATGTCCAAACACATCACCCTCTTACTACTCGACCTCATCAGCACCGGAATCTTCGAACCAACAGCAACCGCAGAAGGAACTGAAGAAGAAAACCCAGCGTTTATCATCCTGTGCCTTCTCATATGACCCCCAAGAGCTTGCCCCAAACTAAACTCCAGCCCACATATGGAGCACTCGTGCTTCTTCGGCTTGCTTTGAACCAATTTGGTCTCTCCTTTCATGTCCTCATCACGGCTTGGTAACATTCTCGGCTTCTTGTGACTCGCTCTGTGGCCACCAAGAGCCTGGAAAGATGAGAATTGGCGGTTGCAGGCTTTGCACTCGTAAACATGGTTTGGCGACGATGAACACTTCTTAAACTTGGTCTCTAACCTACAAGAGAGCAGCATCAGACATTTCGCCATGTCCAAACTCATAACCTCTTGATTTCTCATTGTCTTCATTGCTAAGTTAACAAATCAAAGAGACAAGTATACTGATCAAGAAGAGGAAAGATACACAACGACAGCAAAGGAAACTAGGCTTATATGTTGCACTGAAGAATGGAGATATGCAAGATATGAACCTCAATGGAGCTATTTATAGGAACGGGAAGTCATACAGTTTGACTTTTTGTTAAAATGACCATATAGCCCTTCTTGTCAACGTTTAGGGCCATAAAAGGTAAGTGCAAAATTGGGGGTTAATGGGGGAATCAAAAAGTTTGACCTTTCTTCTTTGACTAGACTTGGCGAAGGATGATGTCCTGTAATGATGAATGGATATTTCTTCTCCACGTGGTAAATTTCACTAGCTATACGAGTCGTAATACTAATATTATAGAGATGAGAATTTAGACCGTGTGAGCAGGTTGGCCAGTATTTGATTCTAAACGAAGCCATAAAGAAGCAGTTGTGGCCAGTCGTGGGTGGCGACTGAGCTAAGGAAGCTCCTCCGCAGCTTCGAAGCTTTTTCCAGAAGGAGTTCCAATAAGTGCTTTTTTGATGCCTCAAGTCTTAAAAACGAAGAATGAATAGTCCCAGAAAAGAATAGGCAGCTGAAGTATTGGTGCACCTAATAAGTTTCTCTGTTTAAAAGTGGGGTTTCATTCTTTGTCCCCATTCTAGTGTCGATTACTACTTGCTTACAGCAAAACACGGTTGAGCAACTTCCCGGTGCTGTCGACATTGTTTTTGCTTAACCAGTTGGGAGAAGAAGAGATGGATAAACTTCCGAATGTTATTCATTTTATGGATTGACATTAAAATAGAAAATTTGACAATGTTGTGCTCTTAACTTCTAAGGAATCAATGAGAATAGGATGCCAAGTCATCTATTGCTGTCTAAATGAGCTGCACGGAATAAAGGGACTTGTTCTCATAACTCATCAGTTGAGGAGCTTCTTTTGATAAATGGAACATCTAGCATACCAACTTGTAGTACTTGCAAATCAGTTGACATCTGAGAAGGGAGTTCTAGGACATACCAGATTGTTTTGGCCTTCTTGCGGTAGTGCTTAGGCACAGAGCAGCGGCGGCAGAGGGAAGGAGAGGACAGATCTCGGGAGCACAAGATATGGCATCGCCGTCGTTTATTCGTTTATTTCTTGAACCAATCTCTGTGGTTCTCTAGAACCAATTCGTGCTTTTAAAGTTTATTTAATCAATCTATTTTGAGGTTGATCATCATCCATACAAGGTCAACACCTGTGGCCTATTATTTTGAAAATATTAGCAGCAGCAAAAAGTTGTCAAGACTCAAGAAAACTTGGCATTTCAAGGTACTTTATTAAGCAATTCCAAGGTTCTTGGAGGTTCAAGTCAAACATAAATGGATTCACACATGTACTACTGATGCTAAGGAACATGTTAGGATGCTTCATTCCTCAAAAATCACAAGAAAAGCCTATGAAAATCACCAAACAAGTTAGCCCATACAAAAGGAAAATATAGAAATTTCAAATTTGGCTTATTTTTAGGCATTTTCATGACTCATTCGCGCATCCTTGCAAGGCTTGAAGTCCTGTTCTCCGTACACCACCTTGAAGCCAGTATATTGGACTATAGGAAAAAGAATGATGTCATTCGTTGCTCTGAGGAGTGAGTTAAGAGGTCTACAAGTTGGCATCTTGAAACAGCCATTCCAGAAAAACTGAACTGCAATGAGTTTTGGTGGCCTTGTTTCTTCATCTTAACATGTACCTATCACTGAGGTTTTTGTTTATACATCAAGTTGGGATGTTGTAGAGCATTTTAGAATCAAGAATCATCCAAAAATACCATGAGAAGCTCAAGGTACAAGCTCTTTAAGTAAACCAAATAATAAGAAAAAGCTGAATTTCCAGAAAATTGTTTTCTTGTGACTGTTTTGTGAGATCATTTGTGCCATCTTTCTGAGTTTCTTTGGCCGTTCGCATTATCAATCCTTCAAGTACATATATTGTACTACATTCTCAAGCCAAGAAAAGATCAGAATCATTATCCAAGCATAGTGTAAATCATGCCTAAAATAGGCATCTTGAGCAGTAAAGTGTCATCAGTTTTTTGATAAAGTTTATTTTGAGGCCGGTTTCTTAGTCTTCTTGAAAATTCTTTTTGAGGGAGTTGGTTCAATTTGGAGGCTGTGGTGTTGAAAAACAATGTCAAGTTTTAACACAACCAGTAAGTGGTTGGTTCAAGCCCCTCATATTCATCTAAAGTTGGCTACATGAAGTACAATTGTGCCTACCTTGAGGCTATGTTTTCTTGGTTCATTACTATCATCAAAACCAATTCTTGTGTTTTGTTATTATATTTTATTAAGCATGGGAGACTTCTAATCTGCATCCAGTTGGTCAACGTGAGCTTAAGGCATGTTTTCGTCAGAACGTGCTTCATCATCTTCAAAAACAAGAATTCAAGTTCATTATATGATTATCATATTAAAGATTAATTGTGCTGCTATATGAGCTACCTAGCTACTGTCCATTATTGTTATTGAAGCTTCAAGAGTCAAGACCTACATTTAAATTTGGTATTTGTTAGTCGAGTCAGTGAGTGGCTTTTACCGGTATGAATGACGCATGGGGACTATAGGTCTTTTCAGTCAAGACGCATGGCTTCTCTTTCAAGACCTGGAGGGCTACGTTTGAGTGTAAAATATACTTTCCCGTATGGGCCATGTTCCAAACCTGTTTAGTGGTTCGTCGAGGATTTGATCGAGAATCTCGAGAGATATCCGTGATCAGGACCATATAAGGCTATCTTGAAGGCCAAGGCGTTTTGGTCCATATCCGGGCAATTATCGTAGTATTGAGGATTTGGGAATAATTGTGGCTTGCTTGGTGATCAAGTTTGAGTAATATTGAAGAATCTTGCATTATGGAATGATGTGGACGTGATAATTGAATTGTCTTCAAGAGATTTGATATGTCTTGATCCGCAAGTAAGAACAAATTCTAGTGTTCACTATATAAAGGGGTCAAGGCATATGAAGATGAATATCTCACATCTCAATCAATCAATACAACCTTTGCACACTACAAAACAAGCCTCCCTGGAGCATCTCTACCAGAAAGATTTCTTGAGTCTTTTTGTCTCACCAAAGCCTTATCCGTAGGCATTCTCCGCCGCTACTCACCAAAGCCTCATCGGTGAGCACTACCCGCTTGATAGGAGCATTTTATGCCACGTTCTTAATATGTTTTTACCCTCATTTATGTTTTGTTTATCCATTATTAGTATAGTTTTAGTAGTTATTTAGCATAAGAGATTATTTGTAGAATATTGGCTAAAACATGTGTAAAATAGATAAATTATGTGCAATATTGTTAAAAGCTGACTTATGAAGTTATGGTGTTATTTCTTATGATTCTGTGAATTTATACATTGTCATTACTTGATTAATTTTCTTTAATGTTTAGGTGACATGTATATGGACTTAAGGAAACAAGAATCATGAGGATCGGACTTATGGAAGGTCGCAAAAGGAGCAGCATCGGCAAAGAGGCCGAGAGCATTAATTCGGAACAAAAACAGAGGATTTCCAGAAACCATAACTCAACTTCAAAAATTTCCCTAGGACGATCCAGGAGGAACCAGGGAACGTGCCATATATGGATGGAAAGTTGTGGATGTCTAGTTTCAGAATCCGTTGGAATCGCAGCAATCAGATATCTGAGGAGGGATTTATGCCGGAAACAAGTGCCGGAGGTCATTCTGCTGGAAACAGGACAAATTTTGCTAAAGTGCTCTACCGAGTTTGTGAGTGTGTTTCTTCACCAAAATCCTTCCCAAGCATGCCAAATGATTGATGAAGAGCTTAATGAAGACATGAGAAGTTGTTTAGAAGAAGAAGAATCGAAGAAATCACCAAGGAGAAGCCGAAAACAACAACTACGAAAGTTATCCCGGTCAAAACAGGATAACTTGTTCTACCGAGACTATGGAGGGGATTCGGCTGTCCTATGGAGCTCAAAACGTGTAAGGGAGTCCTTCATTGATCCCTTAACATGTAGGGGAGTCCAAGAATTCAGAAAAGAAGTCTATGAATCATTATCCAAGTCAGCGAATTCAAGAGTCAAAGTTGTGTGCAACAAGGAAACGCAAGAAGCCCAATCCGACATGGACAAGGAGTAGGCTGCCGAATTTCTTAGGGTTTCCTTAGGAGTTTTCCTCTATAAATACACGTGTAATACAACTGAAAAGTGGCCCTCAATTTTGTGAAAGCCTTAGGATTTGGTATGGTATGGATTTGGTATGGATTCCTCCATCTCTTTGTGTAATTCTACTGTGTTTAATTCAATGTTATATATATATATTGGTATTTCGGTTTCTGGTTTTATGTTATGAACATGTTTGTTTGTTTGTTTTTCTTTGTGATCTACTTATGAATGTGTTTGTTAGCATAACATTTAGGATGCATGCTAGGTTTTGGATTTAGAATAGGTTGTGTATGTTTATTTTATTATTGTTTTTCTAATTGATTAATCACATACCTGAACACGTAATCGAACCTAAGAGTAGTCTTGTGCACGAATGTTCCTAAGGGGGGAGTTTAATATGCCGTAGTGTTCTAAGGTTAAGTTCGCCGATTGGGTTCTTGATTTTTAGGCATTGCTAAGGGTTGATAGGGTAAAGTGATTTACATGCTAATAGGATGAGTGACGCCATACCTAAGATCATGTCTCCAATGACTCTCGCTCGTAAGTGTATTTTGTATTAGTGTCAGGCGATTGTAGGCACTAAACAAGATGACATATATATAAATTTAGGATCAGGCGATTGTAGGTCCTAAGTTTACATGAGAAGTCTAAATAGTTGGAATTAATTAGAATTCAAGAAAACATATTTCATTGCATCTTGTTCGTGTGTAAAACTTATGTGTTTTCTATTTGGTGTTAGCTATGTTTTGTGCTTCACAATTGATCGACCAATGTAAATATTAGATTTAGATTTAGATTTAGGACCCTAGAAATCACCATAAAATCCCCATCATAATTCGGTAAATATGTGAATAGCTTGTAAATAATTTAATTCTTTTCATTTATATATATCGATGTCATGTCTATATTTTGCTGATTGTATATGATTATGTACTTATGTGTTTTATACTTGTATAGTTGTGACAGAATTGTACTTGTATGTTTATCTTATATTTGTGAATATTACTAACTTATTTTAATGCAGATATAATCCTTCCCTAGTGTCCCCGGCTTGAACGATCCCTACTTACAGTTACTACAATGATAGGGTTTAAATTATAGGTGCTTTATCAATGAACCGGTAACGGCACTCGTCACCGCTTCTACTCATTAAGCCTCATCCGTGAGCGAATAGTCCACCATCGCTTCATAAAGACCAACCTGTTGGCGAATACCCGCAAACCATTGTTAAGGTGAATAATCTTAGCAAATATCCCCGGTTTGTCAGAGGATCCTTTGACGAACGACCTGCAGTCCTTGATTATAGCTCTACTCAACCACACCGGTCTGAGTAAGATATGTCGCTTCGCGAGATGAGGAGGAAAATCCTAGTTGTTCTTCAGCTAGGTCTGTAGAACCTAAGTGCAAGTCTGACCAACGCTTATACGACAGTCGTTTGAAGAGAAGTCAGAAGACGAACAAGCGTCGAAGATCAAGGTTGTAACTGACCCATAGGTACTGGCACGCCCTCAAGCTTGGCTGTTTGAGAAAAACGATTTTCACCCCGAACAATCCTAAACCTGAAGAGGTAATCTTGATCAGATGAAAAGGTATATATATCTTCCTGAGAAATTTTCCAGTGCTATAGAGCATCACTGGACTATGCTAAATGAGACCCAATGAGAAGTCACCATATGTACGGCTTCTACATGTCATCCCGAGGTAAAAGATCTACTCCATTCATCTAAGTAAAACCAAACAAAGCCAAAAAACCCTGTTTACCTCGCGTTAGCTGATCTACGTCTGTCGTTATCGAAATATAAATAGTGGATATCATGAGCGAAACTACTATGTAGGCTGGTACGGCTATAGCCCTACCTAAATTTTGGTTCATAATCCTGTAAATATACATATATACCATAAATCCCAGTTGGTTTAGTTGGCTATTGACTAGCTCATGTTTTATTATAGTAGAGAGGTCACCGTTCGAGTCACAACTCTCAATATCTTTTTTTTCATTATTATCCTAGTTCGAGTCTCATCTCTCCAATCTCATTCCATTTTCTTTTCTCGACCTCTCTCTTGGGAGTCCTGGCTCTCCAGTCTCGACCTGACTTGGCTCCACGGTCCACCGCCGCGACCTCTCCACTCTCCAGTCTCTTGACCAGCGCAACCTCTCTAGTCTCCTGACTCTCCCTTTGTCTGGGTCGTCCGGCCACTCTTCCTTGCTAATAGCCGCCGTACTCCAGCTCCACTGCTTCTCGCCTCTTCCTCATCTCCTCTGCAAATCGCAGCTCACTACTTCTATCTTCCATACGGTATGCTCTCTTTCCCTCTGCAAAGTTTATTCCTTTTGTCTTTTGGTTTACTGCCCTGACTTGGTTTGGTATTGGATTATTAGAATCGTATTTGTTAGTTTGGAGTGATAGTGGGTTGGATCTGCCGTTTTGGGTTTAATCTGTTTGTGGTTTTCATTGGATCTATGACATTGGCTTTTGGGGGTTTGTTTTGGGATTTCCAGATCTATGTTTTGGGTTTTGAGAGTTGTACATTGAGTTTCTTATGTGTTTGATTTGGTTGCAGTTGCAACTTGCAAAGGCGTCGCCATTGGTGTTGTTAGTCGGCGGCGATCCCATGTCAGCTGGCCACTGCACCTTTTTAGGGCACTAGTTGGATGGAGGTCAAGGTCAAAAAATTTGTGCTTAAAAATAGCCCTACCCATTTTGAATTCTGGCTCCGCCTCTGGTGGATATCCCACCTCCTCCAGTTCTTGGCAACGGTGGTTATGGAGATCTGGTAGTCATGCCGCTCGACTTTGAGGATCTCTTGTGGTTGAATTCTGTTGCAAGAAGCGAAACTATGAAGTGAAAAACAGAGATTATGGATAATACTCTAACAAAGGTATGAGATCCGTACTTGATTCAATGGTGTAATATAGTTACCCCTTGATGCAGTTTTGCATATGTTAAATTCAGGTGAGAAAACGGCAACACAGAAGTTGGATTCTAAGAGATACATGTATAAGGTCAGATTCCTTTCTGAAATGCTAGTCAGATTCTATAAAAGCAAAATAAAACACATGCATTATATTCGTTTTGAACATGGCTACAATTTTTGTCACATGATTATATATAGAGGGTAAGGAGGATAAACATTAGTCGTTGGGCAGCACATAGTTTGAAATTGCTGCAGAATCATTAACAAGAATTTAATCTAAAAGTCATATACTTGAAAATAGTAATATTACAATATATGTGATTAGGTAGCTTGAATTATGAACGACAGGCAGTGATGCAGCTAAGAGCCCTCCGCTTTTTGGTGGCTTCATTTTACCTACATAGGTAATCAAGAATACAAACTGAAGGAAAATAGACTTGATAAGGTGATAAACAAGCGTTTCAAATTATGAAGACAATGCTAGATAACTTACCAGAATTTTTCTTTTGTTTTTTCTCCATTCCAGCTTTCTTTCTTTTATTACTCATGCCTTTTGGCCACAATCCTGTTGGATCTAGTAATGGTGGTTCATCAAACAATATCAAGCATATATACCATCGCAGCAACTTGCAATTGAAACAAAACAAAGGCAACTTCCACAGGTAGCCATTAAACTACATAAGCATCTAAGGAGCAACAAGGTAAAAGAAAAAAAAGAACAGAGAAAGGTGTGCTACCTTGATTGGGATCATTCTCTGTCATATTTTTGGAGCAAGTCTAGAAAACTGACAAATATATTTCTCTCTAGGGTTTATATGAATGATGATGGTGAGATAAATGTATTGGGTTCTTAAGAATTTTTTGATAACAGCAGATGTAGATCAGCTAACTTGAGGTAAGTGTTTTTTTGGCTTTGCTTGGTTTTACTAGATGAATGGAGCAAATCTTTTACCTCGGGATGACATGTAAAAAATATAATCATGGCGATTTCTTAACCCCCAAGGCCAGGCAGTGAAGGAGCAGCCTGAGTAGGTTGTACCAACTGTTGTGACTGCTGCGACGTCACCGGCTGAATGTCGGGTATCGATTACGATGGCCGGACCATCCCAAGCATAATTTGCGACTGGAAAAGGGCTTTGGTGAGAAGAGGATTCTGGATGAGGATCTGTCTCGCTTGCTGCTGGTTCTGTGCTATCAGACTCAGCCCAAAAGTAGTGTTATGGTTCGATTGAGCCGGGATGACATCCTCGAGCAGACGAAGGAGTCACAAACGAGCTTTGGGGTCCTGGATGCAGATTGTGTTACAGGGGAGGCGCATAGGAGCTCGTCGGAGTGGGTAGATGGTCAGAGCGAGGTGGAAGATGAAGAAGCTTCTTAAGTCCGATTAGAACATCAGCATGGAGCGATTTCACATCGGCCGCTAACGATTTCAGTCTGTCGTTAATTTCCCGAAACTGAGAATCGGTCTCTTCGGTTGTCTCTCTCATATTTCGACAAAACACGTCTGTCCTCTCTCTCGAGATTCGCAGCCTCTCGTCTCTCTCAGATCTTCTGGGTTATGTGGGCGTGGCGGAGCAGATAAGTACGGTGATGGATTCCCTGAGCTCGGCTCCATAGATTGGAGTTCTAGTACCAGTTGTTAGGTGACTAATCATAACTTCTGGATTTAGAGAAAGAAATTAAAGAACAAGGAAATGAAAGAAAATATAGAAGAAAATTAAAGCTTCAACATATTTTTCTTCCCTTTAGCAACAACTTCCCAACAGTAAATATAGGGCTATAGACCTGAGCACGTGAGCAACAAAACCCTAAACCCATAACACCATGCCGCTGAAAGAGACCGTCAAGGCTGCCGAGGTCCGTCCGTTGCCGCCGGAAATCAGGGAGGCTAATAATAATGGTGGGTTTAATGTGGGTGATAGGATCGATGCTTACGATCTTGACGGGTGGTGGGTCGGTACGGTTTCGTCGGAGGATAATGGTCTGGGTATCAGTCCGTGTTTTTGAGTATACTGGGCAAGAGCTGGAGTACCCAGTTTTGAAGCTGAGGGTACATCAAGATTGGCGCAATGGGAAATGGGTCTCGTCCAAGAAGACCAAGAGGAGTGCTTTGCGTTGAACCGGTGTCGTTTTAGTGGTTTTGTTTCAGACCAAGAAAGGAATTAGCCGATATCTTTATCTTGTCCTGTTTTATTGAATCTTGAATGTAATATAAGCCAGGCTTTCTTGAATGTAATATAAAATTTTTTCAATGGACTGTCTTAATTCTGTTTTGGTTTTCTGGCAATTTTTTTTGTTTCAGAAAGCTAAAGAAACAAGACTTTTTTCAATGTGGCATACATTCTGATTTGCAATTTTATAAAACTCGACGAAGTTAAATAACAAAAGGATCTATCCTGAATCAATCATAGAAATACAACAATTTAGTTGAAAGTAATTACAGGGGAACAGATCCGTAAAAGACTACTTCGGCTGGGCCAGTCATGTAAATATGATTGTCCTCTTTCCACTCAATCTGCAATGGTCCTCCTGGTAAATCTACTGTGCAATTCTGTTACCAAAACAGAAGCATAAACAGATGAGCATAGAAAGCAGGTAACAAGAAATACAGTGATAATGAGATTAACAAGGACACGATTTATAGCATTCAACAGCAGAAGAGATATCAAAATATGACTTACAATATACCACACTTCTCTACAACTTATACCCAAACTGGACATTGATGAGAAGGTGTTTCTTTGTTTTCTGTGGTCTTTAGAAATGAAAAATGATACATGATGAACTTCAGTACGACCAAGTATAATTGGGCGATTATTACAAAGTAATTTGAAGGCCACAAATACCACACACCCTGCCTTCCTTGGCATGGACGGGATCATCTAAGGGATATCAAGCTCACACATATTTCTATTAAAACAGGTACTAAAGTTACATAACTCAATTATGAGATGATGATGATGTTAAACTATGCTACAGCAAATGGAAGAAATTTATTTCCATGTAAAATATTCCGGTACTAAAACATTAATCTTCTAAAGAAGAGCCTAGAACTTACCCGCGCAGCACGACCCTCAAGAACTCCTGCTACAACTACAGCACAAGCACCAGTTCCACAAGCCAGTGTTGCTCCTACAAAAAAAAGTGATTAGGCTTCTTACTAAAAACGAAAGACTTTGAATCAGGACGCACTCTACTTAAATTTTATTTTTGCTTGCAAAAGAACCAACCTGCACCACGCTCCCAGACTCGCATTTTGACGTGTGAAGAAGAGAAAACTTGCACAAATTCTTCCAATCAAAATCAAGTGAAACTTGTGAATACAAATTCATTTTAATGAACAATGGAAAAACAGATTAAGATTCACAAGGAATAGAGAATCTATAAAAGCCAATAAGAAACAAACAGCTAGTGTGCGCTAGAATACATAGTTAGATATGATCAGATATGTAGGTAGTGTTCAACCCTGCTAAAGAAATAGTGGAGAGCCTGGAGATATGTATCATAAATGAATAACAACATGCCATAAGTTAGCTTTACAACTTGAGACATTTTAATCAGAATTCATAACATACAAGTGCTCCGTAGCTTTCTTTTAGCATTTGCCAAAAATAAACCTTGGAAACTGATAGAAAGGGTTCTTCACAGTTGAAATAATACTACATTCTCCACTTATTTCTCAAAATTATAGCACAATCCAACAAGTCAGAATGAGACAGGAGTTTCGTATGGTTCAAACATTCAAATTAACGCATTCTCAATCTTCTATCACTAATAGAAGGCATTGATAATGAGATGCATTCTCAAATGATGTTCAAATTGGATGAAACTTGGCAGAAATAATCTACACATTGTGTTATAGACATTGAAATGTGGAGTTGTGGAAATCTGACCCGAAAATGAGCCAAATAAGGAGCCTCACACTTTAATTTCAAAGTGGGGCTCCGCTCTGGTAGGGACTACATATATATACACGGATTCTCAGCTACATATGTCCTTATTTATTCTTAGGATACACAATTCCACTTTAAACTCACTTTTCGATTGAATTTTTACATCTCCACCGTCTAGTTTGTAGGTACTAATGTATAGATCATGTCTACAAATTTTCAGCCAATTTAGTTATCATTAAGGCACTCAAAATCGATTAAAACAATAGACGAACATAATTCTATTGAACTTGAACCGTTCTTGTTTATAGTAGAAAAACACAGTTTTAGGTGCCTTAACGATTACCAGATTGGCTGAAATTTTGCATAGATGATCTACACATTAATACCTACAAACTACACGGTGGAGATGTAAAAATTCAATCGAAAAATGAGTCTAAAGTGGAAATGCGTACTGTAAGAATAAATAAGGACACATGTAGCTGAGAATCCATATATATATAGCAATTTGTAGCATAATAATAATAAAGTTAACAATATTTGATTCCACAATTCCAAGAGAGTAAGTCTGACCTGTGTTAGTTCTTGCTGGAAAAACTTCATGGTGCTCAAATTTTGGACCAATTTCAGCTAAATTCAATTCATCAACCCGCAAATCCTGTTCCATTACACCCAAAGTACAGAAGTTAGTCAGCAATGATCGAGTTAGGAAAATAAAAGTATTTAGATTATGCAATTTGAATCTTGTTCCATTACACCCAAAGTAAAGAAGTTACAGTCAGCAATGATCGAGATGGGAAAATTTAGATTATGCAATCTGAGCTTTGAGACATTGCTAAAAGACAAGGACAATGAGCAATATACACATCAAGGTCAAGAAGCAAAGAAGCTACTTGTGAATTTTTTTTCTCCATTTTAAAGTTTCATTGAAACTAATATAAACCTTAGAAAAAAAAGTTTTTATTGTAACTAGGGTATCCGGATCTTTGACCCGACTAATCCCTAGGCTTCCTGCCTGACCCCACAACATTTGGGAAACTGGAAACACTAGCAATTGCTAGGTGGGTACCATGGGAGAGGGTCAAACCCCAAACCTCTTGGGAGCAAACCAATAGTCTGACCGCTAGACCAACAACTCTTGGGTTAGTAAAAAAAAGTTCTTGGATATTTGATATCTTTACTACTACCAAATCACTTTGTGTCAAAATATATTTAAGAGATAATTATCAGAAGGTTTGTTAAGAGAGCATTCAGCAAGCAGACCACAGAAGTCAATTGTGTCTAAAGTTATTCTACTAATAGTTACCTGGCCTCCTTCTGTACCAAAAGTTATACAGTGAGGATTTCCCATACTGACACAAGTTACATTCCAGGTTACTCCATCAACATCCAAACCGGCCTTAACAACAGATTGATCTTTGTTTGGAGCTAACTTAGTAGGTACATCTGATGCTTTAAGAATTGGCTCCCCCATATCAACTCTAACCTGAAATAAAAATACACAATATCATATAAAGTGAAACAGTGGAAGCACGACAAGGCATCAGGAGCATGAGCTTGTGCATTAATACTTTCAAAGTTGTCATTTGATGTTTATTGTGTTCATCGTGTCTTAACTCCTAACCTCAATTAGTTAACTTCAACTAAAATACAGGGGTAACAAGAACATACCTTGCCACCATCTACAATTTCTGGAACAATTAGACCAGCACCAGTATGTACAGTAAAGCTGCAATGATTCACACATGGAATTACGATGCAGTATAAGTTTAAAAGCATGTACGGTAAACCAAAGATTAAAAACAGGATTTTATTTCATCTCAAACCCATACCGTTGGTTCCCTTGTAGATTCTCAAGCTCTGTGATGAATCTCGCAAAGCACCGGACTCCATTACCACACATCTAGATGACAAAGATTCATCATCAAACTCTCAGATATGCAATGCAGCTATACCATAAACACACATTGTTGAAAGCATCGAGATTTACTGTAAAATGTGATTCACCTCAGGCTCACTTCCATCGGAATTGAAAATCCTCATGGTATAGTCAGTCCCATTGATGCCAGGAAGCGCGAAGATGACTCCATCGGCGCCAATCCCGAAGTTCCGATCACATAGCCTCACTGCTTGCTCCGGAGTAACCTTAGGCTCCGAAGAATCCCTATTATCAACCTATCACACACGAAAACCAAGAATCAAAATGAAACCCTAACTCTTCCATTGGTTATTCAATTTCAACAATTTCCAAAATCAAATACCAGGATGAAGTCGTTGCCGAGGCCGTGGTACTTGACGAAGTGAAGGACACCGGCCTGTCTCCGGTCCAGAAAGGAAGCCGCCGAGGCCCTCTCGGCTACTCCGACGCTCATTGAAGACGCCGCCGCCGCCGCTAGGTGAAGACGAGGGGTGACGGTTTTTGTGAGAGAGGTGAATTTGAGGATGGGAGAAAGAGATGATTGATGAGGTAGGGAGGAGGTGAGCGATCGGCGAGTTGGGGATGGGAGAGGCACCGAAATGGCGGCGGCTATGGCCATGACTGACAGACGATTACAGAGTGTGAGAGTTTCCCTCTCTAAAACAAACCTCGGCGCCGTAGAGGTGGCAAAGGGCACGACACACTAGCACGGCAAGGGTCTGACACGGTCAGAGCACCTTAACAGTCCGGCACGGTGCAAATAGGTTATCTAAATTGGCTGGCTTAGGCTTTACATATGAGCCCGGTCTGAGCATAAATTGAGCCGACGGTCCGGCCGTTCTAAAATATTTTTTTCATTTATAATATGAATATTATTTTAGGATATTCCACGGGTGTCTTTGTAGTCGAAACATGAGTTATAATTCTCTAATGTGAATTTGTGATGATTTTAAGATATGTTTTTTTGTAGAACAATTATTGGTGTTATGTAATTCTATATATAAAGAGTCTCGTATCAAAAAATAAAATGATAATTCTCTAAAAACAGTCGGCTAAAGTTCAAAATTTTCTATATCTTTCCCCCTCCTCCTCTTCTTCATCTTCCTTCCTTCCCCCTCCTCCTCCTCCTACTCTGGCGGCAACAACGTACTCCTCATCCTAAATCATTCTCCTCCTCCTCCTCTAAATCCTTCTTCTCCTCCTTCCTTCTCTAAATCCTTCTTCTCCTCCTTCCTCATCCTCCTCCTCTTCTAAATCATTCTCCTCCTCCTCCTTCCTCATCCTCCTCCTCCTATAAATCCTTCTCCTCCTCCTTCCTTCTCTAAATTCTTCTCCTCCTCCTTCCTCATCCTCCTCTAAATCATTCTCTTTTCGTCGGCGAAAGTTTAAAATTTTCTATATCTTTAATTTTCTCCTCCTCTTCTTCATCTTCCTTCCTTCCTCCTCCTACTCCGGCGGCAACAACGTACTCCTCATCCTACCTCCTCTCCTCCTCCTCCTCTCCCTCTCCTAACCTTCTCCTCCTCCCCTAGCTTCTCTCTCCTCCTCCTCCTCCTAGCCTAGCTCCTATCCTCTTCTCCTCCTCCTCTTGTCCTTCTCCACCACCGGTGTAAAAACGAAAAAGTAGTAAAAAGTTTTAATCAAAAATACAAGAAATAAAAAAAATATGAAAAAAATAAAATAACTATAGCCGATGAATTTTAGGGTAATTCGTCAGCTATAGTTAAATAAATAAAAATAATATCTATAGACGACGAAATTTAATAAAATTTCATCGGCTAAGGTCCAAAAATTCGTCGGCTAAAGTCCAGAAATTAAGCGACGAAAAATTTCTTCGTCGGCTAAATAACTGACTTTAGCCGACGATGAACAGTAATTTCGTCGGCTAAAGTCTTGGCCGACGGCTTTTTCCCGACGACGTTTCTTCGGCTAAGACTTTAGCCGACGAAATGTAGGGTTTAGCCGACGAAAAAATTTCGTCAGCTAAAGTGGTTGTTCTGGTAGTGTACCCTAATACTGGCTGATGAACACCTACTTAAAAATGATGACCTCTCAGGTCATACCAAGATTAGTAAGTGATCTCACCACATAATGATATCCATAGGAACGTCGCCCCTTTTTGGCAATCTGCTTATCCACCACGAACTCTAATAAATACTTCCCGAATAGATAAGGAAACTTCTTTCCCCAAATCACTGTAAAATATACCTACCATAATGCAACCATTTAATAACCCACTTCTCTCGACTCTATTACCACCACTCAATAGCATTGGTTCTAATAGTTGTCGCTAAATCAGGTCTCAGCTTTCTTAGGCCCTACTTCATTTATCCATGATCCTTAACTAAATCACAATAACCAATCGATTATTCATTTCACAAACTCAACATACCAACCTGAAAATCTCAGTTTCAAATTATAGAGTCTACACTCCATAACTTGAATAACTGCGAAGGCTTTTCAAAACTATAGCAACAACAAATTTCACATAATCCAAAACACGTCACTACAAAGACTTTAGTCCAACTTGCCTAAACAACAATAAAGTGGGTGAATAAATTCTAATTTTAATACATCGTAGCTAGTCACCCATTAAGAAAGAAATAATATTCATAATCTACTTACACCACAAATTCAAGGCTTATGGAAATAATCTCTTAGCAACACCGCCTAAAATAAATATGACATACTACTACTCCATGATACAATTGGCTTTGCTCCCCCGCTACCTCTTCCACGAATTCCATGCATCTAAATCAACACGTATTAGATCACTTTTTATCGACTTTTCTTAAATTCTTTTAACTGTCATCACAAGTCGGAATGCCCATAATAATCTCACTTCTGACCTATTACAAAATCTCAAGGCCATATACTTTATCACCTTACCAAAACATCCAATAACAATAGAAGCTTGACCTCCAACTTCAACTCCAATTATATCCTAGAGATCTTACCATGACCTTATAATTATAATGCTTATCTTACCAATGTCACTCTCATCATTCAAAGATTGACCAAAATTCGACACATTAGTGACACCTTGCAATTTTTGAAATTCCTTGATAGTGGTTAAGCAATCAGCTTGTCAAAATACTTCTTTCAATGGCTTCCAGAAGACCACCAAAATTACCAAAAAGAATGTCATAGACTCATTAAATAAAATCTCAGAGTCATCTAGGTTAACTCCTTACTCATCTCCAGTTTTTCCTCAGAGTCGATAATAACCCGAAAAATCATCACTCATCGAGTACTAATAACTTTATTTTCCAAAATACTTTCACTATGCAAATTCCACTTCCTTTTTGCATCAATAAACCACAACTACATCAAAATCCATTCTGCTCTTCACCCTCAAAAAGCAACATAGATTGATACCGAGACGTATTATCATATTTCCAATATTTATGCCCTTGATCAATCTATCCGATACCTCTAGGGCATGATCCAATATTTCAATTACTAAAAAAACACATCAAATACCCAAACCAGCACTTAAATCAAAATCCAATCAAACAAAAAGAGTCATGAGTTCTCAACTCAAATCATATATCCAGACTCAAAATCCCGGTCAAAGTTCAACAACTCATAAGAACAAAGTAGATAATTTACCTTTCACTTACGAGTACTCTAAGGTGTCGGCGTACTGAGACATAGTCTCGAAGATGCAAACATTTATGGAACCACCCGGTCTATAAATACAATAAGAACTACTAACTCATATCTTTAATAAACACTAAGTATCCTAAGCATAAAATGACAATGGATCCATCGCAGTCAAACCATCACTCTATAGACACCAGTATTTATTAAGTACATGAGGTAGTACTAGGAAAGTTAAACATAATGCTCTGATATCAATTGTCAGGACCCACCACGGGTTAACCCCTTTAACCTAGAGTAAATCCTGTAAGGACCACTTCAAAAAGAAGATTCTGCCGAAATTTCGACATAGCCTCATTTGAAAAATGGGCAACCCTTAACCTAAAACATCCTAAAATAACACTTCTAAACATCCATCAACCATCCTCAACTCTTAGAGCAATTCTGCTCCCATATCTAAACATTCTCCTCAAATTAACACTTCTGACCGGCGCGCCTTCTACTTCTAATAGGCCATGAACTAGATCAGAATCATTCTCAATGAGTCAATAAGTACTGGTCCCATTTTTTTCATCGGTCCAGGTAGAGAAAAAAGGTCTTGAGCAACCGATCTGGCATAACAACTCAAAAAATAAAAAGTGTCGTTAATTTCTTCATGCTCGTTCCAAGTTCGAAGTACCATTTGTACAAATAAGAACCCCCCTCATTACATGATTTCTTCTTCATATAGATAGATATAGGATATATGGAGCAATTACTTAGAAGTATATTTTGTGCAACGGTCCTTCCTATCTGATAGAAAAGGATCCCCTGATCCTGAACCGATCTTACTTGGGATCGTAAATCCCAAGTTTGTCTATGAAGCGCATATCTAATTATATTATTATCTATAATTGATTTTTTCTGTGTAATACTAATAGATAAGGCCTTATTGGTAAGTGCTAGAAGAACTCCTACATTGGAACCCATGCTTATGAATAAGTTACTTGAACCAAGATGTGTGATGTATATGTCATTCCGAAGTGATCTATTAATCTACTAATAAGTCATTTAATATCGGTTCCATCGATCACTTTATTGTGAAAAAACCAGTCTGGTCAGGCACCAACGTAAGGAGGGACTTCCAGTTCAAGCATGTCATAATTAACTTTTAATTTATTCACTAAATCTAATGCTTAGCTGCGCTTCCTTGTTACCTAGCTCTCCTTCCAAATGCCATTTCTTCCTGTCGCATCCGTCTTCAGGACGATCTGGTCACAAGGTTTATGCTCAAATTACTCATTGTGTAGCAGTCAGATATATATTAACTTTTGTATTTATGATCTGACTATTAAGTTTGACGTGTCACGTAATATGACTCATTTGTTTAAGAGTTATATATCTTCTTCATGCGATCAACAGTGTCTGTAAATGCTTATTAGAGATTATGAACTAATCAACTAATCTGCGTGTATGGTTATGTAAACGGATCCGGCTCTTCTAAAGGGAGTAAATAACAATGTTAGTAAAATTCATAAAATTTAGACTCTAGATTTTTATAAACATGACGCAGCACTATTGGATCAATTTAGTCTAAACTATGGTTATCTTTGGTTAAGTGCTCTATTTTCAGATTGAGTTTCTTAAATGTCGTTAACCAGAAAAAAAAAGAAGGAAAAAAACATTGCGGATGCATCGATCTCCGCAACAAAGCAATATACTGTTATCAAAATGCCTACATCTCCTCCTCAGATCAAGCCATAATTCAATATGATTTACTGTTATGATTCTGGTGTAATGGCATATTAATATGATATGCTGCTATGATTTTGATGTAATAGCATATCAATGTACTTTACTACATATTAACTCATGATTTGTACCAGCAATTATACTGCTATTTATGTTGTACATTTGTATAGTAAATCGAAGATCAAGAAAATACAATTTCTACATGGTTTCAGCCTAACCATCTAATCCTTACCACCTGTGATTTCATCTTCTGTTTCCTTCTTAATTCTTCAATTCTCTCTTTTGTCTTTCTTCTTCCTTCCACAAATCGTCAGCATTTTCTCCTCTTCCTCTTTTATTCTTCTTCTACCTTTTACTCAACGCCAATCCCTTGCACTCAAACAACTTCTATCATACCCTAAAAAAAACTCCACCACAAATGAGTGCCAACAACTTTCAGAACACAGGAAGAATGGTGGACTGCTATGACAAAAGAGATCAATGCCTTGTTAAAGAAAAACCTAGTCATTGATTCCGTCTTCTCCTCTTCAGAACAGAGTGAGATGCAAATGGATTTTCAGAGTAAAACACAACGTAGATGGCACAATCGAACGATACAAGACTCGTCTAGTTGCAAAGAGATTCCATCAACAATCAGGTATTAATTATGAAGAAACTTTTTAGTCATGTGATTAAACCCGCTACTATTCGTATTGTTATTAGTATCGTTGTGTCTCGAAAATGGCCTCTTCGGCAATTGGATGTGAAGAATGCATTCATTCACGGCTATCTCAAAAGGGATGTGTATATGGCTCAACCTCTTGGGTTTGTGGATCCAACTCGGCCATCTTATGTGTACAAACTACACAAGGATCTTTATGGTCTCAAGCAAGTTCATCGCACTTGGTTTGACAAAATGCGCTCTTTTCTTTTGTTTGTTGGTTTCATTCAGAGTTCGACGGATTCCTCGTATTTATCTATCGACCTGGGTTGCACGTTATTTTCTTTTTGTTGTATGTGGATGACATTTTGGTTACCGACAGCGATGACCACCTTATCCCTTTATCGATACTCTAGGTCATGGGTTTGACATCAAAGATCTCGGTCCTCTTCACTTCTTTCTTGGTCTACAAGTGGTCACCTATTTCACAGGTCTTCACATCAATCAACTCAAGTATGCATATGATCTTCTTAAGAAGCATGATCTCTTGTTGAGTAAACTAGTGAGTACGCATGTCTGCCAAAACACTCCTCACATCTACTGATGGTGATTTACTTCCTAACCCTACTGTGTTTCGAGAAATGGTTCGGTCCTTGCAGTAGCTTATGTACTATCACTCGTCTGGACATTACCTTTGCAGTCAATATATACCATCTCTCAATTTATGACTCAGTCACGTATACCTCATCTGTTTGATGTTAAACACATTCTCCAGTATATCAAAGGAACTCTTGACCATGGTCTCTTTTTTGCACCTCAACGTCAGCCGGTCCATCTCTCTGCCTATTCTGATGCTGGCTGGGCTGGTTGTCCGGACTCTCGTCGTTCTACTTCTGGTTATCTTATTTATTTTGGCTAGCTCCAATTTGATCTCTTGGTGCTCCAAGAAGCAACCTACAATTGCACGTTCAAGTGCCGATCTGAATATCGATCTCTCACTCATGCAGACGATGAAACTACATGGTTAGTTTTTTTTGTTATATGAAGTTGGTGCAAAAATTTAGTTTCCTATTTTGCTCTATTGCGGCAATCTCAACACTACATACATGACTTCTAACCCTGTGTTTCATGCCCACACCAAACATATAGAGCTTAATTATCATTTGTTAGAGAGAAAGTCGTCCTTAGGAGCCATAGGGTTTGCTTCATTTCTTCAGTAGATTAGACCTTCTTACCAAGCTGCTCCTTAAGGCTTGACATCTTCTACTCAACCAAACTTGTCCATTAATGATCGTCAAGTGGGGGATATTAGAAGGCTTACATCTCCTCTTCAGATCAAGTCTTAATTCAATATGATTTGCTGTTATGATTCTGGTGTAATAACATATCTATATGATTTGCTTCAGTGATTCTGATGTAATACCATATAAATGTACTTTACGACATATTAACTCATCATTTGTACCATCAGTTATACTGTTATATATGTTGTACATTTGTATAGTGAAGATCAAGGAAATAAAACTACTACAACTATTAAGTAGCTTAACTAATACTTTTAAGGTCAAATGACCAAGTAATTGTAGAGACCTAACAATTCGTTGATCCGACTCATTGTAAAAATAGTAGATAGCTAGTGCATCAGAATGAATGCAAACTCTTTCATAGAACGGAAGTTGTATGTCACATGCAGCACTAAGGTTAATGATAGATGCATGTTAAGATGAAATAATATTAATGGAGTATAAGAATTTGATATTCAACTTACCTTGTACGTTAATGGCAAAAAAAACTTACCCTGTATGTTTGAGTGGAACACGTATATAGCCCAATTCTGAAATCTTATGTTCAAGTTATTTATCGTGTAACAGTTAAAAATATATTGATTCTCTTATTTATTGTCATGTAATATAACTCATTCGTTTAAGTGAACATATTACAAGTCATGTAATATAATTCTTTCGTTTAAATGAAAATATTACAATCTATCAGGTAAAATTTCACTAAAATAACGTAAAAACATCATAATCATTACTTTCAGTTTAACTTTTAAATTTAAACAGAGAAATTGTTCTCTCCATCGTCTAAGAGTTATTTTTTTAACACATTACCAAGACCCTCGCGATCCTTGTAAGAAGCGTGGGCGGCCTTGCGCGGCGTAAGGTATACACCTACGTACATGCGAGGCCTGTAACACATGTACAAGGCGAACACAGGCTGCTTTTAGAATCTCCTCTCATCCCCTCTCCGCCAATCATCTCCTCTCCCCCACGTGGGTCATTCCAACCATGACGTCATCGCCCTGCACTGCAACTTTCCTGATCCAATCTTCCCAGTTATAATGATCTAAGTACCCCCTCAATGCTCATCTCAATCTCTCTCACTCCTTGCCCAGTTTGATCCGAGTCTCTGCTAGAACGATATATACAGATCGATAGCTTCTTCTGCAACATGGGCGATTCTTCATCTGCTTCATACATCCATATGGTAAGCCTTTTGCTGTATAAGATGCAGTCATGACCTTCCCTTGAACGGTGATGATCATATTCAGGGTCGACGAACTCAAGCATGCAAGAGAGTTGTTCTGTCTTCCCTGATCTATGATCCCCCTGACTCGTTCTGGGCTCTTGTAGTTTCTTGATGACTAGTCTGTTGTCAGCTATAGCTTTATATGTTCTATATATACTAGTTTTTTTATTCAATATGTGATCGTGTACTTTCATTTTCTCTCTTTCGAGTTTTGATGATAATGATGACTGATGAAAACTATGATTAGGTGCATCATTTGATCGAGGAGTGCATCATCTTCAACATGACCAGAGAAGAGTGCATGGAAGCCCTCTCCAAGCATGCCAACATAAAACCCATTATTACCTCCACAGGTACTTCGATTCATCACCTTGAAATTTATATAGATGCAGGTGTTTTTGTCTTTAATCTCTATCTTCTAACACAGACATGTTTGATTGCATGGGATTGATCTGGGTGGCTCAGTCTGGAAGGAGCTGGAGAAGGAGAACAAGGAGTTCTTT
Source organism: Comarum palustre (assembly GCA_951800085.1). Classification (NCBI taxonomy): domain Eukaryota; kingdom Viridiplantae; phylum Streptophyta; class Magnoliopsida; order Rosales; family Rosaceae; genus Comarum; species Comarum palustre. The sequence goes on along the minus strand of OX637578.1, from coordinate 21,552,447 downwards.
GAGGCCTACACAAACAGTAGAGAAGCTGCGAGAGAATCCAAAACGGAGAGAAAGCAAAGAATCCAGAAGATGCTCTCGGGTCATCTTTCTCAAACAGACACAGACGAAAGCAGCTGCACTACAACCGAATCCGACGACTCGTAATTTGCATGTATTCAATATTTGATCCAGACACACGATCGTTATCAAGGGTCATCTGACCTTCTCAGCTTTGCTAGCAAGATCGAGAACCGCTAAATATTATTTGTGTAACATCAGCATAAAGGTTGTAAACTAGAACTGTAGCTTGGCTTTAGAAGTAAAATGCAAAGCCATAAGAGGACCTAGCAGATACGACGTCGTGGTAGTTATCAGTAGCAGTCGTAGGAGCTTTTATTGTTTAGTCAAATGCAAAGCCATAAGAGGACCTAGCAGATACGACGTCGTGGTAGTTATCAGTAGCAGTCGTAGGAGCTTTTATTGTTTTGTAGATGTCTATACAGATGGGTATGTAATTATCACTATCATAAAAAGTAGTATAACCGACGTAATAATCAAAAACAGACCGATGACTTTTTTTTTCGTTGGCTATAATATATTTTAGCCGATAAGTCAGATTTTTGACTTTAGCCGACGAATCAAATTCTTGAGTTTAACAGACGAAAATCTCATCGGCTAAAGTCAAAAATTTTAAAATGATTTTTCATTCATTTTTTTTTAAAAAAAAAATGAATGAAACTTTCTTCTTCACTCTCCTTCCTTTGCCTCTCCAAGTGTGATGGTTGTAATGGTGTGTGGTGGTGGAGGTGGTGTGTTGTTATGTGTGGTGGTGTGTGGTGGTGGTGATGGTGTGTGGTGGTAGTGATGGTGATAATGTGTGTGGTGGTAGTGGAGGTGGTGGTAGTGGTGTGTCGTGGTGTGTAGTGTACGTGGTGGTAGTGGGTTCGGATAGGGCAACGACGTCGAGAGGATGGCCAACGGTAGGAGTCGTGATGAGAGGATGGTCGGAGATCGATATATTTTTTAACATGAAAAAATACTTTAGCCGAAGATATGCAAAGACTTTAGCCGACGGCATACAAAGACTTTAGTTGTAACATCCGGACCGAGAAAGTTACCCGTTTACGGAGTTATCATGGTTTCAATGGATTTTAACAGAGCTTTGTAAATCAGTAAATGGTCATTCAAAGTAAATATCGAGTTTTGGTAGAATATCAAAAATTTTATTTTGATGCATCGATGTCGTAATGCACGTCGATACGAACTCACCGGTATGTCCGGTTTATTTTTTGGAGCTTCCGTCTATTTTCTACAAATTAAGGTAACTCTTAATTACTATTTTGATAAATAATTCCTACCCATCTTAAATTTGGGCCGTCAGATCTTACCCTTTTAAATCCAAGTCATCCATTTTTCTATAAAAAAAAGGGATGAGACATTTGACCAAAGTCAAAATCCCCAGCCCGAGTCTCTCTCCCCTCACTCGACCTCTCTTGACAACTCCTGCGTCGCACAAAGGAGTCTCGCCGTCCAGCCATTACTCAACGGCGCACCACCCTCAAAACACTCATCTTCTCCTCTATCTAGCCTTGTCCTCAGATCACCCAAGCAGCCACCGTGGAGGGAGATCGAACTCCACTGTGCACGGCGGTCAACGGCGAAAATCCTACGATCCAGGCGGCGTTAAGGCGCGTGACCGGTATATTACTTATTCTCTCATCTTCTTCTTCCATTCTGGGTGCTTACTCGTCAATTTTGGAGCCCTAATCGAGTTTCCCCTTTTCTGGGTTTCTCTACATTTTTTCGGTGACGGCGTTTTGGAGCTTCTCGGCAACTCCCAATGGCTTCTGATGATGACAGTAGAGTTCATAGGGGTTCAGATAGAGCTTGTGATCAATTTAGGGGTTGAGGGAAACTTGCAGCTTGAGGAGTTTCTAGATTCGAGTCTTAGACGAGTAGAGGTGAGGAGAAGTGTCTGCTTGTGGTTTTGGTGAGCAGAGAGCTTTCTGGGTTTGAGTTCGGAATGGACAGAGGGTAAGTTTCATCCCTCTAGGTTATTGTGTTGTTCCTGTTTTATGATGGGATGTTAATTTGATGTTATTCTGTTTGCTTACATGTCGATAACTTAGTGAAACAAAGTTGCCAGGAAGTTAAGGCAGATTTTCGGCAACATTGCCAAAATCCGGCAGAATATTCTGGCAACTTGCCAGAGTCCGGCGAAGTAGCAGATTTCTGGCAAAAGCCGAAGAGGTAGAAATCGATTCTCTCGATGACATAATAGTCGTAAAGTTTCTGTAAAATAATGATTTGTGTTAATTACGGAAAATTTGACGTAAGTAGAAAGTTTTTATTTTGGGAACTTCTCATTTTAAGAAACTTCCTATTTATGGAAAGTTGATATTTGAGTTGGTAATTTAGAAGTAAGGTTAATGAAAAGATGAAATTCAAGTTAAAGGAATCAAAGATTTAGTGAAGCATGAGATTATAAGAATGTGTGACAACTTTGGTTGTGAGGAAGATAATAATTTCAATCAACGGAGGTTATCGAGTGGATCGTGTAAATAATTTGGTTAAAGGACTTTACGATATATCGACACACAATTAGTAAATTAGTTTAAGCTGTGGATTAGGTGTCCATAGTAATTATACAAATTACTATGTGATACCTAACGTCAAATGAATTAGTAAGGTAAGTCGATGTGTTAAGGTTGTGTAATCGGGAACTAAACTTCGAGTCGATAATCAGAATAGTACCTAATGGTTGAAAAGTTGTTAAAAGGAAGGAATTTGGTCAACTCCTGGTCAAATTAGGGTTTCCTAGTCAAAATAGGAAAAGATCAAGTCAATGGTATTAAAGACTGATATGTTGGATTAATTTTACAGTCTATGGTTGAACGTGAGACGGGCTAGACCATGTGGATACTACAAGGTAGCGCTCGAGGAGTATTCTGAGCAATGAGATCTCATTAAGTACGGTGAGTGGACCTTTGATTTTAAGACGTGAAAGTTCAAACATTTATGAAAATTTATAAATAACATGATTTTATTGATTTATGAGTTGGTGGAGTTAGGAAGGTGGGTTGCTCCTCTCTCGTAAGCTCATTTGTTATGTCGGCTGTAATTCGTGTTATGATGATTATATCTGAAAATGATTTATTTATGACCATTGTTTTGAGGACAGTCGAGGAACCGTACCTTATGCATGATATGCATACTTTATTACGGGGAGTGAGTCTTTATTGACTTTTCGTATTTTGTTTTGTTTTCTTCATCATGAAAGGTCATCATATATATAAAAATGCTGGTTAGCCATACGACCCCCTGTTTGCACCCAATTTTGGTAAATCGGCCTTGAATCTTGGCTGATTAATAAAGAGACTTCAGTGCTTTTATTAACGATATCTCAGTAGAATTTCATTTAATTTTGTAATGAAATTCTATAAGATATCAACTTTTGGAGAATATTTGAGATGGAAAGCAATAACGACAATTTATTATTTTTATAATAGTTATTACCGAGATATAATTGAGGAAAAAAATATCGACGATTAGTCATAATTGTTGATATAAATTAAGCAAAATAATAACCAAGATTTGAATCACGTTTGAAAGCGTCAAAGATGAGATTGCACAATTAAAACCAAATTAATTATAATTGTGCGTAAGAAGAAAGGAGTTAGCATTTGATTAAAGAATGAAGCAATATGGATCATATTTTTATTTCGGTCATCAGGACCGAATTTCATTTACTTTTAATTGTATTATTTTTCCTTAATTGTATCGTTTGTAATTGTATATATTATACCCCATCTTCATTGTAAAAGGTCTCCGACCAAAACAAAAACTTCAATACCAACACCAAATTCTCTACAAATTATCTACAAATATCGATATTTTTACTCATGTTCTAGAATAGCTTTCTTTTTCTTTTTATCGCTTTCTTTACCTTCTGCAACTTAATTTCATGCACTTTAATTTCTCGCAATTACTTTTTGTTCTTTAAATTTTATGCAATTTTACTTTTCGCAATTACATGTCATGCAATTTAAATTTTCGTCTTTCAATTCTTGTCATTTAATTTTTGTGCATTTTATTTTTCGCAAACTTATTTGAAAATCTCTAAAAATAGCATTATCTATGAAAACACCGAAAGTCCTTGAAACAAAGGCTAGAGAACCTAAAGGCTGAGACAGTTTCTTCCTCAGCCTACAATCGTTTTGAAGAAGTCAGATCACATGCAAAATTAATCAAAACCTCGATTGGCCAACAGGTCGCGAGTTGGCACGCCCGCACAATCAAGAAGGACCATTGTTTTTCAAGTCCATCTTTTGGTACGCCCGATGAGACCCACATGCATAGGTGTTTTCACAAATGGATTTTAACGAGCCGAATTTAAATGGCTCAAGTTCAATATATGGTGTTGATGGAAGATACAGTTATGCTACATACACAAGTTTTGTGGATCTCAATAGCCATGCAACATGGAATTCGCAAATTTTAACGACACAACCCAAAATTTTTTTCGAATCACCAATATAATTGTTGGAAAATTTTGAAGGCCATACAAAAGAACAAGGAGCTTATGCATGAAAGCTTTCAAAAAAGCCAAGAGTTGAATGAATATTTTCAAATGCGTAAAAAAAACTCGAAGAAGATCGGCGAAAACATGAGATAGAGTGTCTTGAGTGTAGGAGAAAAATATGAGAAAGAACATCGAGCAAGACAACATGCGTATTTAATTTCAATGGTCTCTCATCCATCTTATCCATCCATCCAGTATGAAGAGAATAATTCCAACGTAAATATGGAAGATGGACTCAAGCTTGAAGATCCATAGACACCTGAGTTAAGTGTTAATTCTACCACTAATTATTCAGGTGATTTGGAAGAATATCAATTAGTTAAAGAAATTAAACATTTTGATTTGCTTGTCGGAAATAAAGCGGACTTGGAAAAATCGCAATCGGCTCACTTTAAATTAGAAGCCGAAGTTGATAAACTCTCTTCTTCTTTTTATCTCTTTATTTACCTTCTGTAACTTAATTTCATGTACTTTAATTTCTCGCAATTACTTTTCGCTCTTTAAATTTCATGCAATTTTACTTTTCGCAATTACGTTTCATGCAATTTAAATTTCTGTCTTTCAATTTTTGTGCACTTTATTTTTCACAAACTTATTTGAAAAATACTAAAAATAGCATTATCTATGAAAACATCGAAAGTCTTTGAAACAAAGGCTAGAGAACCTAAAGGCTGAGACGGTTCCTTCATCGGCTTACAATCGCTTTGAAGAAATCAGATCACGTGTAAAATTAATCAAAACATCGCTTGGCCAACAGGCCGCGAGTTGGCATGCCCGCACAATCAAGAAGGACCATTGTTCTTCAAGGAAGTGGAGCATGGCAATAATAGCCTTAGAGGATTCTGACCCTAGTTTGAGAGGCTCATCGTTATGGTGGAATCTCTTCACCATGAAGGGTTGTCATATTATTTAGTAGCTTTAAAGGTTCTGGTTCTAGTCTGGAAGACTCTCCGTCATGGTGAAACATCTTCCCCTATTTTTAATATTGATTTATAAGTCAATGAGATTGACATGATATGTTTTCATTTTGAAATGATTATCTGTGATTCATTCCCAACAAGGCATGCATATGGGTTTTCTAGAAAAATCAAAGGAAGACCATAAATCGATTATTTTCTCACGCTTGAATATTATTTTCGTCCACTTACTCTAACGTCGAGTTTTAAATGTTCTTCCTTGGGTCCTTCGTTTTCAAATGCCCAGTGTTGCAGGATTGTTGAGAGGAGATAGTGCGTACAAAAGACGGTGCATAGTAAACTAATCCGTTGTCGCTAGTATGTTTATTTAGGTATTGCTTCCATTTAGTTTTGCTCTGATTACCCCAGCTTAATTTAGTTGAATTGATTGGTGAAGTGTAGATATGATTTAGGGAGCATGATGACTCCAGGTGTTGGGGTTGAATTTATATAATATGTGGAAGTGTTTAGTTGATTTGCAGAAATGGTTGTCCATTTCAAGGAGGGTTTGGTAAGAAGTTCCCTTGAGGTGAATCCCGTAGGATTTATTTCAGGTTAAAATGGTTAACCCGAGGTGGGTCCTGATATTAGTCGTTGGCTAAAGTTAAAACTTTAAGCCGGCGATCAATTTGTCATCGGCTAAAGTGCAGACTTGAGCCGACGATTGTTACTACTGTGGTCGGCTAAAATATGGCCGACGAGCTTTAGCCGACAATACTTTAGCCGACGAAAGTTCATCGATTATTATTTTAACCGACAAAAAAGTATAACAGGTTGACGAATTTCTTTCATCGGCTAAAGTGTTTTTTTTTCTAATAATGTATACATATCCCAGTGTGTGACAGATTAGGCAAATATTTACTATCCTTATATTTTTTTTTATTATGAAAAACGAACAACAAATGACAAACCAAAATTTAAATTGAGTATTTTTCTAACCGATCCCAAAGTGAAACATTAGAGATTCTAAAAGAGTCGATTAAATGATGTGTAGAGTAAAAACAAACTATTCTAAGGCTGCAACTTATAATATTTTGTTAAGCAATTAGAATTAAACGATACTATCCACCTATGAATCCACTACTCATTCTCTATTTTATCACATCAATTCATCACTGAAGATAACGAAATTATTCATCACTGAAGATAGGAAATTATTCATCTCCAAAAGGAAGAAAACAGAGTACTATCAAGGACATGCAACAAAAAATAGTAACTCAAGAAACCCTAAACTCAAAGCCAAGATCTATGTACAATGCCAGATCTGTGGAATAAAAGTACTACGAGGGCAAGAATCCCATCAGTGAACATCCATATGATTTGTACCACAATTAGCTAAACAATCAGCCCTCATACACGTGCATGTAGACAAAAGAAATGAAGGGAAAATTATCAGATTGCTTTGGATTACCCGCAGTTTCTCAATTAAGTGCTTCGATTCTCAAATGGGTGGCTAGCTGGTGTAGGCTATTACAAGTTAGGTAGTCGATCGATATAGCTCGATATAAATCGTCGATTTTAAACATATACTGATATACATGATTGTTCAAGTAAAATGACAATCTTCACACCTTAGGTAGAGATAAATTTCTTCATTCATATCTAATTAATATTGAATTGAGTATAAATTAATGGCTAGCTGCTCGCGTTTATAATAATTGAAGTGTGACAAGTATAGAAAACGATGTGCATCATGACATAGCGTCTGAGGGCTTCTCATTGTCTCCACCGTACTTCACAATGATAGACTTCTTTCATCACAAATGTTTTGGATCCTTAGAATGAAAAATATCATGAGTAGTTATTGATTTGAGTCAGCAATCAGTATGAGAATTCATTCAATTATAAAGAATCACTATAGGAATCGGTATTAAAACTAATTTGATTACTAAAATACACATACAAGAAATAATGCTATAATATTAATAATTTTATTATTATTTTTTATTGATGAGGTTCCCAATAATATTAACAATTTACAGACAATCATAATCATATATATATGATGTCGTAGTTGATAATCTAATGTTGATAACATTATATATTAGTATTTTTAGAGTTGAGTAATTGAAAAATATTAAAATTATGTGAGGATATTTTAGAAAAAAAAAGTTGATTCCAAAAGTTTAATTTGATACCCACCTCCTCTCTTGGGTATCGAATTAGGGGGTTTTATCAGGAATCGATTCCTGCTAAGTATGTGAACCCATATCTATTTTCAATAACTTGATATGCTAGTAAACGCTGTAATTCTCTCATTCTGAAATCAATTCTGACAATCTCAATTTACTAAAATGCCCTTAGTAATTCAAGAAAAATAGTAGTAGGAATCACAAGCTAACCCTATAGGATATATATAACCCTGAAAGCTAACATGATTTATTGACTGTAAAGTGCATCAAACTAAAGGAAACGCCAACAAAAGATGCTACATGTCTAGTCAAGCGTTATAAAACGTAGGTTACAAGAGTAAATATAGCTAGATTGAAATATTAGATGTAGAACTAAAATACTCATACAATCCTAAATAAACCCTCTATCATGTTCATGTTTAGTTAGGGCATCTCCAACAATGAAAGAAAAACCCATACCCAAATCCAAAACTCAAAAAATTAGCTCTCCAACAATCCAAACCCATACTCAAATTTGGGTTTCGACTTCACAGTCGACCCATTTTGGGTCGAGTTACAGGGAGGAAACTCATTTTTATCGTGGGCCCCAAACTCGTGCAGCAGCACGTGAAGAAGCGATGGGCGCTGGAGGAAGAACGCGCCAAGCGCTGGGGAGGGAGAAGGACATGCCCTAGACTCCAAAATAGCGTCGCTGCCTCTGCTTCACGCGCTCCGCATGCACGCGGTCTCCTTTGATTGCCACGCCGGCGACCACGTGTGCTGTTACAGTTTTTTGAAACCAACGGTAACAAAATCAGACGGCTGACGATTTATATTTGGGTATGAGTATGAGTATGAGTTTTGATGTATTGTTGGAGATCAGATATGAGTTTTGAATAGTAATGGGTTTGGTGACTCAAAAAATAGGTTTGGATATGAGTTTTTCTTTCATTGTTGGAGATGTCTTTAGAATTTAAATTTTTTTTTACAAGCTAAATGATTAATTTAAGAGGCCAGACACAAAGGCTAAAAGACAAACAACAATATAAAGCATATGTTCTCTATCAGAGCTCAAAATACAAAGGGAAACATAGTACTTCCTCTAGCTTACAACATCATGAGGACATGGAAGCCAGTAGCGGATCCAGCCCAGTCTTGACTAGGCTGGAGCCCAGGTAAAGATTTAAAAATAAAAAAAGAACCAAATCTTACATATATATGGGTTTAGCTCAGCTGGCTTAGTGGTACGTGTTGCACCTTCTCCACATTAGTTCAAGTCTCGGTGAAGGCAGATTTTGTCTTTTCCTACTTCGTTGTTGTTTCTCAATTTCTTAACCCCTTTTTTGAATTTTGGTTTTTATTTTCCTTTTTCTTTCACTCAATTTTCTTCCTTTTACTCACTTTTCCTTGCTGTTTCTCAATTCATTTTCCTTATTTTTGAATTTTTTTTCTACCATCCTCTTCATGCACTCATTTTTTCTTCTATTTACACACTTTTCTTTTATGTATTGCTTCATTTGTATATTTCAAAAGCTTATTATCATTTTTTTCTCTTTATCAAAACTTGCTAGTTTAATTTTTAAGAAGCATTTTTAATTAAAATTTAACCCAAATGAGAATTACATCCTTGATCCGTCAAGGATGGAAGCCCGTCATTTCTCAATACCATAGTGAGAGATGGTGGGGGAGTCGATCTCCGACCAGATAAGGAGGCCTAACGTCCGTTTTCCAAGTTGTGCTGCTGTGTAAACCTGATCAAAATACCTGCTCTTCCATTCAATTTCTTCAACAATCAGGTTTGTTCTTCAATTATTGCATGTGGCAGTAGAGTTTAGATCCAATATGATAGTTTGTGAATCAGATTGGACTTGTACTACTTTCAGGTTCATATCAGCAGCGAGATTGACGCCGGCAAGAATGGCTACTGAATTGTCGATCATTCTTACTACTGAATTTATTACTCAGCTGTAACAACCAAGTAGCAAGAGTTACAATTTGAAGTTATTGAGCACCATGATTGAAAGTTTGAAACAACTCCAACACTCTCAAGAGCAACAAATTTACTATATATCTATTGGTCGTATTACTGTTTACACTAAACAGTGTTTGCCACCTGTTCAACGTCTCAGTCTCCAGACATACCTCGCTTTCGATATTTTATTTTGCTCTTTCTCAGTCGTTCTCGAAACACCAGTCCATCTTGTATCGTCGCGCTAGCTCTCTTCAGTCTTTGCTCTGCACTGTACTGCAGTGCACTGCTCATATCTATTCTATCTTCCATCGCTTCCTTCACGATTATGCAAATTCAAGAGACGGGTATTCGTTCTCTATTCTCTTTTTCTGGAGGGAAATAATTTAGTGCTTGTATGACTGATTTGGGGTTTCTCTATGTTGCAAGGGCCGGTTTAGGGTTTTGATATCAGGTTTCTTATCAGCAAGGGGAAGTGAGACGATTCTGAGTTTTTAATATGAGGAGGAGAACTGATATCATGTGTGATAAAGGCAGCAATGTTTTTCCAAACTCAGGTAGGTAGATAACGTGCTATATTTGGTCTCTGCCTTATTTATACAATTCGGTCAGTTTCTCTATTTAATTTGTGTGTTTTAGTTTTGATTGAGTTTTTTTTGTTGCTCGTTTTTTTATCTCTGATTTTTGGGAACTTTGAAATTGTAAGTTTTTAATCCATTTTCACATCCCAGCAATCAATGTTTACGCATTATTTTTTTGTAACCGAATTGATGGATCAACAACCTGACCAATAATTGATATTGTTTGGAAATTATTGATTGGTCATCCTGACTTAAATTATAACTAAAACATCAATTTATAAGGTCAATGTTGACCCTCATGTCTCGGTTTCTATTATGTGAGTAGATTCCTCACTCCTCACTTAATTGATTCAGATTTTCGGATATATAAGGGAATAACAACACACTAACATAAATAATATCAAAACATAAAAAACGCACCATTAAAAAGATTTAAAGGATAAACAATCAAAGCCTGAATTAATATAAAACAGATTTGGATCCACTTGTTTCTATAAAATGACGAAAATACTATTTTTTAATAATAATTACAAGGCTGTCACTAGATTTGATCCACTTGCTTTTATCAAACAACAAAAATATTGTTTTTTGAACAATAATTACGAGGCTGCCACTAGAATTTTAAAACTTTTATTTTTTTATAACAAACAACTTTTTTCATTTTTTTCAATTTATTATCTTTTTTTCTCTCTCGTACAGTTATGGGTGAATTAGAAAGAGACAGATTAATTTGAGATTAATGATCTCCTCGAGATCTCCATTCCCTAATCAATTCGGACTCTTCAAATCTTGGTTTGTTTGATTATTCAAAAGATACAGATTAATTTTTTTTCGAATATAGATGTTGAGATGGTGAGCTTGGATGGATTAATCGAGTGTCATGCTGGCGCCTCCGTAGGCGGTGGTTGTGAAGCAATTTGGGGTCACGAAGCCGACTTGAGGTTCGATTGATCTAAGGTTCTATTATGAAGATTAATTGAGAAATTAGAGGTTTTGAATTGGAGATGATGTAATGAGACAGAGGTTGTCTTGCAATATTGCTGACAAATTGAAGGACTTATGGTTGAGGTAAAAGGATGAGTGCAGTAGCAGAAGTTGAGAAAGAAGGATATAGGAGCTGAAGTTGAAAATAAAATGTACAGTAGCAGAACTTGCTACGAGTACAGTATCAAAAGTTGAGAAGTATTGCAGTAGCATAACTTAACTTGGCTAGCAGTATAACAACACTGGATGAGTAAAAGCGTAGTAGCAGCACTGAATAAGCTCGGTTAATTTTATATGTTTAGTTTGTATCTCATAGTGGTTTGTTGTATGATTTTTTCTCACATATATAGCGATATTATACTAATTTACTAATTGGATAACTCATTTGATGTCGTCATACTTAATGTTTAATTGTCATGAAATATTGAAAATAAAAACCTGCTACTGCATATATTGAAAATAAGTACTACTATATTAGATAAGCCACTAAAAACCTGCTACTACACTTAATGACGCTGCTACTACACCAGCTGGACAACTAAAAGCTTGCTACTACATCTACTGGAAGTGCAGTGCACGTACTAAAAATAGGTGATACTACATTAGTTGAGCTACTGAAAACCTGCTATTGCACTTATTAATGAAGCTGCTATTATACTAGCTGAACCACTAAAAACTATTACTACATTTACTAGAAGTTTAGCATGAGCTAACTGTTCAGTGAATGCAGTAGTTGTAACTAATGGATGGTTTGACGACGAGTGCAGTAGCACAAGATTCGACGACGATAGTAGTAGTAGTAGTAGTAGTAGTAGTAGTATTGATCCTTTTGTTGTTAGCAGTAGTGACGATACATATTTAATGTAGTAGTATACAAGCAGTAGCAGAACTGCATAACCGGAAGAATGCAGCTGGAGAATGCAACAGCATAAAATGACTTTCATTAGGCACTAGCAGAATTGGGCAGTAAGAATGCAATAGCAGAATTAACGAATAAAAATGCAAATAGTATCAGAACTAAAGGATTGTCGAAACACTAAGAGGATGTTAACCTCTGCTACTACTTCAATTGGGATATTAACCTCTACTAATATTTCTACTGTAATGTTAACCATGCTACTACTTTAATTGTGATGTTAACCCCTATACTACTTCTATTGGGATGTTAACCTTTGCTACTACTTCGACTGGAATTAACTACTACTACACCAAGTTATTAAAACGTGTTATTGTATAGACTTCTAAAAACATATTTAATTAGTGTATGGTTAGTTTGGTAAATTAAATCATGACACATGAAACATAAAAAAAGATTGTCCTTATTTATTTAATAATAACTCAAGTGAGTTTATTTATGTTTCAAAAACTTTTGAAGGAAGTATATGTGATATCCTATGTATACTTCATTTGATTGTTGAGTTATGTTTATTTTTAAGAACCTATCATTATTTATCTTATAGATGTTTTAATATACCCATGTGGGTTTGGTCTTGTGGTCGGGGCTAAGTTCACCATGTTGGACGAATGTCACAGTGATACTCCTGGTAGTAAGGAGGTCACTGGTTCGATCATCCGCATGGTAAAGAACTTTATAGAGAGAGCTCTAACCTCAACCCCTCTAACGGCTCGAAGTGGTAGCTCACTCAACTACCATTTTATAGAATCAGATGTTTTAATATTTTATAACTGTTTGTAAAAAAAAGAAGAAAAAAAAGAGCCATCATCCTTTGGTTTCAATTACTAATTTTAGCTTATGTCCAGTCACTTTCATGCCTTTCATGCTGCTTTGATTGAAGGGTCAATATTATCTCTTTTCTGTTGCTTAGAAGGAATTAATTGTTGTTTGTTAAAGATTGAAATGATTTCTTACTTTGTAACTTGGATTATACCCGTTGATATTCTAATGACCCAGACTCTAATCTTTGAAACCAGAAATTTTAGTCAGAGAAGTGACATGCGGGGATGATCACTTCGTGACTTGGTGGGTTTTGCTTTATATATATATAGTCAATGCTTAGTGTGAAACTTCACTCTAAATAATATATTTTGTAATTTTTTAAATTTCTCTTTGTTGCTGTTGGTCTCTTTGTTGCTGTTGGTCAACTTGAAGTTTGTTACTTACACTTTTTCTCTTAAACTTGTGACACTGTTGCGCTTGGTTAGTTATGTAGAAGTGAAGGGGCTTTAGTATATTGCAAACGGTGCATTGTCAAGCAGTGAACTTATGGCTGATATAACAGTAATCACAGAGAAAAACGCTCGGAAGTCCCGCAACGCCACCTTTCTAGTAGTTTCACATAACAGAAACCACAGTGGCAATGTTGTAAACCGCACCAAGTAATGAACGGTTTGACAGGGCCCAAATCCAATACCTTAATTGGATCATCTCATCAAGCCTCTCTCATTCCATCCATCCCACCGGGACCAGGGTTTTAGACCTCTTCACTCTCTCTAACACTCTTCTCTTCATCCCATGGAGTCCCTCTCTAAACTCAACCTCCGTCACCAACCCCTCCACCTCTCCATCAATCCCCACCGTCCGTCTTCCCCCATCCCCATTTCCTCCTTCCGCCCCCTTCGCTCCACCTCCTTCTCCCCCCTCAAAATTCTTGCCTCCTCCGTCAACCCACCTCACCAAACCCATAAACCCTCCTTCCTCAAAACCATATCCCCTCTCGCCTGCGCCGCCGTCGCCGCCGCCGCGTTCTTCACCATGCGCTTCCACCCCACCAAATCCGCCTTCGCCGCCCCAACCTCCACGGTGACGTATGAAGATGAGGAGAGACAACTTGAGGAGAATCTGAGCCGTGACCCGAACGACGTCGAGGCGCTGAGGTCTCTGATGGAGACGAAAATCAAAGCTCAAAAGCTGACCGAAGCGGTTCAGGTGCTGGACCGGTTAATCGAGGTCGAACCGGAGGACTTTGAGTGGCAGTTGTTGAAGGCCAATGTTCATACGTACATGGGTGAGAATGATTTAGCTGCTAGTGAATTTGAGGACATTTTGGCTAAAGACCCTCTTCGGGTTGAGGCCTATCATGGGCTTGTGATGTCTGCCTCGCAGTCGGAGGAGAAGCTGGAGGTTGTGTTGAAGAGGGTGGAGAAGGCAATGGAGGCGTGCAAGAACAAGGGGAACTCTTCAGACGTGAGGGACTTTAAGTTGTTGATTGCACAAATTCGGGTGATGGAAGCAGAATACAAGGATGCTTTGGAGCTTTATCAGGAGCTTGTGAAGGAGGAGCCGAGGGATTTCAGGCCGTATCTGGGTCAGGGAATCATATACACTCTGTTGAGGAAGAAGAATGAGGCTGAGAAACATTTCACCAAGTTCAGGAAGCTTGTTCCCAAGAATCATCCTTACAAGGAGTACTTTGATGATGACACGTTTGCGAAGGTGGAGAGGGAGGAGGCTGGATCAAATGTATGAGGTGAGGGAAATGTGTCTCTGAATTTAAGGTTATTGTGGTTATGGTTAGTGTGGATGCCCTGTTTTTCGGGTTAACACTTGGGCTTATAGTTTTATCATTTGAAAATGTAAGTAACTTTGTAGTAGTGGTATGAGTATTCAGAATGTAGAGGGCTTATCAGTGAAATTTAGTACTTTTTTGAACTAGTTTTGTCTCAATTTTGAAGTTATAGATAGAAGAATTATTTTATGATGTCCATTTAGACGTGTTCGTTTCATGCTCTTTATACTGAAAAAGCTTGTTTTTTATATCATCCCATACATGAAACTGTATGGTGCATGTAGTTAGTTAATGTGGTAGTGCTTCTTTGTTGCAGAAATGGTTGTGATAATCTCTACATAATGGTAAACACTTCGGATAACTGTGTTGTTTTTAAGCCGTCACCATGAGTTATGGTTTTCAATCTTAGCTTGTTCACTTTCAGATTAAGTAATGCTAGATGTCTTAGAATCTTAGGTGTAGTTTTATTATTTGGGAATTTATCAAGAAGTGTAGAATTTGGAGATGGACCTCTGTTTTTGGTTTAAGGCTTCACCTAGTATAGCCAGACTATAGGTAACCTTTTTTTGACAAAAACTGTAGTTAACTTCACCAGATAGTAGTAGCAGTAGTAGATGTCTTAGAATCTTAGGTGTAGTTTTATTATTTGGGAATTTATCAAGAAGTGTAGAGTTTGGAGATGGACCTCTGTTTTTGGTTTAAGGCTTCACCTAGTATAGTCAGACTATAGGTAACTTTTTTTTGACAAAAATTATGGTTAACTTTACCAGATAGTAGTAGTAGTAGAGGTATGTTGCACATTAACCAGTGGAATGACAAAGGGTCTATCGTCAGTAGATTAGCTGCCCCTGTTTTCCAGTTAATGCTTCAGCTATTAGGGTTAATGTCAGACTAGTGGTTGTATAAGTGCTTCCATAGAGCCTTAGTTGAACATCAGTCAGTGAAATTTAATGTTTGCTACCCTTGTTTTCCCTGAATATTCAAATTTAAGATAAATGATTTTGGATAAATGTTTGCTACCCTTCTACGCAATATCTTAATCTATATACATATAAGTTTCAGTCGTGTTAATCATCTGCCTAACTATCAGTAACTATCATAGATATAGACTTATAGTGCCAATTCACCTTAGTTTTTTTTCTTTAGAAATAATTCAGATTTAGGAAGAAGTCCACTTGTTCTGGCACTGTACTTGGTATGTGGATGTGGAATCAAGCAAATTCATTAGTTAGAGATGTTTGAAGTATGAAAGCTGGTGTCAGATTTTATAAGTCAGAATAGAATGATGTCCGATGAACTCCAAAAACGTCTCATACTTTGCACCATCATTTGCATGTAGTTTGTTTTTGTTAATCATTAATTGTGACTTTATACATATTCATGCACAGTGGATAGTGCTGGTGATGTTGATACTAGTGGTGAACAGGCGGCTACGTCACATATAATCTGCATAGCCTTGCATACAGTTTATAGCAGTAAATAGTATAGCTGTAGTAGATATTATACAGAGATATGCACACTACTGTGAAGATGGTGGTGTGAATATGCTTGTATCGAGTGTCACTACAATTGCAGATGGCGATGGAGTAGTATCACTACTCCTTTGTTGTGTCGTTTTTGCTCTCTGTATACTTGTTGTCACTTTGTAGCTTTTTGATCTTCAGTAGTTGACTTTTATTTGTTAATTTATGTAAGCATGAAGTGTTGGACCTTTGCTAAGTGTATATGCATAGTTGCTTACACTTCTTGCTTTGAACCACTACCTTTGCTGTGTGCTGGTTGTTTGCTTGAAAAGAGTCTTTTAGTATGTATCTCTTGCTGTTTTCCTTGCCAGTCTAGGCAAGTTTCAGACGGTGATCAAGTCCTTGCAATAAGGTTACTTATGTGCCAATTTCAAATGGCCAGAAAGACTAGTGATGAGACTTGATAGTACAAGGGTTATGGATTAATGGGTTGACCTGTCAAAAGTTGACCTGTAATTTAAAACCCTATCATTGTAGCATTAGTAAGTAGGGTATCGTTCTAACTGGGGACACTAGGGAATGATTTATATTCTGCAAAACAGAACATTAGTAATATTCACACATTTTATACATATATACAAATTATTATGGGGTTTTTGAAATGGTTCGAAACAATAAAAAGAAATAAACAAAAATAAACAAACATATATACAAGTGATCATTCAATCCTTTCAACATTTAGAACACAAAACACCGATTAGTTAACATGTAAGGTTATGAACCGGATTAACAAGCAACATTTATAATTTCGAACACTTTAATTAATTTCAACCTTTAATGACTTCTCATGTGTTTTTAGGAACTTCAAATATGCCTGAACCTAAAACATATATGTGTCACCTTGTTTAAACCATCAAATATGCCTAATCTAAACAAGATACACTTACCGTTCACGAGTCGGTTGAAGACATGGTCATAGGTATGGCGTCACTCATCCTAATAGTATGCAAATCCCTCACCCTACCACCTTATGCAGCAACTAGAACCAAGCCATCAAATATGCCTAACTTGATCCTAGATTACCACGGCAGATTAAACTCCCCTCTAATAGCTAACTTGTCTAGATTCAAGCTAACCTAAAGTTCGATTACGTGCTCAGGTGATGATTAATCAATTAAAGTTCTCTAATCATATAAACACAGCAAGTTAAATCTTTTATTCACAACCTAAACATGCATTCTAATCGTTATGTTCAAACAATCACATATAAGAAATCACAAAGAAGAATCACATGATCATGCTTGAAACATAAAACCGCAAAAACAAAATATATATTCAATGAATTTCGACAAACACATAGAGTACTCAAAAGCTTACATAGATCCATACCTAAACCTCCTAGAGAAAATCGGCAAAGGTAGGGTGAAATTGGCGAAAGAATGGCTGAACTCTCCGGTGAACAATGGATGTGGCAGCTTTTTGTATCTCTAAGTGTTTAGGGTTTTTGGGTAGAGCTTGGCTCTCTAAATATTACAAAGGTTGAAGACACTAAACTAAGAGCTATACATGTCTATTTATACAGAACAACAAGAGAAAAAAAACCCTAGGAAAATCAGCTAGATCTTTCTTTTGCAACAAGAAAAGATCTACTTGTATTCCTTTTTGAACACAACTTGTACTCCTTTCTTTCTTGACAAGAAATTTCGACTTGGACCTTGGATCTTCTGCTCTTGGACTCTCCTACATGTTAATGGATCAATGTAGGCCTTATTGCACAAGTCTTGGGCTTCTAGGCACCTCCCAAACTCGTGTAACAACTTAGGCAGAAACTGCCCAGTTTTGCAGCTTGACCTCCGTCTATTGTTTTGATCATAACTCCTTCATCGGAACTCCAAATGCTGCGATTCAAGAAGATCTGAAAACTAGACTTCCGTAGATTTCCAATGATATATGACTAGTCCTCAGATTCCTCCTGGATCTTTAGATATGATTTTCCGAAGTTGATGTAGGGTTTCTAGAAATTTCTGCTCGGATCAAAATCTTATGTTTCAGAGTTTCTTCTTTTCCATGACCTCTCTTGTTGTCTTCCATGAGTCCAATCTTCATGATTCTTGATATAATATGTCCATATACATGTCATCTACACATTAAACCAAATTCATCAAAAATGACAATGTAACAATATAACGAACTATGAGAAAATAACCAAGTCTTCGTTCCAAATCGAATTTTCAACACTTAAGCACAATTTTCTGTATAAATGCACGTTTTAGCCATTGCTCTACAGAAAAACCCTTTTGACTCAAAATAAGTAAAAACGACGTTACTAAGGAATAAACAAAGTACAAATGAGAGTAAAAACATATTAAAAACATAACGTAAAATGCTCTTATCATGGGTAAGCACAGTTTGGCCATTTTAGGTGTCATTGGCAAAGTCCAATTTAGAGGTTCTGTCTACTTACGAAATCTTTCAGTTCTTTACACCGGATTGATCGATCGAACTTGTAAATCTTGAACCAACAGACCTTCGTTACATTTAATCATAGAATCAGTTATACTGGAATGGATGGAACTCCTGAGCGATCTGTGTGAACACTGGCATTTGATCTTATGATTCGATCGATTTGTATCCCATTTTGTCATCCTCCCTGTTACTACGGCTTCAAGATTCCTTCTTGCCCGAGTTGATCCTCAACATTTGAACATTTCTTAGAGAATTCTAGTCACAACTCAAGCATATTGTTGTTTACAGACATGCAAGAATGGTTTCAGAATATGGTGGCCTGGTGGGACGATTGAATCAGGGTCTTGGTGTTTTGGTCATGAACGATTCCTCTTCGTATGCATCACAACTGAAGGGGGGCATGAAAATTCAGATTGGTCGATTCTCTCCCATTTTGTCCATAGTGCTTGACAAAGATCAAGCACAAAATTTGATCGATACTCATGCAAATCATACTATTATTTTCACTTGTCTTTCTCAATTTGAAGTGATAAGAAAAGCATGGGAGCCAAGGTACGTAGTCACTAATTCCAAGGGGAGCTTCCGGGATATCGCGATTGAAGGAAAACAAAAATGGTGGGGTGGTTTTCAAATATTAAGGGGGATTGGACTGTGTATGTCTCGTCCAAGGAGGGCAGAGTCCGAAATACGAGGTCTTCTTTACATCTTTAAATATTGGTGATTCTGTAGACATGGTAGTGTTTGTAATGTTCTCCCCTTGCTGGCTGGCTAGCTAGCTAGGTGCTATGGGAGGTGGTCTTTTTTTAAAAAAAAAACTTTTTATTAATAAATTCATACCGTATATGTTGATGCGGTTTGAATCTATGATTTCAAAGTTATTAGTTAACATCTTAATCAATCAAATCACGGCTCACGAACATATAAGAAGATGTCTTTGCTTGTGCCGTGAAACTTGTAATAGAAGATCGATGCACGGTTGCTGTGTTGTTTGTGGGGAATCCAATGAGCCTTGCGGAGGAGGATTATGAGCCTTGCGGAGGAGGCCTGGCCATCGAGTAGATTATGTGATTTTTTTGTTTACTCAATACCAATCGTCCAATGTCAATACGTGATTCCCAGATTATGTCTTGTTTGGCTTGAAGAAAGAAAAATGAACATTTTCTCTATCTCATGGGATGGAAAAAATGAACATTTTCCAGGTCTATACTAGGGTTCCTATACTACCCCTAATAGATCGTCTACTACCTCCAGTCTCAAGTATGTTGTCTACTACCCCTAGTAGACCCTCCTATTGTCTCAGCAGAACCTGTTATGTGTGATTGTAAGGGTTCCCAGGTCTGTACCAGGGTCCCTACTGCCCCCAATATGTCATCTACCACCCCCAGTATATTGTCTACTATTGTCAGTAAAACATGTTATGTTTCACAGCTGTTATGTTTGACTGTAAGGGTTCCTAAGTTTGTACAAAGGTTCCTACGGCCCCCAATAGACTATCTGCTACACCTAGTATGTCGTCTACCGCCCTACTGGACCCTCTTACTACTCTAGTAGACCCTCCTACTACCCGTAGTAGACACCTTACTTCTGGAATCCAGTCAACGGCTGCTAAAGTCCAGTCAACTGTCGTCAAAGTTCTGGCAACGTCATCGATGATGAAAATCCGGTAATAGAATCTTTATTTCATTATAGATTCTTATAATGGTTTATTGTAGTTTATGTTATTCATTAAGAATATAATTATCTTTTTGTTGTTTAAATTGGTTTTTGAAAAATTTAAAATATTATTTTGTTAGTGGGAATAAATTTCTCAAAATTTGGACAGGTGACCATTATTCCTATTATTTAAATATAAATTTTTAGTGTGTTAAAGTTTTGCATGCATACGCTTAAATTTGTGTTACATAGTGGTAAATTTTCTTAGTTACTAAATTAGTCCGCAAGTGATAATAAGTTATCCGAGTTGTAATTGAATAAAAACTAAACCACTTGCACTAGATACAGTCTTCTTAATTTCCTTCTAAGCACAATTGCAGTTAGATCTTCATTACCCACTCACTATGCGTGCTGTATCCACTCTTGTGGACATGTTCTAGATATGGGGTCCAAACACATTAATTTGTAACAATTTCATATTTCGGAAGTATCTTTAATACACGGTTATGTATATACATATGTAAACAGTTACGTTTAGAAGATATAATATTGATATATGAGTAGTCAAACATATAAATTGTTATGAATGACTAAGATTGTGAAACACATTATGCATACAAGCATTTGCCTTCAGATTTCATGACATATAAATAAATTGACATACACAAGTCTCATGATTGAAATAACAAAAGTTTGCTCTATCAAAGAAGACAAAAACGCCAATGGGGGTTGGTTCAGTTGGCAAAGGACGAACTTGAGGTTTAAACCCATACATGTTTGATTCCCGCTACCAACAATCTTTCATTAGTGGGTAATCTGTAAAATGTCATGGGCTTTCGGGCCGCTGGATGAGAGTTTGGTCTTCTTGGAGCATGCATCCGGGCCTCTAACGGAGGTTGCCACATCTCTTCAAATGTGGGTGAAATTCCCTCCCCCAGTTGTAAATCCGACAGCCTTCGAGCCGAGGTCGCAGGTTTGTCCTGACCCTGATAATGTAGGGAAGTCTCTCTCCTACCTAAACTTTTATGTACAAAAAAGACAAAACTGGTGTGTGTGTGTCATATTATTACATTTTTACAAACAAAAACAAAACCCACATCCACATCGACAAGAGTAGCAAAACTCTATTGCATGTTCTTATTTAATTTGTATGCCTACCTATACACATCTGCTTAGCTGAATATATGCTTTCAAAATTAATGATTCCTCTCTATGTTTGGTCTGTGACACTGTAGGTATTTTTAAGATGATAACCACATTCATCTCCAAAGCTAAAAATGAGTGGCATCCCAAGTTAACTACAATGAGTCACCATCTCTTACAGAAATGTTTTGTTAATCTGATGTATATATTGTGGTATTTGGAAGGTTTTTAGCCAGGGGTAAACTCTTTTAATCATCTTGACAATAGATAGTCATAGGAAATATTGAATGCATTTACATTTTGAGGGTTTGAACTTAGTTTAGTTTAATTCCAAAAAACCAACATGGTTATAATACATGGTTAACCAATATTGAATGCATTTACATTTTGAGGGTTTGAACTTAGTTTCCTTTGATTTGTATGATTTATGTATGGTCCGGTTTGTTAGAGAGTCTAACCAACAATGTTAACGCGGGTTCAAATCTCATTAACACATGTAATGAGTGTGTGAGTTATTAATAAAAATGTTTTTAATATGATTTATGCGGATTAACGATACAACTAATATAAATGTCAGTAAGTTTATAACACACTATTGTCTCAACTACAAATTTGTATCTTAGATAATTTGTTATTTACTTTTATATCTATTAGTTACTAAATCTAGTTTGTCTAGCTCATGTCATGACCATCAACTATGCAATTCTTATTTCAAATATATAATTTAGGACAAAATAACTGTTATAAATATTGTATCTTCATACCACAATAACCGCAGATAAGATACCAAAACGAACCAATTAGGTTCAAGATATGAATAAAACTCTAATTGCGACATCAATTCTGTGCCATGTAGTGACTTAACTTTACAAATTCTCTTTCGAAATACACCGTTTTCAGACAAACGACCGTAAGAGATGTCGTATCGTAACAAATCACACATGATTGTAAACGAACCAATGTAGCTCCGTCCCCTACTTAAAACCATTCATTTCTTTCAGCTCCATCCTGAATCATTGCAGAGGTAAAAAAATCACTTTCCCTTGTCAGGCAAACACCGGGAAATAAACAAGTCCAACTTCCCCAAAAAACCCAAGCATATTAACCTCCCTCACCGGGCCAAGCATGACAATTACGTGTCCACATCGGTACCCGCCACGTAAGGTAATAGGGTACACTCTCGCCCTTAACCGTAGTCCACAGGCAGAGACTGAACCACTTGCCCGCTCAGACCCTTCACCTCTCTCTCTCAGGGTATTTGAAAGTTCAAAAAACCCTCTCTCTCTCTCTTCTCTACCCACGTCTTCTTTTTTCACACCCACTCTTCGCCATTTGCCTCCTTCTCTCTCGCTAACCGTCTCTTCTCTTTATTACTCTCCTCTCTCCGTCTCTCTCTCTGTTTCTCGATCTGTGCGGTTCCGTTTTCGGCAGTGGAGCTGGGGGCCTAGGGTTTCGCGACTGTGTAGAAGTTCGAGGAAGCTTCCAGACTCGGCGGAATTCCCGATCTGCGTCTCGGAATTGTTTGGTTTTGAGGTTTGTTTGAATGAGCGGAGATGGAGAAGTTGCGGCCAACGAGGTCCAAGGTTCCGAGCGGCTCTGAACGGCGGAGCTCCGGTGAGAGATTCGCCTCTAAAGAACGAGCTTCCTCTAGAGGTCTCTGACATCTCTCAATTTGAATTCCGGTACTTTTTAGCTCAATTTGAGCAGATTTTTTTGTTAAATTAAAGAAAATTCGGAGAATTTAAATTTCGTGGTTTGATTTAGGTATCAGGTGTATTTATTTTTGCTTTATATGCGTAGCTTTAAATTATCTACTGTTTCTGTAATGCAGGTTATTTTTGGGAATTATGTAAATTTGGGAAAGTTTGTGACTTTTTTGTAGTGGTTTTGCTATGATTCCTTTGTTTCCATGATGATTTTTTGGGGGATGATGAGCTATAATTTTAGTTGCCTTTTGATTTGTGATAAAAGGAATAATCAACGCAGGCCTGTGATTTGTGCTTGCTATTTTCCAGACATTGCCATGTTTGCTTTGTTCTCAGTGTTTAACTGATTATATGCTGCTGGATTCTGGCTATTTCGTTTGATTGATAAAATTGAATCCTTACCAGTACTTTGGAACGGTCATTTCCTGACGTTGTGTGAGGATTTTGATTCCAGGAAACAGGCTAGTTCAGAAGCAGAAGAAATTGGGCTCTGATTCGAGCTCTTGCAGTAGTGGTTCTACAGGGGAAGATCCGGTAAGCTCAATTCTTCAAGTTGTCTTTATTGAGTTGGAATATTCGTTTTTATTTTTTTTCTATTCATTTGTAGCATGAACAGAGTAGTGATTTTGCTATGTTGAAATGGGCCATTATGTGCTGAATTTTGGAAGTATTTGTATTGAAAGAGTGATTACTGTTGACATTTCTGATCTAGTGCATTTCACCTTTGCAGTTGACGTTTGAGTTGGGGTGGAGATCTTCAAAGCAAGCTGGTGGAGCTCCGATAAAGAAACTATTAGCTGAGGAGATGTTGAGAGAAACTGAATCGGGAAGGAGATCACCAAGTGTTATTGCCAAATTGATGGGTCTTGATGGGATGCCACCCCAACAGCCCATCGCTCATAAACAACAAAAAGGCATTCCAGAGAATCGTCACCAGAGGACAAGATCGGAAGAGAAAGAGCAAAGGAGTGGCGTGTGTTATGACCACCAGTCATCTAGGAAGAATTCAAAGGAGCAGCAGGAATTTAAGGATGTTTTTGAAGTTATGGAAAATTCCAATGTGGAAAGATGTAGTTACTCAGCACGAGCAGCTGCTAACTCCAAGCTCAGTGATGCAGAGATGGCCTTTATTCGTCCGAAGTTCATGGATGCTAAACGACTTTCATCTGATGCGAAGCTACAAGATTCGAAGGAGTTCCAAGATGCCCTTGAGGTGTTGGATACTAACAAGGATCTTCTGTTGAAATTTCTTCAGCAACCAGACTCGTTGTTCACAAAGCATCTGCATGATCTGCATAGCGGTCCCCAATCCCATTGTGGCAGAGTAGCATCAATGAAGTCATCAGAAGCTCAGAAGTTTGAGAAAATTGACCTTGGCTGGACATCAGCAAGAGAAACTCCTCTAAGGAATTACTCTCAATCTCCTCAGAGGCATCGTGATTCTTTTTCCAGCTACTCTGATAGTAGACATGTTACTCGTTATTCTCTCAAGTCGCAATACCGATCAGCAGCAAAACATGAAACTGCCATCACTCCCACAAGGATAGTTGTTCTGAAGCCAAACCTTGGGAAAATACTGAATGCTACCAAAACTATTTCACCACCATGTTCTTCTCAAGCTTCTATGTCAGTTTGTAGGAACCGCTCAGATTTTCCTAACATTGGACATAGGGAGGTCGATGCATGGGGAAAGAAAAACTTCCCAGATAATGAGGTGCAGTCAAGGCATAAGTCTAGAGAGTCTAGAGAAGTAGCCAAGGAAATCACAAGACAAATGAGAAATAACTTTAGGATGGGTTCTATGCAATTTTCACCATCTGGATTTAAAGGGTATGCTGGCGATGAGAGTTCTTGTAGCATGTCTGAGAATGAATCAGGAAACGAATCAGAGGTGATTTCAGTGGCTTCCAAACAATTCTCTGACAGACATAATCATTCCAGGCGCTCATCAACCTGCTCTACCGAATCTTCTGTGAGTAGAGAGGCCAAGAAGAGACTCTCTCAGAGGTGGAAAATGACGCATGATTGTCAGGAAATGGGAGTGGCCAGCAGGGGCAGCACACTTGCTGAAATGCTTGCTATCCCAGACAAAGAAATTCATGCCACCAAGCTGGATGCCAGGAAAGGTGAGGTAGGATTCAGAGATAAATTTGCCAGAGAAGATGGACCTGTAGGGTGGGATGGACCTCTTGGTATCAGCAGTAGGGATGGCTGGAAGGATGAATCCATCAAAAGTTTATCAAGATCAAAATCTCTCCCTTCTTCTGGTGCTTTTGGGAGTTATAAGACAAGTATGTGTCGGGAAACCATACGTGATGACAGGTATCTGATACCAGCGGAGGCATTGAAGCATAAAAGAAACCAATCAGTAGAAGTTGATTTTGATCATAGAGAAAGTGGGTGCAGAAACTATAGACCCAGGAATAAAAGATCTTATAGTTCTCGCTCCTTAAATAGAGAAAGTATAAACATTTCACCAGAAACTCCCAATACTCCTGACAGAGTTAGGACAAAACCTGTAGAGAACAAACAATCCCAGCAGAATATGGCTGTTGTTGAGTCATCATCTGGTAATGATATAGATGCTGGTCCAGCTTCTGTAAAGTTGGTGGATTTGGATGTATCCATTTTTTCTGAAACACTCCATGCATTCCCTCCAGAATTATCAACCTGTATATCGGTGGAAGGTGGTTCCTGTAGCAGTCACCAAGTAATTGCAGAGGTTTGTGCTTAAATAGTCTGATTGAGATTTAAATACTATACTTGTAACCAAATTGTTGGAAACTTGTCACTGCTGGAATGGTCAACTAAAAAACAACTAAAGTGATCCTTAAAACTCTTGCATAGGTATTTTTGCCATTCCGGAGGGAAAATAAAAAGCTGATGCATTTACCCCTGGTTCTTATTCTTTATTCTTGAGAATTTTATTATATACCATTCATAAAATTTGTCGACGTATCATCATATTCCTGTGATTTATTGCTCAGTCGATATAGGAGTTCCGGTCTTGCATTTTAAGATTTTTTTTCCTCGCTAAAATTTCATTAAATTCCAGGAATCATCAACTAAGCCATCTGATGAAAAGTCACTCCCGTTTGAGCACTCCATACCGGGTATAGAATCTCATGCAAGCTCTAAAGAGGTTGATCAGCCCAGTCCGGTTTCAGTTCTGGAAGTTCCTTTCAACGATGATGTGTCATCTTCTTCTGACTGCTTCGAGACTCTCAGTGCTGACCTGCAAGGTAACTGGAAGACCACTTGTATTGATTTTATGTTGCTAGTGATAGTTTATGAAACTTAAAACTGTTTCATATTAATATTCATTATGTTGGTGCTAGTTTTGCATCTAGGTGTGCTGTTATTTCATATGATGATTGGAGCCTCAAAAAGAAAATATCATAAAGCAAAACAAAACCAGAAATTGCTTGATATTGTTACTTCTATTCTAGAGCAGACAATGATACATACTATAAAAGTACTTATATCCAATATGATGATTGGAGCCTCAAAAAGAAAATATCATAAAGCAAAACAAAACCAGAAATTGCTTGATATTGTTACTTCTATTCTAGAGCAGACAATGATACATACTATAAAAGTACTTATATCCAATGCTTTATCATCATTGTATCATAGAGGATCATCATCATCTTGTACTCATCATTGGGAGTTGAATTATGTCTGCCATATCAGTTAGATAATCTAGAATCTGCAATCCTTTTTGGTGTTTGATAACCAACTGGGATTGTCTACCATAATCCACATTGTGGTTGACTAATTTGCACTTGGTTTTCTTTTACTCGATTTACCTATTTCTTTGCTTTAATATTTCATCTTGTTTTCTACTTCTAGGGCTTCGGATGCAGCTTCAGCTACTCAAGTTGGAATCAAATTCGTATGCAGAGGGATCCATGCTAACCTCAAGTGACGAGGATGCAGGAGAAGGATCCTCTTGGTTTCGGCATGCAATATGTGGGGAAGAAGAGAGCTGGGAGTCTTCATACATGGTTGATATTTTAACCGATTCAGGTTTAAACAATGCAGACCATGAGACCTTCTTGGCTACATGGCACACTCCAGAGTGTCCAGTGAGTCCTCAACTATTTGAAGAGCTGGAGAAAAAGTACCGTGACGAAACATCTTGTCCAAAATCAGAGAGGAAATTACTGTTTGACCGAATAAATTCCGGACTTCTGGAGATGTTTCAACAATTCACTGATCCTCATCCATGGATTAGACCTATGAAGATAACGGTTGGCTCAAAGTGGATTAACAGAACTGTCCTCCAAGATGGTCTCCGTAAGTTGCTAGCTGGTGAAGAGAATGCCAAGGAGGAGAGTTTGGACAAACTGCTGGAAATGGACTTGCTGTGGTTGCATTTCCGAGACTACATTGACATAATAGGTAGGGAAGTAGAGAGGTCGTTGTTAGATGACTTAGTTGCAGAGGTAGTGGTTATGTAGTGCAAATCAAAGCCATCAGCATCTTTTGCAGCTTCAAAACGACTCACAACTGAAGGTTTGATTATCCAACCAGCCAAATCCTACATAAAACATGACCCATTGAATTACCAAAGTTGCATGTCCTGAAACTAAACACAGTTTTAAGAAGCTCATCTCGAGTCTTACACTACGTAGCGAACTTTTACCAGTACAAACCTGAACACGAAACTTGGATCAGTTAGCATATTGAGTTGCAGAGGTAGTGGTTATGTATGACCCCAACATATGATTATGCAGGAATAATAGGTAGGGATTTAGTTGCAGAGGGCCTGTGATTACTTAAATCTTTCAACCAACAAAAACATTGAATGCCTGCATCAATAGAAAATAAACTACATTGGCTGATTTCTCTTCATTCACCAACATATGACGCCGATATCTATAAATTGAGAGAATAATTATGGATTTTCCCTTTCAGTAAAAAAACATACAAATATACTGACATTAAGAACATGATCAAAACATGGAACATACGTTAATCTCAAATACGATATGAAAACAGAAGCAAATATTAGATTGATCATATCAAGACATACTTTAATTCTACGACAGAATTTGATAACTGAAATTTCCGAAGTGAAGCGCTTCCCATTTGCCAAGATCTAATAGAAAGTCGTCGTAGCAGCTTGCAAAATGAATAGGTTTTGTTGTTTATGACAAATCCATTTCACAGTCTTTAACCCTTTTTACTGAAAAAAGAAACAAATGAGTCAGCAACAAACAAACACATATAAGATGAAATTTTACAGTGATGATCTATACATATATATCTAGATAATGAACGGTTAAGAAAATCGAAAAGTGGGGCAAAATCACACATTCGCACCAAATCCTTTGGTGCGGACGTCTGAGAATTCCTGTAAATAAACTAAAAATAAGGATCCCTTAGTGGAAGGACCCTGATATATATATAAGGTTGATTGGGTTATTGATTTTTTTTTCTTAAATCAATAGCTATTAAGTTTTGACCCCGTTAAACAAATTTTCTATAGACCTATCTATATTTATGGAGTGCATAGACCGTTCTATATTTATGGAGTGCTGCTTCTTAGAGTCGGGATTCTGCAAAGTAATGTAATTTGTGAATGAAGTTATCAATTCTGGTATACAGTAACAATTTGGGATAAGCAAATAATCTGGAAAAAATACTGTAGCTAGGAATTATATTGGCAAAATATTGTTTAAGAAGGGTGTGCACAATGAATGAAAGAATCCTGTGGGAAGAAAGAGTGAGTAAACAGAAGGTAGAGTAGTGAGATTTAATCTTATAAAGTAGTCAGAATTAGGGATTTCAAGAGTTGGTAAACCATTTTGAAGGAGCCACACCTACGTAGGCCATGAACACAATCAAGAACAGAAATAACTATTTTGTAGAGTTCTTAAAAGGCGATTTCATTAGGTCGATCCAAAACTGAGAAAGCTAAAAAAAGAGTGAGAATAAATTCCATTTAAGCAACAAAACTGATTAATAAAAGAAATGAAGGCAGAGAAGAACGTAACAAAACATATGACATATGTAGTCCCAGATATGAGAGGGTACCTGTGTGATCTCACAGAACTGGTTTGCTATGTTAAGATGCGATCAGGATCTGTCCAGATAAGGATAGCAATTCTTTGTTTCATCGGTTGGGAACTTCATATTTCGGCTTCAGTTGGTGGGCAAATTCGTCAGGAATTTTAATTCATGATGTATCTTCATCGTCAATACCTACAATTGATTGTATATTATCTGCCACGAGAACGTTAGTTAATATCAAGTAAATAAATCAAAGAAGGATTTTGTAATATCTCAAATTTTTAAATTTTTAAATTTATTTATCTTTTTTTTTAAATAGAAATGAGAGGCCGTCACGACTCACGAGTTCGTGATATTTTTCAGTTAATTCTTACTCTTGAGTTATTTTTATTAATTTAGCAAAAATTTCATTTTTTATTTCGTTTGAGTGACATGACAAATTCCTATTGAATAACTTCATAAGTTTTAGGAGACAAAGTTAGCTTATTCCCCACCGTAGTGCTGCATGGGCAAATTACCTCTTAGCTTCTCAACATGTGGAAAAGTGAGAAAGAAGCAATATAGCATGCTTTGACAAGTGTCCTTGTTCTTTTGGTTAATCTCTCAAACCGACATGTCAAGGTCGGCCACTACACCCTATAAATAGGCCTCTGCTCAGTTTTCTCCTATAGAAATCGGAGAGATTTTTCTCACTTGTTTCTTAGTAAAGTTGTTTATTTTTTTAGAGTTACAACTAAACTTTGATGGATTATAATTTTTGATCTGTAAGTCTAATTTTTATTTTATGAAAGGCTACGAGTTCGTATCGATGCCCTCTTTCCAACCATTATTGTAGTTGGTATCAAATTTAGGATAATTG
Source organism: Comarum palustre (assembly GCA_951800085.1). Classification (NCBI taxonomy): domain Eukaryota; kingdom Viridiplantae; phylum Streptophyta; class Magnoliopsida; order Rosales; family Rosaceae; genus Comarum; species Comarum palustre. The sequence goes on along the minus strand of OX637578.1, from coordinate 21,522,510 downwards.
TCTAAAAATCGATTTTATAGGATTTGTATTTGAACTTCATAGTAAATTTTCTGGAATTTTAATTCTCAATTTATCCTCGTCATATGTATCTTGAATTGATTGCACACGTCCTTCATCAATTTGTAACATCCAATTTGCGAAATCTGAAATATTTTTGTTTTCATCTTCAGTTAAATCGCTTTTTAGCAATCTCATATTTTATGTCAGATTAAATATTTTGAATGATGACTAAAGTTTGGATTTGTTTAAAGTAGCTTGAATAATTTCCTTTTTAGTTCATCCTTGTATAATCAGTAATATTTTTCTGAATCTCTGCCTAATAAAATTGGTTTCTCGCCAAATGGTTCATTAATTTGTTTGCTTTTGGAGTGTGACATAATATCTTGAAGATATTATGTAATGATTCAAAACAATATTTATTACATAAGAGAGCTTTGTCCCATATAATGAAATCTGCCTTTTCAAAAAGCCTTGCTAGATGTGTCCCTTTTCGAATTGGACATACCATATCGTTAGTAACATTAAGTGGTATTTTAAGTCGAGAATACGCAGTTCTACCATTTGAGTAATAATGATGCAATACCAGATGAAGTTATGGTTAATATGATTTTTCCTTCAGATCTTAATTTGCTAGTTATTCTATGTCATAAAATTGTATTTCCAGTTTCACCACTTTCATATCATCAATAAAATTAAATGGTATTTTAAATCGAGAATGCGCAGTTCTACCATTTGAAAATAATAATGATGCAATACCAGATGAAGCTGGTTAATATGATTTTTCCTTCAGATCTTAATATGCTAGTTATTGTATGTTATAAAAATGTTTTTCCAATTCCACCACGTAAACAAAAAAGGTGACAGATTTTTTTTCAACAACTTTTATAATGTAATTATATATGATTATTTAATTGTTCAATAGTGTTATAAGACTTTCGTGGTGATATCTTAAAAAATGTAATAATAATAATTGAGTTCTTTGTTCAAAAATCTGTTGCTAAGCTCTGTCATTTTATTTTCATCTAACAATAACAATCAAAAATTTTTAATGAATCGGACGACACAATAATTTTTTTTTAATTCAAATAAAAGACTATTTTTCAATTCAGTTAAGGTATGATTACATTTGGATTCCTCATTTCTGTTTGGACTTTGTTCCAGTTAAAACAAGCTGCACAATTTCGAACAGCATATAGTAGTAGTGCAAAGTGAAAAATTGAGAATAACTTTGAGCATATAGAAACACTTTTCTTTCAAGATACCAAAACTGTCGGACAAAAACAATTGAGCATTACATTCCACCACCACAATTTGTGCCGAAACGGTGGCCAAAATTGTCATCAAACTCTAGCCATTGTAGATTTTGTGCTAATCGAGCACTGAGGGAAACAAGAGATACATCTTCCTAATATTGTATTTTGCTAGAATTGCCAGGTAATGTAAGTTGAGGATGACAAAAATGAACGAATGATTTAAGATAAGCCATGCTTCACACTATACATACTGGTTGTCCTTTCATTATTAATTAATTGCTCTTTCCTTCATCCTCATTTAAAATGCGGTTCTGGAAATCACTCACCATTAGAGGCAGTCCCTCCCTCAGTGATATTTTTGGCTCCCAGTTCAACAGTTCCTTTGCTTTGCTAATGTCAGGTTTCCTCTTGTGAGGATCATCGGCAGTATTTGGCTTGAATTCTATTGTCGCACTTGAATCAATTGTTTCCTTCACAACCTGTTCATTCAAGACAATGAAAAAAGTACTAGAGTATTCCTCTGTAGATCTCTCGCATTTAGAAGAAAGAAAATTACTCAACAATACCAAACACTTTTTGAATCCAACAATAAGCGAGTAAAGGGAGAACAACATTAAAAGTTCAAGCACAATTAGCATCCAAGTACAGAGTATTTTTGGAACTGTAAATGGAGTATATGAAAATATTAAGATTATGAAGAATGAGTCAAGTAATGCATACCTCAGCAAGCTCTAGCATGGTGAACTCCCCGGGATTTCCCAGGTTGAAAGGCCCCACATGTTCACCTTCCATCAATGCCACCAACCCATTTACCTATTATTGCAGAGCATGTGTTTTAGATCTATCAACTATTTCAACAGCTCGAACTGTTTCAGGTGATAACCCTATGATGTTCAAATCCATACAAAAGAAACAGATAATGTCTGAAAGGCTTTCAGCTAATGGTCTAAAGTTTAAGTGGAAGCTGTTGGTCATATGAATTATAGTACCAGGCATATAACATAGATGTTTCAAAGAGTTTTTCATAACAAGTAAAAGCCCCAAGGGGGAAATGTAAAAATGGGTGTCTGCTAAGGCTCACGAGAAGAAGCAAGAAATAACTACAAAAGGGAAAAGAAAAAGAGAAAGGACATCCATACCAAATCAGAGACGTATTGGAAGCTTCGTGTTTGTTTACCATCTCCATACACAGTCAATGGTTGCTTGCGAATAGCCTACACAAACAGCCAGAGGGATAAGTAAACATGTGAGTGATAATCACAAATAGAAACACACAATGTACTAGTCATGAATCATGTTCATGCATAATAAAATAGGTGAGTGATTGACCTGAGCAACGAAATTGCTGACAACACGCCCATCATCCAAACACATACGTGGACCATATGTATTGAAAATTCGAGCAATACGAACCTGAAAACAGAAAGCCTTGTGAGAGTCTGACAAGCCAACTATTGTGAATGAACCAACGGTCCAAAACACATCTTACTTGGAAGTATTTCAAAAGCATTCCGAAAAAATGACTTGCATAAGAGTGAGCACGGACAGATTAGAAGTGAAACTATTCCAGGGTGAAAATTGGTATTACCATAAATTTCAAGCAATCATACAAGGAAAGATCAAACAACTGAGCTACCCTCAACCCCTAATTTTATAAAATCTAGGCTCACCTCTAGTTTGCAAACCCTCCACAAGGACTGAACATGCAAAAGGAAATAACTTTTTTCATTCACACTCAACACAAACGTGCATCAACTTCAAAACTATGCCATGATTAAAAGGTAAATTTAACCGAAATCCAAAAAGAAAACAGAGCATAAAACACATTTAGACATGTATGCAGAACAAACCAGCCAATTCCAAGCCATTTTTTTACTTATAATTCATTTACCATCCAACTTATAGGTAACTCCAAAGCTACATAAGATCGAGCTCTCAGAGAAAGAGAACCAAGGAAGTGCACATACCGGTACCACAAGTTAACAACAGGACAGACTGAAGATTAAAATGGCATGGAACAAATACTGGAGATAAAAATATCAATCAGACATGCTGAGTGTGAAACAACCATTGAGAACAACAAAACAGAAAATATGATACAAGCATGTAAGAACTCTGCATCCCAAGGCCTAATAGTCCAGAAGGATTGAAATCTCAGCTATATATTTAATATCTCCCTTTTTTGAACGACCGATATATCTACAGGGGTAAATATCTTATCTTCCACCGTATCCCCGATATTTTTCTAAATCAAAGTTAAAAGAAAAAAATAACATATTTTTCTTTGAGAATATATTTTTTTAACATAGCGTTATAACACCGTTAAAAGTTAATGTTTCTTTTTCTGAGATCTTTTTTTCTTTCTTTTAAAGAGGATTTTTTTTCTAATTAATGTGTTAACGATCAAATAGGTTAACCGATTTGACACCTAGAAGAAAAATTATTTTGGTTACAATTTAACCTTCGTTTTGTGAATTGCTACTTACCGGTATATGAGGGAGAAAAAATTCTGGATAGTTAATTGTTGGTAAGAGAGCAAGAGAGGTTAATTAAATAATTGGTAAGAGAGATCTCAAGCGCATCCACTACCTATTGACGAAGTCATGGGTTCAAGTTACCATGAGGGTATAAGTGAAATCCTTGTTGGAGAGGAGAGATCCCACATCAGAAACAGGATAAATAAAATATAACTTATATGTGGGTGGATCATTCCTAATTGTACCGAGGTCTTTAGTGGTTAAAACCCAACACCTTAAAGATGGTTAAGTTGAGACAGTATCGGTACACAGATGATCCACGGGCCACGCTTGTCGCTGTTTGACTTGGTATCAGAGCGGGTCCCTCTCTAATTGCGTCTCATTGGTTGGTGGGTTCGATTGGTGTGACATACGTACACGTGCTAAACCCTTGAGTCTGCTTGCACGTGGGGTTATTGTTTATTTGGATTGTCACCAAGTGCCAGATGGGCTGGGTTAGTGGTCAGATTAGTTTAGACATTTGTACACGTGCTAAACCCTTAAGTGTGGTTGCACGTGAAGGTTGGTGTTTGAGTGGAGAGAGTGACATAGATTCACGTGCAGACCTTGTCAGGTTGCACGTGAGGAGACGTGTTGGAGAGGAGAGATCCCACATCAGAAACAGGATAAATAAAATATAACTTATATGTGGGTGGATCATTCCTAATTGTACCGAGGCCTTTAGTGGTTAAAACTCAACACCTTAAAGGTGGTTAAGATGAGACAATATCGATACACGGATGATCCACGGGCCACGCTTGTCACTGTTTGACTATCCTTTGATCCTCTTTAAAAGAAAGAAAAAAAAATCTTAGAAAAAAGTAACTTTTAACTGTGTTATAACGGCATGTACGAAAATTAGGACAAACTTGTTAGTTCATGTCCTAATGTGTTATTTAACAAAATTTAGACACCTTAATTATGATTAGACCAAAGTCGGTGTACCGTTTGTATAATTTCCCATATCAAAATGAAATCTTCAGTTACCTCAACACCTGCACCTCGATGATAATCCATAGACAGTGTCTCTGCCGTCCTCTTCCCTTCATCATAACAGCTCCTCTCACCTACGCAATAAAAAGCACACACACATTACATATCAAGTACATTATAGATATAAACACCCAACATATCAAAACCAATAGCTAGAAACACACCTATAGGATTCACATTTCCCCAATAAGTCTCCTTCTGAGGATGCTCCAACGGATCACCATAGACCTCACTGGTACTAGTGATCAAAAACCGCGCCCCAATTCGCTTCGCAAGGCCAAGCATGTTAAGCGTCCCCATCACATTAGTCTTGTAACCAGTCACAGTCAATGAAAAACAGATTTGGAAAACAATGGCGAAAAAATCAATCAAAATTTCAACAAGTCAAACAACACAAACACAAAAAGGATATGATCGTCTTGACCGGATTGTACTTATAGTGCACCGGCGAGGCCGGGCAGGCTAAATGATAGATCTGATCGACCTCCAACAGAATCGGTTCAATGACATCGTGTCGAATGAGCTCAAATCTCGGATTGCCAAAATGGTGGGCCACATTCTCCTTCCTCCCCGTGAAGAAATTATCAACAACGATCACATCGTCCCCTCTGTTAAGCAGCTTATCCACAAGATGCGACCCAACGAACCCGGCGCCACCGGTGACGACGATCCTGAGCCTCCGCTTGCCGAGTCCGGCGGGGACGCGGCCGGCGTTGTTGCGGAGGTCGGAGGCGGTGGAGATGCGGTGGTGGGAGACGACGGAGGAGGAGAAGGAGCGGGGGTCGGAGGGGGAGAGGCGGGAGATAGTGGGCTGGAGGATGAAGAAGGTGGAGCCGATGAGGATTCCGACGAGGATGAAGAGGAGGCGTTGCTCTTTGAAGATGTAGTTGAGGGATCTGGGGTGCTTCAAGGCTTTGGGGGAGTAGGAGGAGGAGGAGAGGGAGGTGGGGATCTCTTCGTCCCTCCTGTGGTTCACGCTCGATTGTTTGTGTAGCTGTTTCATCATCGTCTTCTGAGGATTATGATGGTGACGGAGTGAAGCAGCTGAGGGGGAATTTAATTTGGAATTCTGAGAAGGAAAGGGGGAGTTGAAGGGTCTGTTTTAGTTACTGAGAGGAAAATTAGATCGGGCTTTTTTTGGAGTAATTTGCAAGGGATTGTCTTCCCCGGACAGGTGTCGGAATTCGGAAGACTTGAACTATACATTAACTAACATGATAAAAACATCAGAATCATAAATAAAAAAAATAGAAATTAGATGATGACAACATATTCTATTAAGATACTTATAATTGATTGAGAAACTATAAGCTGAGGATGAGTATGTAATTGAGTGAAAATGAATTCAGAGTAGTAGCCACTCTGGAATGTTATCAAACAGCACTTGAAAGCTCCTAATAGTATAAGCAAGAGCTTGACTTGAAACATGGCTATGTGTGTAAAGAGGGTGAACAAAATTGATAGTTTAGTTAACTAGTTTTATTCTTAGTGATCTGTTCTTCTTTAATGATATTTGCATGAGATCTTTAATGATATTTGCATGAGATCTTAATCACTTGTAATATTTCTCAACCAAAAAATTCTTAGTAAAACTAGGAAACGCAAATTGTGAATTTGTGATACACAAATTAGTGTTGAAGATGACCAAGTATTCTTAAAATATCGACATGAAAACAATGGTGGAGCTCTTCGAGGGCCGGAATGGGCTGTGGATCTCACAAAATTTTAGAAAATGGTGAGATTTTAATGATAATTAGTTATTTTATACAAAAAGTTATGATTATGACTTTTTTAAATTGAAATCTTTACATTAATTATTTCATGAGAATTGAAAGATTTTAATTATTATGTTGGTTTATTGTCTTAATATATCTTATAACATATTATAAAATATTGATGAAACATTTAAAGGATAATTTAATAATGGCTTTGAAAATGAAGAAAACAATATAAGTTTCATTTTATTAAGCAAATTCAGTAGTTGTAGTTTATGTTTATTGTAAAGACAACCTTCAAGTTTTGTCATTGTAAAAAAAATAAAAGAAGAAAAGAAGGCGATCCATGTAAATGAAGAAAAAATCCAGAAAACAAAAGGTTTTGGAATTACAACCACAGCCCCACGACAGATCGATCCAAAGTGAAATGTGCTAATGTACTGTGTTATGCAGACTCTTTGTTATAATGCTGCTACTTTTCAATACAAAAACCTTAAATTTTGAATTTTCTTCAACCGAAGTGTGTTCTGCAGGGGTGGAGAGAGTATGAGACCTAGTGGGTCCCGTGATTCATTTATCAAATTACAATTAAGTTTTGGTATAATAGTGCTCACCAGTATCCACTATTAAAATCACAAAAAATACCATATATATGATATATATGAATTGAGAGTGAAAAGAGAGTTAGTTAGCTGTTTTTTTCCTTTACTTTTAAATATGGTTATTTTCCTTTAATAGTTGAAAAAAGTGAAATGGTTGTGAGGGTCTTTTTTGAATTGAGAAATTCATCCAAATGGTATATCAACTTTCAGTCCTTATAAACTTTAGTACACAAACTTTCTAAAACATCAGAACGATATACTATTTTTTCAGCCCGATCTAGTATTTGTACTTTTAGCCATCAACTTTGTCAACTCCGTTACCAAAGTCACTAACAAGTCATTTTTTCATGGGTACTTTGGTCATTTATACTCTCTCATCTTCCTAAACACCTCAATGGCCTCCTTAAACCTCCCCTGGACACAATACCCGTCAACCATCACATTAAAGCTCACTAAATTCACCGCAAACCTCCTCGACGGGGAATGCTCGTCCCTCATCCTATCAAACAACTTGAATGCCTCAACAAACTTGTCACTTACACAAAGCCTCCAACACCGAGTTATAACCCACCAAATTCATCTTCACCTTCAAGCCCTCCCCCACATCCTTGTCGTAACACTCCACTGCCTCCTTCTGCATCCCCTTCATGAAATACCCCTTCATCAAACTCCCAACCACCACCCTGTTCTCCACCTCACCCCCCAGCTTCTCCTTGAGCTCCTCGTGGAGCTTAAACACCCCATCTGAATCCGAATTCCTCACACACCCCACCATCAAATAATGATAAACAGTCGGATCCAGCTTGAAACATCACATCAATCTCCTCCTTGAGCTCCATGGCCTTCTCTAGCTTGCCATTGTTGACTAGTCCCTTGATCAGAATCTGTTTGGTCGTGGGCGAGGGGTTGAACGACGCGTCATTGATGAGCTGCTTGTAATGCTCAATGGCGATGTCGAGTTTACGACAGTCGAGGAAGGTCTGGAAGATGAGGTTATGGGTGAGGATGTTGGGGGCGACGCCGACCTGGGTGATGAAGCGGTGGAGGGAGAGGATGTCAGAGTATTTGGACTAGCGGAGCTGGGCGGCGAGGACGAAGTTGTCTGTGTAGATTGTGGTGTGGCAGTTGGAGTAGATGGAGTGGCGAGTGTAGAGGGCAGCTTCTTCGAGGTCATTGCGGTGGATTAGGGCGAGAATTTTGTTGTGGAGGTTGAGGTGGTTGCCGGAGAGAGCCAAGACGGGTTCGGGGAGCTTGGTGGAGTTAGGGTTTTGTGGTTGGGGTTGGGAGCGGTGGAGGGAGGAGATGCGGAGGCTGCGCTTGCGGCTACAGCGTTCGGGGATGACAAAAGAGAGGGAGCGGACAGAGAGGAATGATGGGGGTGTGAGGCGAGGATTGGTTAGGGTTTTGAGGTGGGTTTGGAGAGAGCCACCTTGATCTGAGTTTCGTAAGACAGAAAAGCTCCAACATTCCCGATCTGTCATTATTGAGGACTGCCTCAGCATGTGCGAAACCCAGCTCTTGTTTCAATCTCTTAAAATCCTCTTCATGTATCTTAGTTTCAGCTGAAGGATGACAGTTGTGAAATGACCAAAATACCTATGAAAAATGACTTGTTAGTGACTTTGGTACCGGAGTTGACGGCTAAAAGTACCAATACTAGGTCGGGTTAAAAAGATGGTATACCGTTCTAATATTTTAGAAAGTTGGTGTACTAAAGTTTATAAGGACTGGAATTTGATGTTCTATTTAGATGAATTTCTCTTTCAAATTAAGCATGACTAGATTAAGATTCACCCAGAGATTTAGACTACTGAGCTAACCTTGTTCGTGATTCAAAACCAGAACAGGAGCTTGTAGCGTGAGAGTGGCATGGGAGATGAAAACCACCGCAATGAATGAGAATTTGATTGGGCTAGGGATTTAGTTTCTAGAAAAAGATGGGATTTCAAGAATAGGGGTTAAGAAAATGGCTGGGAAGGCTTGCTGTTGGAAGAACATGAATTGGGGAATGGGTAAGGGATGAGAGCTTGAGGGTTTAGGTGCGTACGTTTTTACAATGGTTTTTGATGAGTTACTGAGGTATAAACTGCATTCGTTAACTTAACAAGTTAACGACTACGTTCATTATCGAGTTTTTCTAAATTCTTCAAATTCCTCATTTAAGGACTCAATGTCATAGTACGTGTCGACACGAGTCTCTCAGTATTTTCAGAATTTTTTTCGGGCACTCCATCTATTTTCTACGATTTTTCAATGTTTGGTAATTTAAATTACCATTTTCTATAATTAATTTCACCTTTAAATTCCTGGCCTTTGATCTCACATGCTTTCCTCTCTTCCAATGGGTCTTTGGCCCTAACTATAAATTGTTAAAAAAAAAATAAAAACCCTAATTGTTCCCTCATTTATCGAGAGAGACAGAGAGAGCTTGAGGGAGAGACAGAGAGAGAGCAGACACGTCGTCCGCCACCACCGCCGCGTCTGGCCGTCGCGCCACTACCACCGGACTCCTCTCACTCTCCTCTCTCAACCCATCCCAACGAATCACACATGCCCCACTCTCTTCTTAAATAAAAAAGTCAACTAAAAACCCCCAAAACGGGATTCCGATCAATCCCCTTTTGGGGACTCCTCTCACTCTCCTCTCACTTTCCATTATTTCGTTGATTTGAGGAGAATGAGAGAGAATTTGTTGGGACTAACTAAGCCGAGGACTATCTTAAATAAAAAGTTCAGTTTGGTTTAATTGTATTTAGTGTCATTGGGTGCTAAAATAAATGAGTTTACGTGACATCTTATTTTCATTTTAACCTCTGTAGATAACACTGTAATTCTAAAGCTCAAACCAAGCAAACTACTCTAATATCATGCAACATCAAACATAAGTTAATATTAATACAACTTAATACAACTTACATGAGTCAAGCACAATCTTAACAAATAAGGAGATGTAATGTAATATTGGATAGTAAACGTGCACTTAAAGTTTGGACATGTCTACTTGTAGTTTGGACTACAATGTAGACGAGAAATACTAGCAAGTTCTTCCAATAATACTTAGACTTTGGTGAGGTAAAAAAACGTCAAAACCATTGTAAAATTTCGGCTATTACATTACATGGGAACCCATCCTACATTATATCATGTGTATGAGTTGCACGTCTATTAATCACATCGAAGTATGCTACGGTAGCTTGTTGTAAATAATGATGAGTTTAAACATGTTTTCTTGTCATCCATTGATCGGTGAAATACAATTAGGGTATGATTACTAATCTGGAATGAAATTGAGAGTGGTGTAATTGATTCCAGAATGGATGAATTCCGACGTTTACTAACATGTCAAGGTATTAGAATAAGTGTGAGTCCCACTTGCTTATCAAGAATCGATTCCTGATGAAACGCTTTATTCAATACCCAAGAAGGGAGATGAGTATCAAAATCAAGATAATGGAATCAACATTTTCTCCTCAAAATATTCTCACATAATTTATAATATTTTTAAATCACCTAACCCTAAAAATATATATTATATTTTAAAGGGTATTTTAAATTGAGGATATTTCTAAACTGTATTGTATTTATAATATTTCTAAATTACTCAATCATAAATATATATATATATATATATTGCATTTTAGGAGTATTTTAAATTCATTTCTTACACAAGTATTTTAGTAATCAAATTAGCTTTGATTCTGATTTCATATGATAAGTAAACAATATTAATCGTAATTAATTTCATTACTATTTTGATTCCTTATTATAAGTAAACAGTATAATGACATGAAATATTCTCATACCAACACTTATTGATATCAATTTTTGTTAATATGGATTCATGGTAAATTTTATTTCAAATTAATAAATATGCCGTTATGATTACCTCTCCTGTTTGTAGGCAAAGTTAACAAGTCACTCTATTTGGTTTGCACGGAAGAACTACTCTGGTGCATTATTTCCACTATGTGATGCTGACGTGGTGCAACGTGAGGACTTTAAGAGCTGAATTTGAGGAGGTGAATGCTGGAAGCGAGTGAAATCATTATTGCAAGGAACCTGATTGTTACAGTCTGCAGTAAACCGACCTCTCCTTCTCCATCTTCTTCTTCTAGCGCCCTGTCAACATCGTCTTTTGCAAAGTGCCTTCCACCTGGTTCACTGAACTTCAAGTTTTGGGCTTTTACCCTTTTTCACACTTCCATTCTAGTCTGTCTCTGATTTCTCAAGTGCTTGGGTTGTTCATATCAGTTTCTGAGATGGGGCACGCGAGAATTTCATCTTATTCAGAGACTTATTGCTTCTGGTTCATCTTATTCAGAGACTTATTCAGATGCCTGATTTATGTTTTATAATGTGTTTTTTCTTACTTGTATTGCGAGGTTTTATTGTAATGAATTAGAATTCTTCTGACATCATTTTGTGCTTGATTTATTGTTATGGCTATGCACCGTACAACACATCTCAATTCTAGAACCATGTAGTACTGTCAAATATCTTTTTCTTTTATTTTTCATTTCCTCTCTCCTTAGATGATGTATTTGCATTGATCAGGTAGGCTATGGCCGCGCTTTACATTATTGGATATCTCAATTCCTATAACAACGAACTCTTCACTCTTATGGGGACTTGGTGTTTAGTAAGTTAAGGAAATCTAAATATTCCAGTTACCTATCTTGTTGTCTATTATGATTATCAGATATTTATAGATGTTTATAATTGTTGTAATTTTCTTTCCGCGAGAAAAAGATATATGATATTTTCATTAGACACTAGTAATGAAGATTATTCTGAAAATTCATCTAGTAGTGATTCAGATTTTGTTTATGTTCATATTGTTGATTCAAGCTATAGGATTATGTTATGGTTGTTTTTCTTTTTTTTTTGGATCTAATTGTGTTGAAATTTAGGTTTTGGAAGGTCTACTTTTGGTTTGAAATCCTATTTTTGCAGGTATTACACAACTTTAGTTGGGCACTGCTTTGGAATTGTTTCATCTGAACTAATCTTAATCAACTTTCTCTGGTAGAATTGCAGGTACCCTTCAGTACTTGTATTCATAATAACAAAGTAAAGATTGGCAGTTGCATATAATGTTACATGATTGGAGTGGTGATTTGAAGTTTGTTAATAGATGCTTCTTTCTATTTGACAGTTTAGATGAAAGCCCAATGCTTGCTATCAGTTGTAGGCTCAGCAGTCAGCATACAAGGGAAGTTCATGGTAATTGAAACAGGAGCTGATAATAGACTAAGAGGAAACCAAAGGCAGTTATAGTATATCACTTGTACCTCTCCTCTAGCTAGGTAACTTTAAATATGTTTCAAGTGTTGTATGGTTCTTCTAGAATATAGGTGTTATGGAGTACAATTGATTCCTATAATGAGCTTTACTAGTCAATTATTGATTTTTGTTCCATTGTGACTAAAGTTGATTATAATGATAAATGGACGAAGTGTTTTTCATACATTTCATTTGCTATATGGATGAGTAGATAGATTAATTGGAATTGGTACAAACATAAAAATCTATTATTTGTTTTTATTCGTGAAAACCTCAATTACGGCGTGCATGTAAGCCGTAAATGACATGAATGACTCTGTAAAATCATTTTTACGGCGTTCATAGATGTTCATTAATGACGCATTCTTATGCGTTGATAATGTGATATGCTTTCTACGGTGTGAGTTTTTACTGCTCATTTTTGTGTGTCGTAAAAAGCCTTTTACTGTGTGCATGGTTGGCTGTAAATGTCCATTTTTGGCGTAGTGGATGTTTCTTGGGCCGGAGCAGTAGTGATTTCTTTAGAGAGTAATGATATCACCACAGCTCCCCCTTCCAATGATATCACCACTACTCATCCTTCCAAAGAAAAAACCATTGCTCTTCCCCAGGAAAATACCACTGCTCCTTCAAAAGTGACGTGCCCGTTACCAGATGCGTAACAATTTAAAACACTTTTTTGTCATATTGTAGCATTGGTAAATAGGGTTCGATTAATCCGGGGACTTTAGGGCGTTCCTGCAGTTAAAATCAATTAAGTTAACATTTAAAAAGTTAGAAAATTATATCAAACAAGAAAGACATTATTTACAAAATATTTACATCATTATTTACATAATTTACAGAATTCATGAGGGGGGGGTTTCGGTTTGGTTTCTATTAGGGGTGGCCATACGAAACCGAAAAAAACCGAACCGAAACCGAAAAAAAACGAACCGGAAGACAAACCGAACCGAAAAACAAAAACTGGACCGAACCGGGTATGTATGGTCCGGTTTGTGGTTTGGGGTCCGTAGAAACCGGACCGAACCGAAAAACCGGAAAAATAAATAAATAAATAAACTCATGAATTAAAATAACTTTAATTATGTAGTAGGGAGGAAAAAGACTTTAATTATGGAAGAAAAATTATCAAAAATCTCGTAATATAAGATGTGTTAGGAATGGTGAAATACGGCTATGGTATAAAAATCATGTAATTCGGGCAATGTCTCGGTGCCGATAGTAGCGGTCAACCCTATTTACAATTATTATTCCATTTGAGGAGCCCTATCGTCGGAAAGTAAATGTCCCAAAAATTTTATATGGGCGGTTGCGTCTCGTCTACATGAGTGTTTTTCATGTAGAAGGTTTGACAAAAATAAGTAATATAGAGGTAGATATGAGTGTTTTCGTGTGATAACTGACGATGGATCAGGGTTGACCGTTTCGATCGAGCCCTTAACTTTGTCGGATCCAGTTGAATTTTTTTTCAAATACATCTTTCGTCATAATGATCATATCTGACGGTCGAATTTTAATTTTTGACTTTTAGTCATCGGAATCACAATATGCATACTAATGTTGTATAACTTGTTTATTAGGTTTTAAGCAAATGCATAACTTTATGAACCAACTCTACATAGAAGCAAAATTATCAAAAAACTCATGAAATAAGATGTGTTCGGAATGATGAAATACAGCTCTGGTTAAAAAATCACGTAATTCGGGTAACGTCTCGGTGCCGATTGTAGCGGTCAACCCTATTTACCTTTACTATTCCCTAGGGGGAGCCCTATCGTTGGAAGGTAAATGTCTCAAAATTTTTATATGGGCGGTTGCGTCTCATCTACGTGAGTGTTTTTCATGTAGAAGGTTTGACAAAAATACGTAATATAGAGGTAGATATGAGTGTTTTTGTGTGATAACTAACGATGGATCAGGGTTGACCGTTTCGATCGAGCCCTTAACTTTGTCGGATCCAGTTGAATTTTTTTCCACATACATCTTTCGTCATAATGATCATATCTGACGGTTGAATTTTAATTTTTGACTTTTAGTCATCGGAATCACAATATGCATACTAATGTTGTATAACTTGTTTATTAGGTTTTAAGCAAATGCACAACTTTATGAACCAACTCTAAATAGAAGCAAAATTATCAAAAAACTCATGAAATAAGATGTGTTCGGAATGATGAAATACAGCTCTGGTTAAAAAATCACGTAATTCGGGCAAAGTCTCGGTGCCGATTGTAGCGGTCAACCCTATTTACCTTTATTATTCCCTAGGGGGAGCCCTATCGTTGGAAGGTAAATGTCCCAAAATTTTTATATGGGCGGTTGCGTCTCGTCTACGTGAGTGTTTTTCGTGTAGAAGGTTTGACAAAATTACGTAATATAGAGGTAGATATGAGTGTTTTCGTGTGATAACTGACGATGGATCAGGGTTGACCGTTTCGATCGAGCCCTTAACTTTGTCGGATCAAGTTGAATTTTTTTCCACATATATCTTTCGTCATAATGATCATATCTGACGGTCGAATTTTCATTTTTGACTTTTAGTCATCGGAATCACAATATGCATACTAATGTTGTATAACTTGTTTATTAGGTTTTAAGCAAATGCACAACTTTATGAACCAACTCTACATAGAAGCAAAATTATCAAAAAACTCGTGAAATAAGATGTGTTCGGATTGATGAAATACAGCTCTGGTTAAAAAATCACGTAATTCGGGTAACGTCTCGGTGCCGATTGTAGCGGTGAACCCTATTTACCTTTATTATTCCCTAGGGGGAGCCCTATCGTTGGAAGGTAAATGTCTCAAAATTTTTATATGGGCGGTTGCGTCTCATCTACGTGAGTGTTTTTCATGTAGAAGGTTTGACAAAAATACGTAATATAGAGGTAGATATGAGTGTTTCCGTGTGATAAGTGACGATGGATCAGGGTTGACCGTTCCGATCGAGCCCTTAACTTTGTCGGATCCAATTGAATTTTTTTCCACATACATCTTTCGTCATAATGATTATATCTGACGGTCGAATTTTAATTTTTGACTTTCAGTCATCGGAATCACAATATGCATACTAATGTTGTATAACTTGTTTATTAGGTTTTAAGTAAATGCACAACTTTATAAACCAACTCTACATAAAAGCAAAATTATCAAAAAACTCGTGAAATAAGATGTGTTCGGAATGATGAAATACAGCTCTGGTTAAAAAATCACGTAATTCGGGTAACGTCTCGGTGCCGATTGTAGCGGTCAACCCTATTTACCTTTATTATTCCCTAGGGGGAGCCCTATCGTTGGAAGGTAAATGTCCCAAAATTTTTATATGGGCGGTTGCGTCTCATCTACATGAGTGTTTTTCATGTAGAAGGTTTGACAAAAATACGTAATATAGAGGTAGATATGAGTGTTTTCGTGTGATAACTGACGATGGATCAGGGTTGACCGTTTCGATCGAGCCCTTAACTTTGTCGGATCCAGTTGAATTTTTTTCCACATACATCTTTCGTCATAATGATCATATATGACGGTCGAATTTTCATTTTTGACTTTTAGTCATCGGAATCACAATATGCATACTAATGTTGTATAATTTGTTTAGTAGTTTGTAAATAAATGCGCAACTTTGTGAACCATAATCATAATAAGAAAAAAAAAATTATCAATTTGAAAAAAAAAAACCGAACCGCTCCGAACTGTAGGTGTGGTTTGGTTTGCGGTTTGGCCTCTTGAATAGTAAAAAACCGAACCGAACCGAACCGGACCGAAATATAACATTGGTTTGGTTCGCGGTTTGGGGTATAAACTGAACCGAAGTGGACCGGAGCCAGCCCTAGTTTCTATGTTCCTACAAAACAGAAAATAAACATGTTATTTACAAGTGATCATCTTCCACACACAACCTTTAAACAACAAGCATGTATCGATATGTTATCATGTGAATCATAAAAATGTTGTCAAGCAAGATTTGTTAATGAACTCGAAACACTAGCTTGAAGAAGTCCTTGCATTCCATTGAATTCCACTTAATAATTACATGTGTTGAAGAAGTCCTAACATATAAACAATCTCATATAAAGGCTGCGATCGATGTGAACGCACCTGTCCACACAATATACAAGTCATTAAGAACAGAAGAATTATGAGTTCAAATACACCTTGAGTTTACTTAAAGAAGCTTAACCCCCAAATGTGTAGCATATAGTTTCGGCCATTAGGCATAGCCTTCACTACTTTGATTAATTCAATAAATCTATTAGGTGATTTAAAGAACAACCTAGCAATCACTAATCCTGCAGAATCGGTTAGTAATAACACATAACTATATGCTTAACAATTTGCATGACAAACAAATAAAATCAATCACAATCATCCAACATATCAACATCATACTTATTTATTTAAAAGAATAACAAATTCAACCATTAAACCATGCAACTTTGAATCTGAATTTAAAGCTAACGTAAAAGAAGAGATTAGGCATGTTGTTACACTTTTCGAAGATCTTCAAGGGCCAGTTGATGATGTCGCAAGTGTACCTCAGCTTCCAAGGCTCTGCTGCAATTTGGAGAAGTCCGAAATTGCTCTCCACGTTGTCTTCTCGGCTCCTAGGTGCACACGGCTTCAAGAAGAATTTTGCTATAGTTTTTGTGTGATTTTTTTGTGTAGAGAATGATATCTAAAACTCAGCATAATACCTCTATTTATAGTGGTTTGTCGCCCATAGGAGTACTCTCATCCCTTGATTTAATCTTGATCCAACGGTCAAGAAAATTACCCAACAAATTAATAAAAACTTGTTAGGAAATTTCCAGAATTTTCTTATGCACATAGGTGATGAATTCGGCTGTATTTGTAGGCTAGATTCATTGTTTGTTCTCCACACAAATCAGCCCCTTTAGTTTCTTTTCTTGTTTTGTCGAAAATTTACTTCTTTCCTCCAATTTTGGTGCGCCAATTAATGTTCTGAAAAAGGGAAGGAATTTGTTAACAAAAATCAGAATGATTAGGCTTTTAGACAAAAGGAATTTAAGAAATTAATTTCATAAATTTCAGATTTGAATTGCAAATTATCTCCCTTAATTTAGACAATGAAAACTTGTCTTAAAAACCCTTTTAAATTCAACAATAAACCATATCATTCTCCTTGATTTATGACGACACAACTTAGTCCTAATCCATGTAGGATTTGACTTCCTTGCTTCATGTGGAATCCCTGTCACAAAAGGAAAGAAAGTTTTTAAAATAAATTAGAAAAATCAGAATATGAAAGATAGTAAGTTTTCCAAATCAAATAAGGAAAGTTTCTCTAATCAAATTAGAAAAGCTTTCCAAAATGGAATAGGTAACTTTTCTATTTTCAAAATAGGAAAGTTTCCTAAACGACTTATCCTCGAATTTTGTGACTTATTGAGTTTCCTAGTTGCACCAAGAATCATTCTTTGATTAGGAATCCGCTTATTTCCTTCGTTTTAGTCTTCTTTTGTGTAAACCTGCCTTTATTAACTCTAAAACACAAAACATGTTAGAAATGAAGTTATTAAGGAAAGAACGAAGCTAAATAGGGTAGGAAATACGTTAAGAATGTAGCATAAAATGTGTTGATCAAAAAGAACTAACCACTGCCCCTCCTTCAAAAGAACTAAACACTGCTCCAGCCTAAGAATCTCCTGTTAAGGAGATCACTACAGTCCCTATAAAGAAAAGGAGTGCTAGCCTCACACTCACCATGAGTGTGGATGAGCCACACTCACCCTCAAACCACAAAAAAACACAAAAAATATAATTTATAGTGGAAGGATTTAAAAATGAATTTTTTTATGGTTTTAAAGGTGAGTGTGGCTCATCCACATTTATAATGAGTGTGAGACTAACACTCATCTTCTTTAAGAGGGACTGAAGTGATCTCCTTAACAGGAGGTTCTTGGGCTGGAGCAGTGTTTAGTTCTTTTGAAGGAGGAGCAGTGGTTAGTTCTTTTTGATCAAAACATTTAATGTTGTACAACATAATAAAAGAGATATTGGAGTTTAACTCATTTTCTTTTAGAGATTTTATAATTTCTTCCTCTATAATAGATAAATTATAAAAGAGCGGTTGAAGATGCTCTTATTCCGATTATGTATATTACCGGCTCTAATCGAATATGAATTAGGAAAAAACTTGGGTGACAAGGTCTTGTTACCTCTACGTGATAGTGGCCAATAAAAAGATAGCATGTGATACTTTTATTCCCCCTAAACTAAAAAAATTATAGACTTAGTGACTAACAGCGTTTCAGTTGAAAAAGAATTGAAGACTCCCAGCTCTTCTTTCCCAAATTCCTAATAGGACACAAACCCTCGCTTTTGCGAGGACGAAGTTTCCTTTCCCAAATCTCACTTCTCTCATGGAGACTTGGAGATCCAAACCCTATTAATCTCGTCCTCTTACTCCTCATGTCTCTTTCTGAGTTCGACTCAGTTGACTGACATCGAAAGATCTTGTACCTAAATATGATGAACGATCGATGTCAAGGGCCGAAGCAACAACAGTAGAAGATAACCAAAGGGATTAAACTCACAAGAAGAAGATGACCAGTTGTGAAAATTGATAGGGATGAGATGGGTAAAAGGAGAGGAGAAAGAATCCTGATCGAAGCCAAAAAATCTGATAGGGTTTCATCTCTGTTAAATTTCTCAATGTTAGGAGTACCACATGTCATCTTTTTAATGGTTCTTGTCACCTAGAGGTACCAAGACCTTGTCACCCAACTTCTTTCCTATGAATTAACTGACACTAGTTTGTAGGATTGCAAACCTTGCAAATTTGAAAAAAAAGCTCATACCCACGTTTAGCCCTTACTTAAGATTCAGGGCCTGCCGCCTGCCGTTCTTCCAAGACCAAAAAAGGCCCAGTTCAGGTAACATCCAGATCCAGACGGAGGGTCATTATCGTCAAGCCGAAACAAATCTTAAAATCCACGCCCAATTACTTTGCTTACTTCGTCTCCAATACCCCCCTCCTTCCTCCTCGATCTCCCGCACATCTCCTCCATTGACCCTCCGCGTCGATGAAGACCAAAATGACGAAACTACCCCTCGTCGCCCCTCTCCTCCTCGCCGTCCTCCTCGCCCTAACCTCCCTCACATCGGCGGAGATAAAGTCCCTCACGATCTCCGCCGACACCCGCCCCATGATCCTCTTCGAGAAATTCGGCTTCACACACACCGGCCACGTCACCATCCGCGTCTCCTCGGTCTCCGTCACCTCCAAGATCGCCGACCCGGACTCCTCCCGCCTCGGCTTCTTCCTCCTCTCGGAAGAGTCCCTCCTCCAGGTCCTCGTCGAGATCCAGCAGAACCCTCAGCTCTGCGTCCTCGATTCTCGCTACATCTCCCGCCTCTTCGACTTCCGCAACCTCTCTCCGCCGCCGTCCTCCACCTTCAACCAATCCTACCCCGTCACCGCCCCCAACGAATACTCCCTCTTCTTCGCTAACTGCGCGCCGGAGACCACCGTCACCATGGACGTCCACACCGAGGTCTACAACCTCGACCCCAACGGCTCACGTGACTACCTCTCCGCCGGCCTCACCCATCTCCCGTCGCTCTTCTCCGTCTTCGCCGTCGCCTATTTGGCCTTCCTAGGGTTCTGGATCTACCTCTGCTACTCTCACAAGCTTTCGACTCACCGGATCCACATCCTCATGGGCGGCCTCCTGCTCATGAAGGCTTTGAATCTCATTTGCGCTGCCGAGGACAAGCACTACGTCAAGGTCACCGGCACGGCTCACGGCTGGGATGTACTCTTCTACATTTTCCAGTTCCTCCGTGTGGTTCTGCTCTTTACGGTTATAGTTTTGATCGGGACCGGGTGGTCTTTCTTGAAGCCGTTTCTGCAGGAGAAGGAGAAGAAGGTGTTGATGATTGTGATCCCTCTGCAGGTCTTGGCTAATTTGGCCTCCGTTGTGATCGGCGAGACGGGGCCGTTTATTAAAGATTGGGTGACCTGGAACCAGGTGTTCTTGTTGGTTGATATTATCTGCTGCTGTGCTATTATTTTCCCCATTGTGTGGTCGATTCGGTCTTTAAGGGAGACTTCCAAGACCGACGGGAAGGCGGCCAGGAACTTGGCCAAGTTGACTCTTTTCAGGCAGTTCTACATTGTGGTTATCGGGTACTTGTACTTCACGAGGATTGTGGTCTTTGCGCTTAAGACGATTGCGGCTTATAAGTACCAGTGGGCGAGCAATGCCGCGGAGGAGACTGTGAGCCTTGCGTTTTACATGGTCATGTTCTATATGTTCAGGCCGGTGGAGAGGAATGAGTACTTCATTCTTGACGAGGAGGAAGAAGAAGCTGCTGAGATGGCTCTAAGGGACGAAGAGTTTGAGCTTTGAATTGGGTAGTGTTGGTTCTGTGCTGCCCCTTTGTATTGATATGATGCCGCTGATGTTTTGAGTTCTGCTTATCGGACATATGGATAGAGTTGCTGGGTCAGGTCTGCTGCTGCTACTGTTGCCTCGTCTGTTTACCTTTCAAATTTTATTATTTTTCAAATGACTTGTTATAAGAAGTTTGATGCTTTAAGATACCATCTGTGTAGCTATTATTTGTTAGGATTTTCATCTTTAAATACTGCCAAGGATTTTGAATTCATGATTCTGATAATATTTGTGCACTATAATGTCATGTGAATTGAATTCTGATTTTAGAGCTAATCTTTCCGTCCTTAATGTGATATGTAACACTATGCCTGTTGTAATTCATGTCATTCATATAGGTCTGCTAATAGAAAATAAACCGTAATTGCACAATAGTATCAGAGTTGAGCTATTCATTCCAAGGTGTGATAATTTCCTTCATTGGTGATAAGCTTAGTGATGTGTTCTGAAATATTGTAGTTATACTCTTTGAAGATATTACAATGTGTTGAAGTTTCTATATTAGTCAGAACAGTGTGCAGGCTTGTAATAGTCTTTCATTTCTGATATAGTCAAATAAACTCATTTGGTAAGACTGTAATAGTAAAGCTTAGGCATAAGATAAGATCATACAGCACTAAGAAGTTTAATGAGTACTATAGACCGGTAACAGTAAGCTTATTTCGAACTAGCAGACAACACACATGTTCATTCCCCCTATCACTTCCCCTACCTCATTGCGAGCAATAGCTGCCAATCCACAAGAAAGAGTTGAGTCCCAAGAAGCATCAGTGTTGATTTTAATGGATGAAGAGGAGGGCCTAGTCCAAAAACTTTCTGCCTCAGAAGTCGAATGTGGACAACATTGAAAGAAATTCAGATTCTGGGGGATTGCAAGAAATTCAGTGGCAGCATTGAAGGAGGCTCTTGCAACTGAAATGGGATTTGGGGTTGAGTGTTCGAAAACAAACTTGCATCTTTGTTTCCAGATATGCCACATAAGGAAAACCACTAATGTAGGAAACATTTCTTCATCAGCTAGGAGATGATCACTTGCTAGGAAAACAACTTTAATCCAATCTACCAAGTAGTGAAGGCTTGGAGATTCACAGAGTACGAGAGAGGGTGAGCAAACCAAACTTTCTGCGACCACGGGCATAAGAATATGGCATGCTCTATGGATTCTAGGAAAGCTTGGCAAATTGGACATAGAGAAGAAAGAGCCAAGTGGCGGGTGTGTCTGTTTAAATTTGTTGCTAAAACATTGGACACAGCTCTCCAGATGTACTTCACTCTTGGATGGGCATTAACCTTCCAAATCCACTTCCATATTTCAGGAGGAATTGTCAGAGGAGTGGGGATGAGCAGAAAGAGAGCATACTTGATCTTTTATACTTAGTCTGTAGCCTGCCTTTACCGAGAACTGACCCGATTCCGAATCTTTCCACACTATAGTGTCGCTGTCATCTCTGGATCCAAAAACAGTGGCTTTGATTACAGTTATGATATTAGGAGGGAGAAAATACTCTAAATATGAGGTCTTCCACGAGTGAGTCTGCCAGTCAATGAACCAAGACACCGGCCATGTTAAAGCTGAAGGTGGCTTATCAAGGGACCATTATCACTTAGCCTAACTCCATCCAGCCTAACTCCATCCAGCAGGCCTTGATCACAGAGCTTCCTTATCATCAGCGACAAAACATCATTTACCAACAAGAACAAGATGGGAGATAAAGGGTCTCCCTGCCGCAATCCTCTTTTCGGTTGAAACTGTTTTCGGGAGCACCATTAATAATTACTGCCATTGTGACAGTTGAAACACACGACATTACTAGCTGAACCCATAAAGGAATAAAACCCATCTTAATAAGCACCTCTTCAAGAAAGGACCACTCGACTCGGTCATATGTCTTGTTCATATCCAATTTCAAAGCTATTTCCTCCACCGGACCTGAATTTTGGAGCTTTAAGTGATGAAAGCACTCATGAGCAATTAAGATATTATCTTGAATTTGCCTCCCTGACACAAAAGCCGATTGATTTTCAGAGATGAGATTCGGCATAAGAGATTTTAACCTGTTTGCAATAATCTTGGTTAAAATCTTGTATGCAAAGTTGCAAAGCGCTATTGGACGAAACTGAGTGGCCGACTGAGGAGCTTTCACTTTTGGAACAAGGGCAATGTAGGTTTTGGTGAAGCTGCTACAAGTTAATTTATCTGTGAAAGACTCTGAAGTTGTTGTCATCACATCATTGACTATCTCCCAATATGATTGATAAAAGGTACCTGAAAAACCATCTGGACCTTGGGCTTGTAAAGCTCCTAAATCAAAAACTGCTTCTTGAACTTCATCAATTGAAACTTCTTTCATTAGATCAACATTCATTTCTGGAGTGACGACTGGTTCAACAAAATCCAACACCGAGACCACATGAGAGGTGTCTTCTTTGGAATACATCTTCCGAAAAAAAACCATTGACATAGTTGACAATATCATACTCTTTATCAAGCCAAACTCCATCATCATCTTTCAGACGAATAATTCGGTTTCTACGATGATGCAATAAAGTTGTCTGATGGAAGAATTTAGTTTTGCGGTCTCCATGAGCTAGCCAAGAGACCCTGGATCTCTGCTTCCAGAAAATCTCCTCCAGATCCCACAAACGAAGAATACTATCAGTTTCAACCTGAATGTCAATTGAGACCAGAGCAAGGAGACCATTGAGACCAATAATCTGCCTGCTTTCAGGATGCAGAGTCCAGATATGCTCAAATTTAAAAGTTGATGGGGTTGTGTATTCCGTCGGAGCTGTGTCAACTAAGAGAGGCCTGTGATCAGACCCCAGCTTCGGCAGATGATGAACTTGGCACCCTTGTTGACTATCCATCCACTCATAATTGGCCAGACCCCTATCCAATATTTCCTTCATCACTATCCTCCCTTGCTGGAAGAAGAACCAGGTAAACTCTGGCCTTGAAAAATGAAGGTCCATTAGTCTTGCATTGGAGATGAATTGTTAGAAAAGAGAAATTCTCCAGTTTGGCTGAGGGAGGCCACCCCATTTTTCATGCATCCATAAGATTTCGTTGAAATCTCCTAAAACTAACCACGGAATTGATCTAGGAGAGAAAACCTTAAGCATGGAATGCCAGAAGGCAGTTTTTGACTAGCATGAGGGTTTCCGTAGACCCATGATATGTTACATATGAAAAGGCTTCCAAAACAAAAAAAACACACTAGTATTTACATAATTATTAGTACTAGTAATACTAGAAACATTAACCGAGTTATTCCATAGAAGAGCTAATCCTCCGCTGCTCGATGCAGATGGATTGACCACGTAGAGATGATCAAATTGCAGAGCTTGGTTCCAAAATTGGAGGGTGCTTTCCTTCTGACGAGTTTCCATAAGGAAAAGCATGGCTGGACTGTGCTGCTCCCAGGAGTTGCATCTCCTGTATCTCTTCCTAGAGCTCTAAGTCTCTATTAGTTCCTTCTCCCCAATCCAGCTTTCGTTCTATCCTTCTCACCCCACCTCGGCCTTTTCAGCATCTTCAGCTCATCTCTACCCCTCCTTTTCCTCCTCAAAGTTCACTAAAAACAGTCCTCCTTCCGTCAGCTCCCTTCAACGACTTTCATTACTTCCTCCGGTGGCAAAATCTTCCCCAGATTTGGCTTCAGAACTCTATACTCTTGCTAGTATTGGTTCTATGCCTCATTAACCCCCCTCAGATTTGGCTTCAAAGCACATTAACTCACCAGATCTGGGTGGGTGAAGGACACGTGTCCTAATATTAGCCCTTCTAGCCTTTGGTTAACTTCAGACTAGCAACACGTTAACGCGTAATTTACTGTTAACACATCTCATCACTAGCCTGAGTGAATCCGCCCTTTTGTCGATCTTCGGCAAAGCTCTTACTCCTGCATTAATCTAGATTCAGGGTTTGGTTTAGTTAACTTTGGGCTGGCTCCGGTCCACTTCGGTTCGGTTTATACCTCAAACCGTGAACCAAACCAATGTTATACTTCGGTTCGGTTCGGTTCGGTTTTTTACTATTCAAGAGGCCAAACCGCAAACCAAACCACACCTACGGTTCGGTGCGGTTCGGTTCGGTTTTTCGGTTTTTTTTTCCAAATTTATAATTTTTCATCTTATTATCATTATAGTGAAAAATGGTTATAGTTCACAAAGTTGCACATTTATTTACAACCTAATAAACAAGTTATACAACATTAGTATGCATATTGTGATTCCGATGACTAAAAGTAAAAAATTAAAATTCGACCATCAGATATGATCATTATGAAGAAATATGTATGTGGAAAAAAATTCAACTAGATCCGACAAAGTTAAGGGCTCGATCGAAACGGTCAACCCTGATCTATCGTCACTTATCACACGGAAACACTCATATCTACCTCTATATTACGTATTTTTGTCAAAACTTCTACACGAAAAACACTCACGTAGATGAGACGCAACCGCCCATATAAAATTTTTGAGACATTTACCTTCCGACGATAGGGCTCCTCCTAGGGAATAATAAAGGTAAATAGGGTAGATCGCTACAATCGGCACCGAGACGTTACCCGAATTACGTGATTTTTTAACCAGAGCTGTATTTCATCATTCCGAACACATCTTATTTCACGAGTTTTTTGATAATTTTGCTTCTATGTAGAGTTGGTTCATAAAGTTGTGCATTTGCTTAAAACCTAATAAACAAGTTATACAACATTAGTATGCATATTGTGATTCCGATGACTAAAAGTAAAAAATTAAAATTCGACCGTCAGATATGATCATTATGAAGAAATATGTATGTGGGAAAAAATTCAACTGGATCCGACAAACTTAAGGGCTCGATCGAAACGGTCAACCCTGATCCATCGTCACTTATCACACGGAAACACTCATATCTACCTCTATATTACGTATTTTTGTCAAACCTTGTACACGAAAAACACTCACGTAGATGAGACACAACCGCCCATATAAAAATTTTGGGACATTTACCTTCCGACGATAGGGCTCCCCCTAGGGAATAATAAAGGTAAATAGGGTTGACCGCTACAATCGGCACCGAGACGTTACCCGAATTACGTGATTTTTTAACCAGAGCTGTATTTCATCATTCCGAACACATCTTATTTCACGAGTTTTTTGATAATTTTTCTTCTATGTAGAGTTGGTTCATAAAGTTGTGCATTTGCTTAAAACCTAATAAACAAGTTATACAACATTAGTATGCATATTGTGATTCCGATGACTAAAAGTAAAAAATTAAAATTCGACCATCAGATATGATCATTATGAAGAAATATGTATGTGGAAAAAAATTCAACTGGATCCGACAAAGTTAAGGGCTCGATCGAAACGGTCAACCTTGATCCATCGTCACTTATCACACGAAAACACTCATATCTACCTCTATATTACGTATTTTTGTCAAACCTTCTACATGAAAAACACTCATGTAGATGAGACGCAACCGCCCATATAAAAATTTTGGGACATTTACCTTCCAACGATAGGGCTCCCCCTAGGGAATAATAAAGGTAAATAGGGTTGACCGCTACAATCGGCACCGAGACGTTACCCGAATTACGTGATTTTTTAACCAGAGCTGTATTTCATCATTCCGAACACATCTTATTTCACGAGTTTTTTGATAATTTTGCTTTTATGTAGAGTTGGTTTATAAAGTTGTGCATTTACTTAAAACCTAATAAACAAGTTATACAACATTAGTATGCATATTGTGATTCCGATGACTGAAAGTCAAAAATTAAAATTCGACCGTCAGATATAATCATTATGACGAAAGATGTATGTGGAAAAAAATTCAATTGGATCCGACAAAGTTAAGGGATCGATCGAAACAGTCAACCCTAATACGTTGTTAGTTATCACACGGAAACGCTCATATCTACCTCTATATTACATATTTTTGTCAAACCTTCTACACGAAAAACACTCACGTAGATGAGACGCAACCGTCCATATAAAAATTTTGGGACATTTACCTTCCGACGATATGGCTCCCCATAGGGAATAAAAACAGTAAATAGGGTTGACCGCTACTATCGACACCGAGACGTTATCCGAATTACGTGATTTTTTAACCATAGTCCTATTTCACCATTCCTAACAAATCTTATATTACGATATTTTTGATAAATTTTCTTCCATAATTAAAGTCTTTTTCCTTCCTACTACATAATTAAAGTCCTTTTAATTATGAGTTTATTTATATACTTATTTATTTATTTTTTTTCCGGTTTTTCGGTCCGGTCCGGTTTCTACGGACCCCAAACCGCAAACCGGACCATACATACCCGGTTCGGTCCGGTTTTTGTTTTTCGGTTCGGTTTGTCTTCGGTTCGGTTTTTTTCGGTTTTCGGTTCGGTTTCGGTTCGGTTTTTTTCGGTTTTCGGTTTCATATGGCCACCCCTAAGTTAACTCCTCTTCCATCAATGGCCCTCTTCTCGCCTCTCTCTTGTCGTTCTTCGGCAAAGCTCTAATTTCTGCATTGATCAAAGTGCAGAGCTTGGTCTGATCATAAATCCCAGTTTGTTTCGAGAATGTCCTCCATAGCTTATGTAAGGGAGGTTAATCTTATCTTCTTCACAACCCCTAATCACCCTCCAAATTACCAGTTTCGAAATCTTTTCCTTGTTTTCCTTTGATCCACCTTTCTGCGCTAAGGCCAGCATGAAGAACCAAGGCCCAGATGATCAACTCCCTGGGCAAGATGAGCAAATCATTGACCACAAATTCCTCGAGACAGCCGAGCGTCCCTCACTCCTCGAGGCAGCTGTGACCTCTGATTCAGGCGGAGGTGTCTACATCACGTATGCCTGAGATACACAAGACACCGACTCCGGGTCCTACTGTTTCGGAGCGTGGGTCTTCTGGGGTAAAAATGTCGCCGTCTCTTCTCTACATTCCGCGGTTGATACCGGCATTACCGGCAGTCAATGACTCAGGGGCGCCGATTTATCCACTGCCCCCGCAGGTGACTCCATCAGCGGCGTACCTCTTCGTGCCTTTTGATACGGATCTAATTTTTACGAGGGTATCATCATCGACGATAGAGTCGAAATCCGTCGCGTCCTCCCCAACACCCTCAGGTAATGAAATATAAATAATTTGTTTTCTTATAATGTCATAATAAGAATAATCTATTAATAATCAATTTGTGATAGGCATTAGGGGTGGGCATATTCGGACTGGACCGGTTTTGAGTCCAAACCGTATCCGATCCGAATCATTCGGATTTGTAAAATCTCCATCTAAATCCAAAACCAAAATCCGGTTAACCGATTATTCGGTTCATCCGAAAACCGGATCGGTTTCGGATTTCACCCGAATTTAGAGAATTTCATTTTCAGTTTACAATTTCAAAATCCAACAGATACCAAACCATGATTTAATCTGCACTGATTAGTCATCAGGGGGGTTGACAGTCCTAAGGCACGGGAGGTAAATGTTGCAGAACTTTCTTCGATGTTATCTGTGGTTCCTCCAACCTGAAAAAAAGCTACCATCAATGCTAACTCATAGGAGAAAGATATTGACAATGCTATATAAAAGGTATTGGATGAACAAGATACTACAAAAAATGTTTGTATAATGATACATACTATTGTACCAGCAGGTTTGTCCAACACTGCAAAGTCTTCGGTTACAGCTATAACTCTTGATTTCCAGTCAATATCATAGCACATGAACAAAATCATGATGTGAACAAGCAATTATAAGTTCCTGCTAAATGTTCTGTTTTACCTAGGAAAACGATTTGGGTGTGCATGCACACGTAAGTATGTTCCATCTTCAACAAATTGGTCTGCATGTGTGATCCTGAAAGTCTTCTGTGCTTCTCTTACAGTTTTTCCTTTGATAGAGTCTCTCTTCTTTAGTACTGATGGTGATGTAACTTCTTTATATACCCTCATTTACTCAGGGGTCGCAGTTGGAGGAGGCTTTGGACATACAAGGGCATAATACACAGCTCCAAAGTGGATGAGATCTGCAACAAACCTTCAAGAAATGAAATTTTTTTGTATATATTACTCCAACTTGACAACAACAATAATGATGCTAGACTAACAAATAAAATGGTGACACCTATTAAAATATATATATATATATATATTAAAAAAATTTGGTTTATTCGGACCGGTTTTTAAGCAAAACCGGAACCAACCCGGTTCAAACCGGATCGGATCGGTTTTAGCTATTTTTTGACCCGCTTTAAATGGATCGGTTATCCGGTCCTTTTTTCGGATGGTTTTTTCGGTTTTCGGTTGAAAATCGGATTTTTGCCCACCCCTAATAGGCACAGTCGGAGCCAAGCCGACAAGGAAGAAGAGAGACCCCGTCACATGGAATGCTCTCGAGAAGACCGTGAGTACCTCGGGAAGGATCGTCATCGATACTGACGGCGATGGAAACGTAGTATCGGGCGGGAAGACGATGATGTACTCCGGCCGCGTGGGAGCGCTCATTAGGGATAGAGTCCCTATGTTGTGGTCGGACTGGGACGAGGTCCCACAGGAGGTTAAGGACATGGTCCACAATGTAATGTCTGTAAGTATAAAAAATTCACAATTAATATAATATATTACATTATTGATTTATGAAAAACTGGACTAATAAACGTTTTAATGCAAGTGTGGTTTGACGTTCCCCAGCACCTAGGGAACACCTGGGCGGACGTTGTGTATGGGGGAAGGTACGTTAGAAAGTTAATGAAAAAACAAAATTATATGTGTAATTAATAATATTTATAATTTTTATGGTATCTGTAGGTACAAGGAGTGGAAGAACGAGTTACGAACTCACTGGACTACGTCCGGGAACGAACGTTCTGGTACCCCCCTTGAGTTCTAGTTCAGGGAGTACGAGTGGCGTTGGCTTCTGATATCAGAATTCAACAACCTTCATAAACAGGTAATTAAAAATAATAATTTCTTATATTGTTATTAATTAGTACATTTTAAAATATTTTACTAATTTCTTTTTCCTTTGTAGGCCGTTTCCCGGGCGAACGCTCAGAACCAGCAACGAAACACAAGAAACCATCATGACGATTATAGACCGTTTGCATCGTTGATGGATAAGGCAGTCAGGGAACATCCAGAAGTCAACTGATACGTCTATACGTACGAGAAGGCATATCCTGACGCCCAGAAGGATATTGTAAGTCGTTTTACGTTTTCAAATTTTTTAAATTATATTTATATATATTTCAAAATGATTATTTTTTCTTATCCAATTAGCGATGGTGAGACAGGCTAGTGACGAGGTGATGATTGTTATAGTGAGGGAGACATGACCAGACACGTAAGAGGAAGACATGTCCGAAGCCATGTCTCGGATCGACACTTCGGATCTCAAGGTTGGGACGAGGATCATGAGCACAACATTCCCACCGCGAGAAAATAACTTATATTGCCAGGGTCAAGGAAAGAAGGGCGAGGGGGTACTGAAGACCACTCCCGGATTTCAAAAAAAGGCAGCCTCGACCAGCAGCAGAACGACTCAGCTAGAGGCGTAAGTTCAGATGTTACGGGAACACCAAGCCGCTTTACAAGAGTATAATATGGCAGTATATGCAACCCAGCAGGCACAACAGCAGCAGATGTTCCAGTACTTGCAAGAGTTTTCAGCTGCCCAGCTTCAGGGACTTCCGGCTCCTCCCATGCCAACACTTATTCCCCTACCTCAGCCGTCGCAACCTCCTCCTGGGGCGGATATAGTTTTAGATGATATAGATTTTATATAGTTTTATAGTTTATGAAAAATTTATAAATTAATAATTTAATGCAAAATGTTTAGACTACTTTTGATAGCGTACGTTATTGGTTATATGAAATTGTTTGTGTAATTTTCAGCTTGCTTGGATGATAATTTAGAAATTTTGTTGTTTTTTTAGTATTAAAAGTACTATAACTGACGAAATTTACCATAATTCGTCGGCTATAGTATTTTTTTTTTAATTTTTTTTCCACGTTTAGCCGATGAAATATGGCTTAATTCGTCGGCTATAGTAGTATTTAGCAGACGAAATGTACTATATTTCGTCGGCTATATTATTTAAAATTTTTAATTTTTTTTTAAATATTTAGCCGACGATTTATAGTAAATTTCGTCGGCTATAGTGTTTTAAATTGGCCAACGAAATATTTATAGTTCGTCGGCCAAAGTCTTAAGTTGAGGCCGACGACGATTTATTTCGTCGGCTTTAGTCTTACTTTAACCGACGAAAAATATAAAAATAATTCGTCGGCTAAGTGTTACACTATAGCCGACGACCATTTTTATTTCGTCGGTTTAAGTCATAGCCGATGACAACTCGTCGGCTAAGATCTTACCTGACGAATTAGTAGCAAATTCGAAACAGTAGTAGTAGTAGCAGCAAAGTCAAACTAGTAGCAGCATAATAAGAACACAGTAGCAAATACTAGTAAAGCCAAAACTGTAGCCGTAGCAGCAAAATGAAATAATAGCAGCACAGTGGCAGTAGCAGCAAAACTGAAATAGTAGCAGGAAGCATTCCTCTCGCTGATGTACATCTGAATCGGATCTGCTACTGCTGGAACCCATCTAAAGATCTGCTACCGCTGAATGTACAGTAGCAGCACTCATCATCACTCAAAATTCGATCTAATCTCAAATCTCACAGATCTGATCCAAGCAAGATAGACCAAAATTGACTCCTTATTTAGATTCATTAAGGAGAGAGAGAAGAAGAATATGATATACAGGGAGAAAGAAAAAGAGATAGAAGAATGAGGTGATATATTTAAATAAAAATGTGGACGTTTTAGGTCTAGCTCATGTCCTAATTTATATAAATATTAAAATAAATATTTTTTTATATACAGATATTTGATCAGTTAACTGTCTCACATAATTTCTCAAAATCTCAAACCCCGCCGGGGGAATAGGATACTCGACCAATAGAAACCAAGCAGAACGTAAACTTCACCAATAAAATACCGTCACGTCACCCATCTAGTTGTCACATCCCACCTACGTCAAACCTTTAATCCTCATCATTTATACTTGAACCCTGAACGCAGCTTCCACGAAATTGAACTAATCATAAACTTAATCACCCTGCTAATTACCCCTTATAATAGTCGCAGACAGAATAAGAGTGAGAGCTCAGTGATAGTGGAGTCAGACTGTAGGAGAGAGGGCACAGCAGCCGATGCGCGCTAGAAGAAGAACCAGCCATTGAAAACTTAAAGCTTTCGCTTTCTTTCTCTGGTTTTATCTCTCAAAATCCAACTGACTATTTTTGGATAGGAAGAAATTGTATTAGAGGTACTCGATTATTTTGAAGATTCAAAAACCGTAGGGTTTTGATTTCTTGGACTCTTTCTCTACTGCTTGATTTTATTTGTTCTCGTTTCGGCTACCTCCGAATCTGATTCTCGTTGATTTCGAGGGTTTCGGATTGCTTCGGAATATCCGGTTTCTTCTATATAGAGATTTCAAGTTTCGTTTAATATTTTTTTTTCTGCTAGATCTGAATGGGGAAGGGAGGTGAGGATTTCGGTAAGCGGGAGAAGACGGCGGCAGGCCCGGCGACGACGTCCGATCGTGAAGCGTTTCCGGCGTGGAGCAAGGAGATTCACGAGTGCGAGAAGCACTTCTGTGTGAACAGGAAGGTAGGGTTGAATTCGGATGACGTGGCGAATCGGCGTGAGGAGTATGGATGGAACGAGCTGGAGAAGCTTGAGGGGCAGTCGATTTGGAGCCTGGTGATGGAGCAGTTTAATGATACTCTGGTGAGGATCCTCCTCGCCGCGGCGGTGATCTCGTTTGTGCTGGCGTGGCTGGATGGGGATGAAGGCGGCGAGATGGAGATCACGGCGTTTGTGGAGCCGTTGGTGATCTTTTTGATCTTGATTGTGAACGCGATTGTTGGAGTTTGGCAGGAGACTAATGCCGAGAAGGCGCTGGAGGCGCTTAAGGAGATTCAATCGGAGCATGCGACTGTTATTCGGAATGGGAGTAAGATTCCGAATTTGCCTGCGAAAGAGCTTGTTCCAGGGGATATTGTGGAGCTTAAGGTTGGGGATAAGGTCCCTGCCGATATGCGTGTAGTGGAGTTGATTAGCTCGACTTTGAGAGTTGAGCAGGGCTCGTTGACTGGGGAGAGTGAGGCTGTGAATAAGACTAACAAGCCGGTTTCGGAGGATTCTGATATTCAGGGGAAGTGGTCTATGGTGTTTGCGGGGACCACTATTGTGAATGGGAATTGCATTTGCTTGGTTGCGCAGACTGGGATGTCCACCGAGATTGGGAAGGTGCATATGCAAATTCATGTGGCGTCGCAGAGTGAGCAAGACACTCCACTGAAGAAGAAGCTTAATGAGTTTGGGGAGATGCTCACTATGATAATTGGAGTGATTTGTGCATTGGTGTGGCTCATCAATGTCAAATACTTCCTCACTTGGGAATATGTGGATGGGAAGAGGAACTTCAAGTTTTCATTTGAGAAGTGCACTTATTACTTTGAGATTGCAGTGGCATTGGCTGTGGCTGCTATTCCTGAAGGCCTGCCTGCAGTCATCACTACCTGCTTGGCTCTTGGTACTCGCAAAATGGCTCAGAAGAATGCCTTGGTTAGAAAGCTTCCTAGTGTTGAAACTTTGGGTTGTACCACAATTATTTGTTCTGACAAAACAGGGACCTTGACTACGAACCAAATGGCAGTTTCCAGGCTTGTTGCTTTGGGTCCTAGATCTACTATACTACGGAAGTTTAAGGTGGATGGGACTACATACAATCCAGCAGATGGCAAAATTCATGACTGGCCAACTGGACGAATGGATACTAATCTTCAGACCATCGCAAAGGTAGCTGCTGTCTGTAATGATGCTGGTATTACCCAGTTAGATCAGAAGTTTGTTTCCCATGGAATGCCTACCGAGGCAGCTCTGAAGGTTAGTTTATATCCATATGTTATATACTGATGTCTAAATGTGTTTGTTTCCCTGAATAAATGATTTATGTTGGAAACTTGGCAAACAAGTTTTGTGGTGAATGAAGTGTAGGAGGTTTGTCAAGTATTTCCATTTTGTGAAAGCAAGTCATTTTGTTAACTCTGGCCTGCTATCGTTTCAGGTATTGGTTGAGAAGATGGGGTTCCCTGAAGCATCTCGAGGTGTGGGATCAAGTAAATCCGATTTATTAGGTAAGTCCAAACTGTGGACTTGAAATGGTTCAATTTTTTTTTTCATGTGGTCACAACTTTTGAACATTAGTATTGACTGCCTCTTCTTTGGTTAATTCGGCTCTTAAGGTTGTTGCCAGCTGTGGAATGAATCCGAGTGTCGGGTTGCAACACTTGAGTTTGATCGTGATAGGAAATCTATGGGTGTCATTGCCACCTCCCGTTCAGGGAAAAATTCTTTGCTAGTGAAGGTATGTACTTGTATAAAAGTTGATATAACCAATTTATGAATTTCCTGTATTTCAAGTGTATGGACAAACCTATGGCAATTGAATTTTTGAATTTCAAAACTTGAAGAGAATTTGAGTATTCGAGTAATATATGTTCATTTATTTGTCAAAGAAATTAATTTTGTTCTTATTTTACCTTTTCCCTAAAACCGTGTTCATATTGCACTATGCAATGTGAAACCTAATGGGAATATGGGAAATTGTTTCTGTTTGGAGGTATCTGGAATGGCACCATTAACCCCTATTTGGAGATGAATTTCGGTAGTTTCACTGTTAAGAAACTATCTAGTTGTGCATTTTGGGAAGGATTTGATATTGGCAAGACTACTGTTATGTCTCTGGAACGTTTTGTTGCCTGATATCACCTCTGACCATTAAGACAAAGTTTATGATAAAAATTGTTTGCTTGAATTTATTTGGCTGGTGCTTCTCTTGGAGATAGAAAGCATGACACAGAGAAGTGCCTTTTTATTTATTTTTAATATTTCCTCTCAATTTGTACTTGTTTGGTTGGTGACAATCGAGAGATGCATTAGCATGGGCATTCATATTTTCTTGCACTCCCCGGTTTTTCTTTTTCAATTTCCTCGATTTCATTTCTAAAATGAGGTGCTACATTATGGCAGGGTGCTGTAGAGAATGTGTTGGAGAGAAGCACTCGGGTTCAGTTGCTTGATGGAACTGTTGTACCACTAGATAATAACTCCAGGAACTACATCTTACAAGCTCTTAATGAGATGTCATCTGAGGCACTACGTTGTCTGGGCTTTGCATACAAGGATGACTTGGCCGACTTTGAATCCTATGATGGTGATGATCATCCAGCTCACCAGCAATTACTTGATCCATCCAGTTATTCATCAATAGAGAGCGAACTTGTTTTTGTTGGCTTGGTTGGACTGAGGGTGAGTTGTTATGTGTTGATCACTGTATCTTTTTGTTTATTATTCATCATATAATTTTTACTTGCTAAATGACTTTGATTTTTGTTTTAAAGGATCCGCCAAGAGAGGAGGTTTTTGATGCAATTGAAGATTGCCGTGCAGCTGGAATTCGTGTTATGGTAATTACTGGAGATAACAAAAACACTGCAGAAGCTATTTGTCTTGAAATAGGTGTTTTTGGTACTCATGAAGAGATAAAGACAAGAAGCATAACAGGAAGAGAATTTATGAATCTGTCTGATCAGAAAGCCTTTCTGAGACAAGGCGGTGGGCTGCTTTTTTCAAGGGCTGAACCAAGACACAAACAAGAGATTGTGAGGTTGCTGAAAGAGGACGGTGAGGTGGTTGCCATGACTGGTGATGGAGTGAATGATGCACCTGCCTTGAAACTTGCTGATATTGGAATTGCAATGGGCATTGCTGGAACGGAGGTAATTATTCTATAGTTTGCGTGTTCAGTAATTTTCTGGTTTCTGCTCTTTAGGGCAACTGCCATGTACTGTTGTGTTGGCAGACTGTAAAACGTTTCTAGTTTATTTAATGTCATATGCAATAAATTAAATAGGTTCTACAGGGATTTGCTTGGTAATACCGTGAATTGAAGTCTTCAATATTACAGCGAGGATGGTAATTTAGTATATGTTACTAAAAATTCGCATGCATTTGGGTGGTTCATAGGTATCTTTTGATACACCGAGGGTTTTTTCTTTGTGGTATCCCCTGTTTTACCAGTCAATGGATATTAAGTATGAGGTACCATAAACACTAACAACAGTGATGGATTGTAAACAAGATGGTCTTTAATCTTTGGTTTTTATATATTTCATAAAACGCTCTTATAGATTATCAATTTCTCGTTTATGTAATTGCTAAATCAGTTTCCAGGCCTGGGTATCTGAACCTCCCAATTCTTATTTTTTGCAGGTTGCAAAGGAAGCTTCCGACATGGTTTTGGCAGATGATAATTTCAGCACAATTGTTGCTGCTGTTGGTGAGGGAAGATCAATCTACAACAACATGAAGGCCTTTATCAGGTTTGTTTTAGATCTTCATTTTCCATGTTTTGAAAAGTAGTGTCCCGAATTCCCAATTATTATTAATGTTGTGGCTGCTATCTTATGAATCTCATCATACACAGTTCTAGAAAAGAATTTATAATGCCTGGTGGTGCTTACTGGTTGTCGGTTCACTTCACCCTGATTTGGAGTTTCAGCTACATTGTTGATTCACCTAGTAATTTTCCTCTTTTGTTCTATTGTCTAAACCCTGTTTCAGGTATATGATCTCTTCCAATATTGGTGAGGTTGCATCTATATTCCTGACAGCAGCATTGGGCATTCCTGAAGGGCTCATACCTGTCCAACTTTTGTGGGTCAATCTTGTCACTGATGGGCCACCTGCAACAGCATTAGGATTTAATCCTCCGGACAAGGACATAATGAAGAAACCCCCGCGCAGAAGTGATGATTCACTTATCAGTGCTTGGATATTGTTCCGATATTTGGTTGGTCACTTATCATATCTCTGTTGTCTCTTGCTACTTTATTTTGATCGAGGAGTTGCACGGCTGGACATGCTATCATTGTCACTGATATTCACTTGATTATGCTAAACAGGTAATTGGGTTGTATGTTGGAGTAGCAACAGTTGGTGTGTTCATCATTTGGTATACTCATGGTTCCTTCTTGGGTATTGACCTCAGTGGGGATGGCCACTCCCTTGTTACTTACTCCCAACTTGCCAACTGGGGACAGTGCTCAACATGGCAGAACTTTACTGCTTCACCCTTTACAGCCGGAAGCCAGGTTATCTCCTTTGACAACAACCCATGCGATTATTTCCATGGTGGCAAAGTTAAGGCTATGACTCTCTCCCTCTCTGTGTTGGTTGCAATCGAAATGTTCAACTCTCTTAATGCCCTTTCTGAAGATGGAAGCCTATTGTCAATGCCCCCATGGGTCAACCCATGGCTCCTAGTGGCCATGTCTGTTTCATTCGGCCTTCATTTCTTGATCTTGTATGTGCCTTTCCTAGCTCAAATATTCGGCATTGTGCCTCTGAGTCTAAACGAATGGCTGTTGGTTTTGGCCGTTGCATTACCGGTGATACTGATCGATGAGGTCCTCAAGTTAGTCGGTAGATGGATGAACAAGTCCGAAATAACCAGAAGGAGAAAACCATCAAAGCGCAAGGCAGAGTGAGGTGCGGATTTATTGATACAGCGCTGACCCTCCCGATTTATTGGGTCTCAAGCTGACCCTCCCGATTTATTGGGTCTCAAGCTAGTTTTTCTCCTGCTGTCCTCACTTAAATATCTTATTTTTTTAGGGTTTTGTAAAGACTTGGATAACTCTCGTAATTAGGAAATGCAGCTAAAGAAGTTTGCAGGTTATATTCTGATGCTTTAGGTTGATGCCAAGGACTAAAATTTTGGTAATTGAGGAAATATCGATGGTCTACAGTATAGATATTTTCACAGTACATATGTACTGTAGATATGTTAAAAATATTATACAAAGAAAGTAAAATAATTTTAAAAAATATTATACAAAGAAAGTAAAATATATTTAGAGATAATATATATAGGGTTTCTGAACTGTTTAATTAGAACCGTCCGTTTTTTTTCTTTTATGATAAATCATCAATATAAATGTCTTAACGATTATCAAACGATATGAAATTTTATATGGATGATCTATACATATATACTTAGATATTGAACGGTTAAGATCTGAAACTAAAGTCGAAAAGTGGGGTAAAAATGAAAATTTGCATTAAACCCTTTGATGCGGACGCGTGTAGCCTAGAAGAGCTATATATATAATTGTACAAATTATAGGATATATGTAATTTAACCGGTTGGTTAAGGCGTTTTGACTTTCTTTGGATAATTAGGGTTCAAAACTTGTGACATCAGAGTAGAAAATGTGACTGGTAAATAGTGCATGGTAACAATATTCACTAAATATTACTTCAAAGCTTGAACATATCATGTAATTTTGTAAATTATCTTGAAATTTTGGAAAATATCAAGAATTGGACGAGACTCAATTGGAATGAGAAATATATATGTCACTTAAAAAAATGACATTTAAAAAAAACAGTAAAAATTATCAATATTTAAGGCATTGATTTATTAATGCCAAAAAGACTAGCACCAAAAGCATAATGTAGCCACATGTTGATCGTTAAATTCTTACGTCTGGTCAACATGAAGGGGTATTGTGGCTATTGCACGTTAAAAAGAAGGGGATGACTTTGACCCTAAACCTATACTCTAACTCCATACCCTAAATCATATCCCTTAAAACTTAATCCAAATTCACAAAAAATGTATGATAGTTATTTTATAAAATATAGAAAATCTTAATTTATTATTTAGTTGTAACAAATTCAATTGTCAAAATTTAATTGATTAGAGAGGACAACGTCAGATTGTGCCACATAGTTCACCGGGAGCAGTTAAAAATTTCTCAACTGTGATAGTGCCATAATTTTTTCTTGCAATTTTATTCGTATGGCTTTAATGTTACATGTAATAAAAACTAAACTCTAATTATTCTCATTCATAAGACGGAAAGGCGTGAAATCATTTAGAGGATGGGTAGATTATTGAAATGTTAAGGTTTCACAACTATACTCTGATATAGTAAGGGCCTCCAATAGGCCAACAATCTCCTCTCTTTATAGGTAGGGAAAATTTTTACGGGGTGTGGCGGTGGAAAATGTTGAATTAAAAGTACATAACCACACTGCAATAGATTCACCACAACGTAAATGTAAATTAAAAAAAATACACGGGATTTATTTGATTCGGTTTAGTCTAAATCTCTAGAGCAGTAGAGAAAAATTCACTTTTAAAATCTAAAAGGTTACAAACTACAAACCCATGTTACTATGGGGTTTGGTTTGGTTTGCGGAAAGTAACCAACAGAAAAAGAAAATTGTTCATTTCTTGCGTTATTTGAAAAACTTTGAGGGAAATGAAACACTTTTCTGATGTAAAAGAAAATGAGGGAAATTCCTTTCCTTCCAAAATCCAAAAGAATTTCTTCCCCATCTCATTTTCTTGTATTTATTACTCACAACATATTATTTTATTGTATTAATTAACAACATTCCTTTGATTTTACTTATGTTATCAAACATCACAATAAAAATAACTCATAAATTATCATTTTTTCGATCTTCTCTTTTTATTCATGTAAAAAAGACAAAAATTATTTTCTTTTTCACCAACCAAACGAAGCCTTCCAGTTAGCTGCACCATATGCTCTTACGACCTCCACACTCCTATTTCTCCTTTAATGATACACAATAGAAGATAAAAAAGAAACTAAGAGCATCTCCAGCAGCTTTCTTAATATTTCTTCAAAATGAGAAAACAAAAACCAAATTCTTCAAAAATATTATGCTCAAATTCCAACAGCTTCTTTATTTTGAAGATTTGACATTTATTAGAACAACAAAATATGGTACATAATAATTAATTATGACCAAATGAGATTATATATTTTATTGTAACAACAAAATAATTAATAAAATATTATATTTTTGTAAAAATTTTGTTGGAGCCCTTGAAGAATTAAATTTTGGAAAATGAAAGCTTTGTTGCAAATTTAGGAAAACAATGCTCATTTTTCTTCTCCATCCCCATTTTAGGGAATGAGATGAGGAAGCCGTTGGACCTAAAAAGTGTAATTTTTACTTTAAACTCATGTATTTGGTTTATTTTCCATTTAGTAGTATTAGACTATTTGATATTTCGTTGTGTTTTGGAATTAGTTTTTGATGGAGATTGATAGCATGTTTTGAGTTCTTTATGTTTTCATGCTATTGATGATGTTTGAGTAATTTTAGATCGTTCATGCTTTTGATTGACAACTTATAATCTGTGATTTATATATATGTACCATTATTTGTGTTGGCTCCGGACGGTAGGACATGAATTCGATTCGTAAAGAGTTATAAATTGCATAGCAGATGCTATAATAGTTAATTCGGTACATAAAAAGTATTCTATTATGTTCTTGTTCTTGCTCTAAGTGATTCTTATGCATTGACTCCGACTGGTAGGATGTTTTAAGATGATATTAGAGGTTTGAGTAG
The DNA here is from genome assembly GCA_951800085.1 of Comarum palustre. Lineage (NCBI taxonomy): Eukaryota > Viridiplantae > Streptophyta > Magnoliopsida > Rosales > Rosaceae > Comarum > Comarum palustre. The sequence goes on along the minus strand of OX637578.1, from coordinate 21,482,206 downwards.
ATAATAGTTAATCTGGTTGGTAAAACTACTTGAACATGAGAACTTGATTGGATTGATAGTATGCATGATCTAGGTTGCTTGGATTGAAGTAGTATGATAGCATGATAAGCCTTTGAATGCTATTTGTGTGCAAAAAAGATGACCATTGTATAAAGTAGTTTAGATTTTTGTTTTTTTTTAGTTTAGGATTTTCGTCACTATTTTGTCCCCTGTTTTATTGTATTTCATTTCCTTACCAAATAAACTCCGAATACCTTGAAATTTTGTACAGTTGTGTATATGTATGTCTACTATATCTCTGTAAATTTTCATAATTTTCGAGTGGTTTAGTTTAGGTTTTTATTTAGGTTTTCGACTGTTGTTCGTTAGGAACAGTAGTCACTTTTGTAATTATTTTTAGTTTATAATAACTGTTGTGATTTATACTAACGCTTATTTTGCAGGTATCCTCAATCCCCAGCCCTATACGATACCCTACTTGTCTTACGCTACTAACGATAAAAAGAGTTTATTTGATGCAGGCTTAAAAACCCGCCGTCAACGAGGCACATCAAGTAGCTTGAGCTCCACGATTTCATCATTCGAGGATGACGGTGCTATGTTGGAACCAGTCGCAGGCTTGCTTCTTTCTCAGATTGGAGATGAAAGGGACATTGCCTTGTGTAAATTTACGGGGAGGAGAGATGAAGAAACTGAGGAATGGGAAAACAAAAAGGAATTGAGAAATTTTGTGTAAGGAAATGTTTGAGCTTTTTAATAGAAGAGGTGTTGGACTTTTGGGTATCAAAGGTATTTTGGGTTTAGGGAAAAAAAGTAGTTCAATTCTCATGTATTTCATCAATTCATTATCAATTTAACTCGTCGGGCATGAGTTTCGGGCTCAAGACCGAAATTATTAACTGCGTTTAAATTGATGAACGAGCGTCATGAGTCTTCGTAATTCTCCACACCACACTCATTTCTACAAACCTCGATGATGTGTGGATGTGGTTTGGGTCCACATCTATAGACATGTGTGCTTGGCGGGTCAAAATCAAGTACTAAAATCAAACTATGAATTTTTTGCATAAATTGCGTAAGAAATCATAGCATGGCAAAATGCTTGATTTTTCAAGTATCAACACAATCTCAACATTATTTCTTCAAATGTAGTTGTACAAGTAAAGGAAAGGTAGATTATACCAACTAAACACTAAATAACCACTACACATATCTAGGTAAGGATAGGCTTCAAATCTATATGAAGATGCAAGATAATGATTGTCATCAAATATTCCATGTGAATCAGTTAGGAATGCGAGTTTCTCGAAATTTTCTTTTGTAAGTTTTGTCTTCGTACTTTTATGAACGAAAAAGAAAAATATTATGATTGAGACGTTTAAAAAATTACAAATCCAGTTTCCCATATTACAAATCCAGTTTTGTTTTATTTCCCTGTGGAGAGAGGATTGCTTACAGAACTAGCGGACTATTGGGCAGGTACTTGTCACTTTCCAAAAACTAGTATCCTGGGCCAGAAGGTCCATTAAGTTGAAGCCCAAACTGTCATCTTTGGCAGTGACACCAACACCCAATTCGTGAATCCTAATCTTCGTTGGATTAAACGAATCCTGGCCGCTCAACCAGTCGGCTCGCCTTATAAAACAAGTCGAGAGACGCTGAGAGTTCTAGGGCTAAATTGAATTGGGGATTTTTCTTTCTCACCTGACCCAAGGTACGCACTTTAACCCATCTTCTCGTCTGTTTCTCCCACACATCGATAACCCGTTACGGATTTTGATTCTTTTTAGCTGCTGTTTGATTTAAACCGGTTTCAATATCTTCGAAGAAGTTTAAAGATCCGTGATTCATAAATTGTTAATTACAGAATGTAATCAGTGTTTTCTGGCTGTGATTCTTGAAAGAACAAAAAAATTATGTGCCCAGATTTTAATTGGGCTGATTTTCGTTTCCAAAACGTTGAATTGGGGTCTTTAATTTTTATGTATTTTGGTGTTTAAGGTTATTGTTCAAGGAGTTTGAAGAAGGTTGTAAAGGCTTGGGTATCAATGTGTTGATGTATTCTAATTGCTTTACTGCAGACTGAAGATGCCTCGCTACGATGATCGATATGGGAATTCTCGTCTGTATGTTGGTCGCTTGGCTTCACGCACCCGGACGCGTGATCTGGACAGGCTTTTCAGCAGATACGGGAGGTAAGTTTATATGGTTTTTCAGTTTTGAGCATTATCATCAGATATGTGTTTTAAGCATTATCATCATATATGCATTAAATTGGGTGGAAATGGATAATCCTATGAATGTGTGTTGTGAATTTAGATGTTAAAGAATGAAAGATTAATTAGTTTATGAGAGTTGTTAGAAATTTGCACCAAAACTGTTGGGAACAGTTCAGTTCCTTACCAAGCTTGATAATGTGCTTGGTTTAATATGAGTTTTCATCATCTTTTGTGTGGGAGCGCTTTGCCCCTGGGTCTGGTGTTTTCTTAACTTGAATGATCTTGTTGAAGGTTTCCTGGGGTTTGGCCTTACTTGGAGGTCTATGACTCTGGTGAGAGGGTGATGGCCTTGGTGTAATTGGTGGAAATCCTTGCCGAGTGTATAGGAGACTTTGGCGATTCTTTCTGTAGTCTTATTGCATGTTTTTATGCAAATGGCAACAAACTCAATCTGGTGTTTTGTTCGTCTGTGATGGGCGAAGTACCATACACTTGAAGTTCTTAAGTAATGATAGCCTTACTGTTTCTGGTTTCTGGCCACCATTTACGCAGAGTACGAGATGTGGACATGAAGCGCGAGTTTGCATTTGTTGTAAGTTCTCTTTCCTCAAATTTACAAATGTTTTTGTTTAAACTGTTCTGAGAAATTGGACCTTCGTTATGAATTCACATCGATTGACTATATTTCATGGATACTATGTTGGCTTTGCTCTCACCTCTTGTTACAGGAATTTTATGATCCGCGAGATGCCGATGATGCAAGATATAGCTTAGATGGTAGGGAAGTTGATGGTAGTCATCTGATTGTTGAGTTCGCTAAGGGCGTAAGTTTCAGTTTCCTTAGCTTGTGTAGAAGTTTTTGTATCATTCATGAAACTGATATCTTCATGCTTCTTTTACTTTTAATAGGCTCCACGTGGTTCCCGGGAATACATGGGCAGAGGTCCACCACCTGGATCTGGGCGCTGCTTTAATTGTGGTATTGATGGCCACTGGGCTCGTGATTGTAAGGCCGGTGATTGGAAGAATAAATGTTATCGCTGTGGCGAAAGAGGCCATATTGAGAGGCAGTGCAAAAATAGCCCAAAAGAATTAAGGTGGTTACATACTTACTAGACTTGTTTCGTTGATTATTTTTCTTTGCCTCTCCTGGGTGAATTACTTTCAAATTTACATCTAACATTGTTTATTATATAATTGCAGGCATGAGCGGAGTCGCTCACGTTCTCCTCGCGGTAGAAGTCGCAGCCCAAGTTACAGTCGTAGCTACAGGTTTGTACAAGTATCCTGATTCCTTTAATGTTGTTCAAATATTTTCAGATTCAGATGGTTGATGTTTCTTTGAAAATATGCATGTATACTAATCAACTGGATCACTTTTTGTTTCTAGCCGATCAAGATCCTCACCAAGGAGAGAACGAAGCTTGGAAAGGGAGTATAGATCTCGGAGCCCTTCTTATAGAAGCCGCGATCTTAGCATGAGTCCAGTGCCCTCGAAGGGGAGGCAGCGCGGCCTTACACCCGAGGATGATAGCCCTCGTGGAAGGCGTAGTCCTTCTCCTAGAAATGGCAGCTTGGGCCCCAGAGATGGTAACAAAAGCCCTTCCCCTAAGAGCAGAAGTCCTAGCCCTGACCATGAGATTGGTAGCCCTGTTCGCCCTTCTGCTAACGGCCGGAGCCCCAGCCCCAGCCAGAAGGAGGATATGAGCCCTGTTTATGAGGATGATGATGACAACCGCCGCTCCCCTTGATGTTGATGGTTTTAAGTGATAAAGAACATTGGTCTGTTGAACAAACTTTTGAGTCTGCAAGACATTTTAGTGATGGTACCATGTGCTTTGTTCTGAGCAGATTTGACTTGCTTGTTCTGTGACGTATTTTAGAACTCATGAAGTTTATTTTTATCTGTTATTATATTATCTTATAGCACCAATTTTTAATCAAACCATTTCTGGGCTTGAATAAATGACTTCAAAATTGAGGTGGTTTATCATATATTGGATTTGGATAATCGGGTATTGTTGTCGTTTGCTGATTCTTACGCCATGACAGCTGACCAATACAATACAGAACATGATCATATATATTGGAAATCGATGATTCCTTATCTTTGTTGGGAGGTCATTGCCTCAGACTTCCGTTGGTTTCAAATTCAGTTTGGTCGGTCAGTTATTGGCAGGCTAAACTGATTAAATTTTTTATGTGAAGTTAATTGGAGTTGAATCTCAATCTTATTTTGAGTTAGAGTGAAAGCTGTTAAATCTCAATCATATTCAGTTAAGAGCAACATACAGACAGAAAAAGCACCCAAGTGAAGTGCTGCTTGCTTGTTTGTATAATACTGAAGATGTGATACTGAGTTTCTATGCTTGGTTGCTTTTAGAACAAAAACTGGGCATGTGAGTTCTGAATCTGTAACTCAAAATATGTATCTCTGCACTTGCCTTTACAGTTTAATCTCAATTTGCTCTACCTTAACTCAAAATATTTTGGATCTGTTAAAGCTCTGGTAAGGTTGACGAATATGCCTTGTGTGTTCAAGCCTTCTAGGTTTGAAGCCTCAAGTAATATAGTTGGGTTGCTTTTCTACTCTTACATTCTTGACACTCACGGTGGTACTTGAATCTTTAAATGTATATATGCTCACTAATACATGCTAGCCCCGAAGCCACAAACCCACATAAGGCTCCAGAATAGCCATGGGTCTCTTCAACCACTTCGTCCATGCCTTGCACTGTCACAACCTCTGCGCTGATCACCACCGCCGCCCACCCCGCCTGCTTTGTCGCGCCCGACTCCGCTTTATTCTACGTGTGACCTTATTCTCAGCATATGCAAGGGTTTGTAAGACTAAATCCATGGCTTTTTTCTGAGACTTCAGAGATCGAATTCGAATTTTTGATCAATATGTGGACAGTGTCGGGTTGCCTCTGATATGATCATATTCCCTTTCCTTTATCAGTTATGAAGGGGTAGAACAATTGCCATACTTACAGCTGTGAAAATTGGCTTAGCGAATACGAGCACTCCTTTGGTCACTGTTGGGGAGATGAGTACTTCTCTCTCGGAAATGGAATTCAGAAGAATGAAGATGGCAGTGAGTTGAGGAAGGAGGAAGAAGACTGGGAGATGTGAGCAACAGTATTAAAGTAGTTATGGGCACGAACTCACACAAGAAGACTACCCTGCTTTAAGTACTTGGTCTTTTGGTTCTTGGTTAAGTGTAGGGAAAGCTGATTCTCATGGCTACAATGAGCAAGAATCCAGAACTTCGATTTCTTACTATCCGGCGGAGATTGCAGTCTGAAAGTGTTCTTGGTTACTGCCCTTGCTTGTATCGATAATGTTCTTTGAAACGAACCGAAGTACATTGTGAGCTTTGCTAATCTCTTTCACTTGCATCTCTCTACCCGTGCATCTCATTTATCCAAAAATATTCACAATATATGTAACTTTGTATTTTTTTTCTTTCTTCACAACGGCAAAATTTGTGTAAGATCAACTTACTGTAAGGTAATCAAATTCATGTAACTAAGTCCATTATCAAATTACATGATCAAGCCCTAATTCATCTTCAATGTCATCACCCTCTTCAAACAGCTTCATGAACCGTGCTTGTTCTTGCTGTCGCTTCTTCTTTTGCCAGTGCTTATATCCAACAACTGCTCCAGCAATACACACAGCTAACACGACAATAATGATGAATACCACTAGAGCAATATGCATTCCCTTTCCCTTTGATTCTTCATGAGACTCGCTATTGGATTTGGATCCTACAAACAGTGGCAAAATAAAATAAAAAAGTTACAAATCTGGACATCAGTTGTAAACTATAAAGTAGCTTGAATTCAATTACATATGTATGATTTCATCTCTTTTGCACGATTCTGATTTTGTTCAACTGTGAAGTTCAGTGCGCCCAATTCGTAATTACGTAGCATCAAACCAAGGTATTACAGCAACCAGAGAAGGAAATTCCCAAATTACAGAGACACATCACGTAATTAAGAATTAAGAATCATGTGCAACTCTGGCTTAAGCTATTTATATAACCCCCTAGAATTTCCCAATGGTCTAAAAGGCGCTAGGCGATAGACGGGCGGCGACCCATAGCCTAGCGTCTAGACAGCCTAGGCGGGGACTAGGCGGAGATTAAACGATTTACTTTTTTCATATTTATTAATTAAAAAAATATATTTTATGTACTACAATATTCAAAAACAGTCAAATATGGATAAATTATTCAACATAAATCTTGTTAGATATATTTATAAAATAGATTATAGCCAAAATTTAGCATAACTTCATGTACAAGTGAGCAACAACAATAACAAACACATAGACTTCTAATTCTAAAAACATCATTTACTTTTATACTCTCATGCTCCCCACAATGTAACAGCCCCACCACCAAATATAAATAAAATTAGCCGGAGAGATATAAACCCTAGGCAGCGTCTAGGCGGGCTAGGCGGCAGCCTAATTGCCCACAGCCTGACACAAAAGCCTTGAAGAAAAACGAGGCGGCTTGTTGCAGCCTAGAGCCTAGGCATGGATTAGGCGGTGCTAGGTGAGGCCTTTTAGAACCATGGAATTTCCTAGCTATTCATTTGATGCTTACAAATGGTATCAATCTGAGATATAAGCAACAGTGAATTTAACTCAACATTCCAAACAAGGAATGAGAGAGCCAAATGAGCTCGTAAAGTGAATTTTGACTCTGAGTTCAAGTACAGAACCCAGCGTCATCCCAAATCAGGGAACAGGGTGATGAGCCAAAAAGTTCAACTAAAAGCTCATCTCAGATGTGAAACAAAACATCCTTATTACCAGAAACTATGCATGTGGGGGGAGATAAGCTCGAAAAGTTCAACCAAGCTCATGTCACATGTATATCTAAATCTACCCAGTTTTGGGACAAAATTAATTGTAGGCATGAGGGTGATGAGCTCGATAAATTCAGCTGAGCCCCTCTCAAGTGTGAACTTAAATCTAATCATTTAATAGCACAAAGTTTTTGCCATCTAAAATTATGCATGAGAAATATGAGCTCAAAAAACTCAACTGAGCTAACCCCAAAGTGAGTTAAACTACAATATGTTGAAGGATAACATTCATCCAAACTAGGCATGACGGAATGAGAGAAACAATATCACTCACCAGTGGTGTCACACTTTGGACACAAAAACGTTACATTGAATTCGTCTTTGGCGATTCGCCGGAATTTTCCATTCTTACCAGAGAAATCAGAAGGACACAACTCCCACTCCTCAAATACATCATCTGATTTGATGACATCCTCCTCATAAAACCCACACCGTTTACACTTCTTACCTTCAAGCTTAGTTAAAGGCTGAAACCACAAACATTCACAAAGCTCAATAAGATCGGAACACGCGATTCTAATTCACAATTTAAGATGAACGTACCTGCCAAGACTCTTGGCCGTTGAACTTATACAAGACCTTCTTGTCCTTGACGTCCGGCAACACCGTCTTGTTCTGGTCGCCTTTGCATTTGAAATAAACCGTCGGCTCATTCAGCAGCTCGTGCGTGCTGTATATCTCAATCGAATCTAGCGTCACAGTCGCCGATAGGACGCATCCTGCAAACACGTACAAAATTTTCAATTTCCACACAAAACGGCGCCGTTTCAGGTGGATTCAGTTTGGTTTACCTGGAAAGCAGCTGAGGAAGACGCAGAAGGCGAGGTAATTGATCGGAACCCTGGAATTCAGCTGATTCCGAATCGGCATAATCGTCGATTTTATTATTGCGATTGCGAAACTCTGGAGTGTCTCGGAGGAGATTATCACGGCGTGTAACTCCTGTGTGGGTTTTGCTCGAAGACCACCGCGAGAGGGGCAATTTGGTCTTTGCCGTGGCGGTGGGTGCAGAGGTTTGGAAGAATGGAATCTGTGGTTTCGTGTCTGAGCTCAAGAGAGAAAACAAAGCGGGGTTGTTGACTGGACCGGTTCAGGCTTCGCGCTATTCTACCAGGTTGACCACTAGTATTTAAATGCCGCGTAGGTTTAATTGCTCAAAATTAATTAATTATTTTTTTACAATTAATTAAGTAATTTCTTTATGTAAATGATGTTTGTTTAAAAAATTTGAGACATTAAGGGCCCCACTGAGTCTCCTGTCTTGGTTAGTATTTTAACCAATGTATATGTGTCTCATTGAATTCTATGTTGATATTAATCGGATTCTATGGAATATTTTTTATGTGCAACTCTAAATGTTTACTTCTTCATATCTGTGCAACTTTTCAAATGGGAACAAGTATTTCCTTATCTCTTCCATTTTAAATTCTATTAAAATGGAGTTGAAAAGATTTGAACTCTCGTTGCCCATGACTTAACCATCTTTACTAAGATTTTATTTATGTAATATGTGTAATTTGTACATATATATATATTTAGTATAACAATTTTGCAGGTTATGAAAATGAGATTTACTTGAAGGTTAAAAAATTTTAGACAATTTTTCATCATTGTACATTATAAATGAATATAAATTTTATATATGATATATTTAAAATTTCATAATCTTGATATCTCAGTCGAAAACTCAAATGTTCGGACCATTGATATTTAAAAAAACATTACAATAGATAAGAAATATATTCAAAAAAAATTATTTTTTATATTTTTTATGCGTGTCTAAGTAACCTAAAATTCCTTGCTAGGCCAGTATATATTTGCAGGGAGAGTTTCTAATGAGAACCTTATAATGATGATCAAGTGAGAACTTTCAAATGAACGGTTGGATCAAGGTTTTCTTTTAATTAATATTTTCTAATTCTCATGTGCATATCATCCAACCGTTCATTTGAAAGTCCTCACTTAGTCCTCAATATAAGGTCCTCATTAAAAGCTCTCCCCATATTCGCATATCAACACATACATATATAATTACCCGCTCTCGGTCTCCATGTTCATAGTGTGTTTTGGCACTTCTTAATAACGTGACAATTAGTTTCTTATGAATGCAAATTTCAATTCTTCTAAAAATGTTATTGGAATGGCCGAATGGGCATGCATAATTTAAAGTTTTAAACGTCTTTGGTAGTGAAATCTATATCTGCAAACAATAGAAAGTTTTGTCAATAGAAACAAAAGCACGATCATATTTTGCACCGATTTTAAGCTAAGATATTGAAGAAAATTAAAGATATGATATATCATCTACTTGTCTAAGCTCCCTATATCTAACGAAGGTCAGAATCTAAACTCTGAATCATATATACTATTACTAATTGTAGTGAAAGTGCTGGTGTTATTCCAGAGTAGTTCATTGATCTTGCATTTTATTACTTCGAAACTGACTGGTACATGGTGATGGTGATGCAATAATATTGCGCAATAATATTGCACAATAATCTAACACTTGACATATAGCTACTATATCCTCTCATATTGGTTTCAATACGCAATTCTGTAACTAAAATATTATTCTGCGGAGAAGACCTTGGTCTCTAACTGATAAGCTTTGGTAAAGAAGGCAGGCCAACAAAGATAGGTAGACAATATGCTGCTAATTGTAGATGCACCAATTAGAAAGTTCATGACAACAATCTGGAGCTGAATCGCCTCCAGAGGAGAAGCTCCTCCCATTATGAGGCCAGTCATTGCTCCAGGAAGTGAGATCAGACCTACGGTTTTCGCGTTGTCTAGAACCGGAGACAACGATATGACTAAAGCTCGCTTCACCTGCTGAAGTGTTGCTTGGCGTGGTGTTGCTCCTAGAGCTAGCGCTGTCTCCACCTATAAACCAAAATCCTCCATAAATTCGTATTAGCTTTCCAACACGATTAAAATTAGACAATTGGATTAGGTGACACATTTACATGACAGAAATTAAACGTACCAAGTTCATCTGTGTGCGGATATCATCTCGCAGTCTTTTCATTGTGACCCCAGTCACCGTCATTGCATTTCCGACCATCATTCCGGCAACAGGGATAATATATCTTGGAGTGAACGGGAAGACATTGAGCACGATAAGAAGGAACATTGTGATTGAAGTTCCAACCAGTATTGATGCCCCTGCAACATATTTCCCTCTAGGAACATGTTTAGCCCTCTGACCTGCTGTGTAGCCAGCAACAGAGACCTGAAGCAGAGTAACTACATAAAGTCACAATTATTCAAAAAAATTGAAACAAGCATGACAGTTAATTGGCATGAAATTAGTTTGAAGTGTTTTCTGAGTATTATGAAACTGGATTCCTCCATTTATAATTGAATAAATGGTTAAGCTAAATCCAAGTGAAACAGAGTGAGTTTCTCTGTTTTGGTATATACCAAGAAACAGAGCAAAAACAGAGACGTCAAAAACCAAAATTGAACCATACTACAAGCTAGAAAAGCTTAATCCATGAAGGCGAAGGGTATTGAGCTTTTGCAGAAATCAAACACTATAGACAAGAAGAGAGACAGAGAGAGACGAATTACCATGAACATGTAAGCAAGGACGATCCAAATGGCATTATCCCTAGTGAAAATGAACTGCAAAACAAACCCAATAATGGAAAGCTGCACAAACGCCCTGGCAATAGAGTAAACCATCTCGCCACCCAAACCGAGCTTCTGTAAATACGACAGCACCACCGCCAGCAATACCACCACGGTGGCAGCCAAAGGCTTCACCATCCCCTTGAGGAATTCCACCATCCATGAGAACTCCATTTTGCCGAGAGCGTCAAAAAAAGGAAGAAGAACCTGGTTAGCATAGATGCCTTGTAGGGGTAGTGATGATGCCGTGTGGTTTAGCGTGGTGAAGGAGAAGAGTGACGAGGAAGATGATGCCATTGACGAAAAAGGAAGAGCACTGAGAATATTATAGTTTAGAGAGACAAATAGAGAGGAGAAGCGACCTTCCCCTGAGAGGGTTGAGTTACTGGTGGAGTTGTTAACGTGGGAGTAGTGGTTTTCGAAGAGAGCTAATTAATTAGGGTGGGATTAGAGTTAATGATTGAGTTAATTAAGATTCCGTAGTGTTGTTACGGTTGGGTTGTACGTACGACCGTAACGAAAGGACTGATTCGACTGGGAACGGCTTGTACTGCCGTTTGGTGTTTTGCGGGGTCGGCTGGACGGTGTCTGGGGACATGTTGCCTGTGTTGACGTGGCAACCATCCAGTGGTGGGTCGTTTTTTTTAAAATAAAAATAAATTCTATGTATGTATTTGACAATTTGGTAATAGTTAAGGGGACGAGTGGTGCCAAAATAAATCAGATTAAGCATGTTAACAATCTTATTATATAAATCATTGGTACACTATTTGGACAATTATAACGTATGATGCTAAAATTGTTATATCTGAGGACTGTTTTATAAATGAGTGACCCAAGAGACACCACATTTTTATATAAAATTATAATACCAAATGATGTGGCATAGCACATATCATTAGCTTTAACTAGTAATTTCTAAAATAAAAAATAAATTTATTATTTTAATAATACAAGTAATTTCGTTTAAAAAAATCTAAAAGCCTAAAACTCATATTAAGAAGAAAATGGTGTCGTTCCCCAACCCCATATCAGATCAATTAACCATCCTTTTCTCATTTGTTTTGCTTTGTTTACTTGGTATAAATAGACGAGATCTAAGTCTACTGATATGAACTGATATAACATTACCATTATAACCAGGATCCAGAATGTGGTCTATGATGTTATGTGTTTTTATATATCCAGAAGTTCTTAGTCATACTAGTTTGTGTTGAGTTTGCTGCTTTTCTAAATAAGTACAGATCTTCTATGGGGTATTGGTATATAAGGAAGAGTTCTATTAAAGACTTTTTTGTTGAGCATTAATTGAAAATTTTTTTGTTTCATCTTATTTTCAATCTCATATTCAAATCTCGACCGTCTAGTTTGTAGATATATATGAGTGGCTCATCTATACTCATATATATATGAGTCTTCATATCATCACAAAATTCCATTGATTTATATTGAAAAATTGATTATTATCTCGGAAGAACATAAGGGTTTAAGAAATGAGATAGGAAGATGATCGAACTCATTAAGCTGAAATAATATATGATTTGGTAGTAAAATCAAATTGATGTGTTTCAATTAAGAGAATAGAAAAAAGAAGAAAAAAAACAAGAACTACAGACTATTGTTATACAACAACGTCGTCTGTGCATAATGACTGAAAGAGTGAAAATGGAGAATGGAACATTTGGCTTTTAGAAGAGGGAGGTGTTTTAATTTTATATTGTTTGTAACTTATAGTTTTAATGTCATTCTCAAAAAATCTTATAGTTTTAATGTAAATTTATGAAAATACATTCTGGAAAATCAATGAGTCAAAAATAATTTCATGTCAGCTTCCACATCATTTAGTATGCAATTTTTGGACTCCCTAGCATTTTTCTTTATAAACTTGTCTAAATGGTCTGAAGTTAAATGAATATATGTTTGGTGTGTATGTTTTTCAAGAATTTTCGGTATACGTAGTTCAACTTGAAATTAGTTTTGTAAGACGTTATAAGCTTTAAATATTTTTGCCCATTTGCATGGGTACCGAATGAATTCAATTACTAGTGTATAATCTTAATGTATTAGTTGGGGAGGAGATCGTATTTTCACATTGACATATATAAATTATAGTTATTTCAAGTTTCTTCTAATATCTTACACGAATGATGATTAAACAAGGTGAATGAATTTTCATATTTATCGAGTTATGAACTCATGATGGATATAGATTCCAAATCCCTGAAAAATGACAGCTTTCCTCTCTCGCTTGGAGGCAGAAAACCCTTACCCTAGGGTTCTGCTCGTCCAGTCGATCCTCTGAGGGGTCTTTGCCCTCACTTGACGCCTCTCATGTGCCGTCAAGATTCCTAACCTCCGAGGGGTCTTTGCCCTCACTTGACGCTTCTCATGTGCTCTCTTTGAGAGCATGCAGGCATTTCAAGATGGGATCTCTTTCTGGTCGGGTTGTCGATCAGTTGTTTTGGGCGGTGTTCGGATGACGAGTTCAGATGTTGTTGGGGCAAAGTCGGATTGGAGGAGATTGACTTCTGGTTTGTGCAAGCCTATCAGAATTTGGGATCCGGGCACTCATGGATTCGACGGGAGGCCGTGTTCAACTCGGGTCGACGATTTGATTGGGCATGCGATGAGGTTTTTAGCGTCGGATGTCGTGGACTCGACTGAGCCTGAGTCGGTACTGCTTCGATGAAGTTCGAGCAAATCGACGATTAGAGACAATAAGAGGTGTCGTGATGAGGGCGGATCAAGGCACCCGCTGGTGGAGGATGGCTAGACGACGACGGTGGTCTGTGAAGAGGAGATTGTTGAGGTCGTCGCGGGCATAGGGGTGGCAGCTACGATGTGATAGAGGCTGAAATGCGCAGGTTCGATCTAGGTGCCTAAATCAGATTTGATTTCGAGCTTGGGCTGGCATGGGCCTGGTATAAATGGTGTGGGCTTTCTTCAGGCCTTTCTACTGCTGGGCCTGAAGTTGGGACCGAGATGTCTGGTTATGGATTATGTGGGCTCTGATTCTCTATTGGATTGGAGACCCAAAGTTACGGTTCTTGTTCTTGAGGGTTCGATTTCCTTCCAAGTTTCTCATACCTTAGGTGGACTTCGCTCTCGCGGGAGTCACATCCCTCTCTTTTGACAGGGTGCATCTCTCTTGTTACGGTTACAATCCTGGTTAAGGTGACTACTGTATTTACACTGTTTCCATAATATATGCAGTGCAGGATGCCTTGCCACATCAAGTCATATGGTTACTTTTTATTCTAGATGTGTTTGAACATCTTGTTATGTTCTTTACTTTAGATACTTTTATGTATCTTGTTTTTTTATTGTTTTTTTCTGATATAATAAGTAATTTAATCACTGATTTTATATGATTTTTATCATCGATAAAAGCTTATCGTCTAATAATAAAAAAATAAACTTATGATGGATGTCACCACACTAAGTATGATAGTTTTAGTAGATACTGTCATGTTAATCTTGCATCGTTTGGCACATAAGATTTGAGAAATCTTGAGTCATGGATTATGTATGATTCATTATCATCATAATCAAGTACGTACATGGTTGGTGTGGAATATTACAAAAAAAGTTCCACTCGCAAAGAATCAAAACATATTGGAGCTAATACCAACCCATGTACGGACATTCTTAAATTGTTTTGGCATTCCCTACCAATATGCACCATAATCTCTAGAAAACGAGATCGAGCTGACGAGCCATTTACCTAATACGATTTTGTATAATATCCAAACATCTGGAATTTGTACAGGGCATTACTAAAGTAATTGGAAGGTGGATAACGAAGGAATCGGTGTGTAGTAAATAAGTGAAGGAATACATTAGTTCATAATGAAGGGAGAGAAGGTGAAGAATAAGTTGTCCATGTGATGTCAAGTATAAGGTTTCTAGATCATTTGATTTACTGTATAGACTTAAAAATTAAATAGATGAGATGCTAAAATATAATTAAAAATTAAATATTTAAATCATAAATCGAAAAGACATCTCTATCTATTAGCCTAAAATCCAAACCCAAACCTAAATTTAAAATTTAGGCCACCCAAATCTATAGTATTGAAACCTATATTTGTATCTCCAACCCACAAACCTATAACTTATGGTAAGTTTGGATTTTGCATTTCCAACCCATTTAATTTATGAATTTTATACTATTATTTAATCACAAATAAAAAATCTATAGCTCCTGAATAATTATTTCATATATTTATGTCATCTAAATTATAAAGTAAATAAGATTTTTTTTTCATTGTTCGATGGTCATCTTATATGTACACGTGCTCAAAGTCGTAAGTAAATAAAATTTTACTGATTGTCATGGTGGTGGTAAAAATGCGTGGTAAAAATTATGTAGTAAAACGTTTTTTTATTGATTGTAGATCGTCATCACGTGCCTTTGAGAGGAACGCGCACTTTCGTTGGGCAACCTTTTGTCCTTGGCTCGTATCTTTCTCTAGCCTTCAATGTACGTGCTCCGTCTCTCTTCTTCCATGGCAAGTGGGATGCGGGGTCCACTTGATAAGCTGAGTGAAAATATAGGATTCTAAAAATTTAGTTTTAGTATAGTATCAATATAATTTATATCAAAATTAATTTTTGAAAAAAAAATTTAAGTTAATTTTTCTTAAATGATAGAGGCAAGGTTTACATCATGTATTTATGTGATTTTTTAAAACCAGTGTTTATATGATTTTTGATGATAACATATTTAGATAGGATTTTCAAGTGTCGCTTGTCTGTCTGAAAGCAAGTCTCTAGATTCCTGATTAGATATAATGTTGACGTGGAAAAATTAATCATTATGGGCTCTTATCAGAATTTCAGATATGATTTATGAATGCCACATGTCCAGTTGAGATCAACTCTCTAGATTTCAGATTAGATTTTCTACATACATGGCGTTTTATCTATAGCTTCAAACCTCAATAAATGGTTGGTTTCAGATGCATAACTCACTATCTCATCTATCTCTTCTCTAATTCTTTGTTTTGGTCATCCCTTTTCATTACATTTGAGCAATGAATTCCAACTGGTTTTCTCAAAACAATGAGAGACAATGTGAAGATAAGGAAGAAGATGAAGAATATGATGTGTAGAGGAGAAGAAATACAACACAAGTTATGGTGGAAGTAGCAAGCTGGTTCGCTACTAATCCACTCTAATAGCAACCTTAATGGGGTGGTTCTGTTCTAGGATGTGCAACCTATTATCGATCTCGTGAGGTAGCTAATGAAAAATTATTAAAACATTATTTTGTAGCTAACCTAGTGTACCCTGCCAAAACTTTCAGACGATGATACAGGATGAGACGTGAAGTGTTCCTCTGCATGTTAGAGCATATCCAGACAGTCGACCCATACTTTAGGCAGTCACAAGATTGTACTGGGCGTCTGGGCTGTGGAAAAATTGTCCATTCGGATGGTAAGGGAGCTTTAACGGCAAAATAAGGAAACCAACTGTTGTTTTGGAAGCTGTGGCTGGTCCTGACACCTGGATCTGGCAAGCTTTCTTTAGAATCCCGGGAGCCCAGAATGACCTCACTGTTCTTGGACGTTCCCCATTATTTGATGCTGGCACAGCAGGTCAGTCACCACAACTTAACTATTCTGTCAATGACACTCCTTACAAGTTTGGATATTTCCTTGCTGATGGTATTTACCCTAAATGGGCGACACTGGTGCAATCTATTAGACAACTTGAGAATGAGCAAGAGGAGTGTTTCTTCACTAAACATGAGGCGTACTGTAAGGATGTTGAAAGGGCATTTGAAATTTACAATAATTATGCAACCTGTAAGAGGGTGAGATAAAGATTCATTATCTATTATTATGTTGGCTTGTATTATACTGTATAATATGATTATGGAGGACGAGCGACATGACTATTATCATGGTGAGTCTGATGATGATGAACTAAACCCAAATAGGTCAAGGAGAGCTCATGAAAGAATATACGATGGCCCAATCTTACCGGTTAATCCAAGAACCAGGAAAATTACAATGGCCGAATACATGTCTCGTTACCGAAGGGTATGCTCTCATACCAGAAACATTATGTTTCCGGGTAAACTCGTGGTCCCTTTAGCGGGTGGCACGGCTCCAGAAATAGTGTACTTCCTTGTATTCCGAGTTTTCCTGTGTAAAGAACAAACACGTCAAAGAGGCGTCCCCGGGTTTACCGAGGGAAGCCACTCCGATGCTTAAGTTAGACACTGTCAATTAAGCAGAAAACTCAAGAATAGTCAAGAAGTTGCGCGTCCTCTTACCGGGAGGCCCACGCTGGTATTTATGGTAGCATTAAAGGCAACCTGCCTTGTCCTTTTCCAATGTGGGAACAAACTCCCTTGCTTTTCCTTAACTTTACGATGAACTGGGCCCTGACAAAGGACCCAGAGTGGCTTCTCATATCTGATTGGGCTTTCACCCTGTAAACAACACTTCAAGCACAATAAACAATGCATATTTAATTATTGACCAGACATTTGGAGGTACTTTCTTGAGTTGTAACCCGGTAAAGGTGAAATATTAGGTTCCACCTATAAACAAGTCCCCCAAGTCCTCAGTCAAGGGGTACGCTTGGGTGGGGACTTAAAATCTTTTCTTTACCGGGTTACAAAGTTAGCTACCAAACCCGGGGTACCCAGTCCCCCAAGTCCGTACGCAAGCGTAACCCGTAGACACTCTCTACGTTGAGAATTCAAAACGACGTCTCCGGGTTGTAGTGGGGGGAAACTGAAAAGTTTTTCGGTTTTGTGAAGCGGCATGCGTGACACGTGTCGTTTCCCTTGAGAAACTGAAACGTCCCTTCAGTGCACGCCCCTAACTGTATAAATAGGGGTTGAGGGTGACAGTTTTGTCTCACCTCCAAACCGATAACTTTTTCGTGCTTTTTGCTTTCGCTCTTTTTTGTCGCTGTTTCTTTTGATTCACAAACTCAAATCGATCTCAAAAACCCCTTCAAACCCTCATAAGTAAGGTATGGGTCCTCCCCCCTTCCTTGTTGTGTGTTTCGAAATGACTTTTGTACTGTTTCTGGGTTCCGAAGAAGGTTTTTCTGGGTTTCTACGTTATGCTGGGTGGTTTTTTAACTTGTGGTCGCCGGGTTATCTGGGTTTCTGTTGACATCCCCGTGTTTTGTGTTTTGCAGATGGCCAACGAAGCAATGGACACTCACGTCCCCGAGTTTGCCTCTGTAACCTTCACTGATGGGACCGCTCTCGACCCTCCCGGGTACTCACTGACAGCGGAGGAGATCGTGGAACTAAGGAGCAACTGGAAAATCCCCGAGTCCGTTGAAATACAGCCCTTAGAACCCGAGGACCAGTTCTTCGCTCCCGGGGATGGGTGGACGCTGTGCCACGAGTATCAGCTACGCTGCGGCCTGTCACTCCCGCTAAAGGTAGAGGTGCAGTATCTCCTAGCTGCGAGCAACTTCGCAATCGGGCAAATTGGCCCGAACATGTGGAGGCAGCTACTCGGGTTGTGCGTTATGTACAAAGTACTGAAGCTGCAGATGCCGACATTCCACGAGTTGCACGCCATGTACCGGGCCGAGTACTCCCGGAAGGCGGGTTTTAGCGGGACTATCCAACTGAAGTCCAAGGCGACCTTTAAGAAGATTGTCGAGGACCTGCCAACCTCCGTGAGCCGGACTTGGAGGGAGAAAAGTTTCTTGATAAGAAACTTTCAAGACCCGGGATACGCGCTTCAAGTACCGGGTGACTTCCAACCACTGATAAGTAAGTTCCTCTCTCTCCGGGTTTTTTTTGTTGGAGTTCCGGGTTATAATTTTTTTTTGTTGCAGGTGTCCCCGATATTCCTCTGGAGCCGGTGATGGAGAAGAGGATCTGGAGGATGCTATGGGCCTTTCGGGGGCAAGATGACCGGAGTTCATACCGGCTTTGTAGGCTGTACGTGTACAGCAGGTGCCGGTTGATGGAGCTACCAGGTTTGTCCAGTGTCCTTTAAATTTTTGTTGTCATATGGCATACTCTTTGTGTAACAGGCTGTGTTTTTGTTGCAGCTCTTCTTCCGATGGAGTTCACCAAACGGAAGAACCCTGGAATATATGACGGCTTCGAGGATAAAGCTGTATGGGCCGGGATCCGGACGCAAGGGGCGGATGGTCTACCGTACGATATCGACCTGAACTCAAAAGCGGCTTTCCTGCGCCCCGACGCCGAGCAATGGGATCTTCAGCAGTTCCATGTTGATACCTTGCACTACAACGAGGTCCCCGGGTACTTGGCTGAGGTTCTCGGACCAGAGGTTTATCAGGAGGAAGAGGAAATTGAAGGGAATCCCTCGGAGGCGGGTGAAAACCCGGTATTTGAAGAACCGGTGACTCAATTTACCTTCGCCGATGAAGACACTGAAGAACCGGTGATGAGCGCGGTGCCCTCATCTGTGCTCCCGGGTGAAGAGGAGTTGACTGAAGATGAGGCTGACGACGGGGGTGAAGAAGTTGTTGGTTTCGAAGGGGTGGTGAGTGAGAACCCTGAGGGGAGTGATGGGAGCGACGAAGTGCACGAAGTGGAACCCGTCCCCTCCCACAAACGCACCCGAGAGGCATCCAGCTCGGCAAGGTCCGAGAGGAAGAAGAGGAGAAAGGAGAGGAGGGAGAGGAAGGAGAGGAGCCAGCACCGGGCCATTCACGAGATCATGCAAGAGTTGGCGAGTGGAGAGGTGGCGGACGTGGCCGTCCAGAGGATGGTGGCGGATCTGAAGAACTGTGCCGCGGAATCCTGCATCCTGGGGCACGAAGACCCGGTAGTTACCCTCCGGAGGACACAGGAGAAGCTGATGCGAGTTAGTGTTTCCTTCGTGTGACTTGTGTTTGGGGTTTCTTTCTTTTTCTTGATACTAACTCGCTGAATTGTTTTTTGTAGGCGGTCAGGATGTCATACTTGGCAACTGATCGGCTAATCAATGAAGGAATCCCCGAGAGGGAAAGAGTGCTCAGGGAAGATCTCCGGGCGGCCCGGGACCAGGCGACAGTTAGCGAAGAATGCCTGGCTCGGTTCCGGGAAGAGGCAAGCGCGGCAGCGGTCGCGTCGTGGGCGGAGTTGGCCAAGGCAGAAGAACAGATAGCGAAGTTTGTGGCCAAAAACTCGGAGCTTGAGAAGGTCATTGAGGGTCACCGGGAGGACCGGTGTGCTCAAGATGCCGCTATTGCTCAGCTTACTCAACAGAATCAAGCGCTGCAGCAGCAAGTGACTTCTCTAGAGCAGCAGAAAGGAGAATTGGTGCAGTCTGTTTCCCGGGCCAGGGACTCTGCTGTCTCCGAGTTTATGGCGAGCCCCGAGTTTGAGCTGAAGCTGCGGTCGGCAAGGGCTGAGGCTCGTGCCGAAATTGTTAGCGCCGGGATTCGCCAAGGCTGGCTCGACAAAGCTGGTTATGATGGTCACCAAGGTCATGTCAGACCCGATGAGGCTGCAGGCACCTCCCGGTCGACTCCTGGTGTGGCTGAAAACCCTAGGGCTCCTGCAAACCCGGTTCGGAGTCCCCCGGTTTGTTCTTCAGCAGCCCGGAGAGGTACTTCCCGTGGTGGGATTGTCGGTGGTCCTCAAAACCGGCCACCACCCCGTAGAGGACAGTTTATCATACGGCCCCGGGGAGGACGTGGCGGCTCGAGCGCTGGCGGGGGTAGCGGGTCTGCAGTGCCGTGAGCTGGACCTTCTGAGTATTTTTGTCTTTGCTTTTGTAGTGTAGTATGCATTTTCTAGCGGTTTTGCTACTTTTGTAATTGACCTCTCTGAATGAAAGTTTTGACGGTTTTCCTTCGTATAATTCTTCCTGTCAAATAACACGTTAATTTGATGCATAATTTGCTAGTGTTGACAAAATTGACATATATAGTGCCGGGTTGGCATGTTAACATTATAAAGTGAAAATGGGGCCGCTAGGGCTTTACGGGTCCGTTAGGACTTCCAAGGGCCGCTAGGGCTTTACGAGTCCGTTAGGACCTCCAACCCGATGCATAACCTGCAAGTGGTGACAAAATTTACACATATAATGCCGGTTTGGCATGTAAATAAAAAGTGCCGCTAGGGCTTTACGGGTCCATAAGGACTTTCAAGGGCCGCTAGGGCTTTCACGGGTCCGTTAGGACTTCCAAGGGCTTCTTGCCAAATAACACGGTAATCTGATGCAAAATATGCAAAGTGTTGACAAAATTTACACATAATGCCGGTTTGGTATGTAAATAAAAACAATGCCGCTAGGGCTTTACGGGTCCGTTAAGACTTTCAAAGACTGAAATGAGGCCGTGAAAGGCTTGCAATATTTCAAGTTATGGAGATTACCGGAGATTATCGGAGATTTATCGGAGATTGCCGAGTTTGACAGTGAAATAAGGCCGTTAAGGCTTGCAATATTTCACGTCATGGAGATTACCGAAGATTATCGGAGATTGCCGAGTTTTGACAGTGAAATAAGACCGTTAAGGCTTGCAATATTTCACGTCATGTAGACCGGAGATTATCGGAGATTGCCGAGTTTTGACAGTGAAATAAGGCCGTTAAGGCTTGCAATATTTCACGTCATGTAGACCGGAGATTATCGGAGATTGTCGAGTTTTGACAGTGAAATAAGGCCGTTAAGGCTTGCAATATTTCACGTCATGTAGACCGGAGATTATCGGAGATTGCCGGGTTTGACAGTGAAATAAGGCCGTTAAGGCTTGCAATATTTCACGTCATGTAGACCGGAGATTATCGGAGATTATCAGAGATTGCCGTTTAAGGCATTCAAGTAGGGCCGCTAAAGGCTGCATTCACTCAACAAACTGATTGATAAACATAACCCGGTAGGGTTTTATGCATGGTAGGCCTGAAAGGCTTTATATATAACATCAAAACATAATAAATTTGGACATTCACATATAACTTGGTACCTATTTGGGGAAGAGATGTAGATGTTGTGCGTTCCATGGTCGTGGAAGCGTGACTCCATCTGTACCCCTGATGTAAAATGTGGCCGGGCCTACCACTTCAACAATTTCATATGGGCCGTCCCATGGAGCTTTCAACCCTGTTGGCTTAGGGATTACCTCCTTCATTACCCAATCCCCGAGTTTGAGTGGGCGCTTGATAACCCGGGAATTGTAATGTTTGGCCACTTTTTGCTTCTTGTTGATATTTCGGAGATGTGCACGCTCCCGGCGTTCCTCCAGGAGGTCCAAGTTAAGGCGGATGCCCTCATTATTGGTTTCCCTGTCGAACAGTTGTACCCGGTCACTCAGGACTTCCATCTCTACCGGGATTACTGCCTCAGAGCCAAAAGTCATAAAAAATGGGCTCTCCCCATTGGCTTCTGTCGGAGTTGTTCTAAGTGCCCACAAAACCTCTGGAAGTTTCTCAGCCCATAAACCCTTTGCGTCCTCCAGCTTCTTCTTCAGAACTTGCTTGATTAACTTGTTAACGGCTTCCATTTGTCCATTAGTCTGCGGGTGTGCAGGGGAAGCATATAGCACCTTTGTCCCATTGGAATGTAAGAACTCCCGGAACTCGTCATTGTCAAACTGTGTCCCGTTATCTGTGATAAACGTCTCTGGGATTCCAAAGCGGCAAAAGACATTGTTCCAGAGGAATTTCTTAACATTTGCGGTTGTGATCCGAGCCAGGGGTTGAGCTTCTATCCACTTGGTGTTATAATCCACTGAGACAATGACGTGTTTGAGCTGTCCCGGGGCTGTGGGTAGAGGTCCAATGAAATCAATCCCCCACATGCAAAATGGATATGGAGAAATGATTACCGATAGCGGGACTGATGGGGCCCGGGGAAAAGCTGCAAACCGGTGACATTGGAGACAAGAATCTACCACTACTCTGGCGTCCTGCTCTATGGAAGGCCAGTAATATCCCGTTCTGAGGGTTTTGAAAGCCAGGTTATGGGCTCCAAAGTGATTTTCACATACCCCGCTATGAAGTGACTGCAAAACCCGGTCTCCCTCCTCGGGTGTAATACACTTCAAATCAGGGAAAGTATGCCCTCTTCGATATAGTTTCCCATCACGGATACTATACTATGCCGCTCTAACCCGTAATCGTTTGGCCGCTACCGGGTCTGCAGGTAGGGTTCCATGTTGGATGAAGTTAATGAAATCATCCATCCAAGATGGTGGCGGCTTTGCTTCCACTGCGAAAATTTCAGAAAAGGAGAGTGAGATACTTGGTTTCTCCAACGTCTCGACTAGTAGGCCTTTAAACTCGGCATTGGGATCTTCCCCTGTTGCAATCCTAGCCAGAGTATCTGCTCTTACGTTCTGCTGCCTTGGTATCTGAGTGATCTCAAAGGTGTCGAATTTTTCAAACAAGAAAGCCGCTAACTTTTGATAGGAGGAAAGATGTGCTTCCTTTGCCTGAAATCCGCCGTTAACCTGCTGCACTACCAGTTGTGAATCACTCAATATGCGGAGATGCCGGGCGCCCATATCTTTGGCGAGTTGAAGCCCTTTGATTAAGGCTTCGTACTCAGCCGTGTTGTTTGATGCTTTGAAGTTAAAGCGTAAAGCATAATCAAACATGTTACCCTCCGGGTCCACCAATGCAATTCCTGCTCCACACTGCCTCTGATTGACTGATCCATCTACAAATATTTGCCAACTCTCCGGTTCAGCTTCTGTAGGAAGAGTTTCAGCAACTGAGGAATCTGCTGGGATTAACTCGGCAATAAAGTCTGCTGCTGCCTGGCCTTTGATTGTCGTGCGCGGTTTAAAGTGCAAGTCATGTTCCCCCAACTCAATTGCCCACTTGACCAATCTTCCTGAAGTCTCCGGCTTTTGCAGAACCTGCCGTAGTGGTTGGTTGGTGAGTACATGGATAAAATGTGCCTGAAAGTAGGGTCTTAGCTTTCTTGCTGCTACAACCAAGGCCAGGGCCAGTTTCTCAATATCTGGATAACGAGTTTCAGGATCATTGAATCCTTTTCCAGTATAGTAGACCGGCAGTTCTTCAGACTCTGGCTTTCTTACCAAGGCACAGCTCACAGCCGTTTGAGATACCGCTAGGTTTAGATAGAGTATTTCCCCCGGGTTAGGTCTGGATAAGGAAGGAACTGATGCCAAGTATTCCTTCAACTTTTCAAAAGCTTGATTGTGCTCTTGCTGCCATGTAATCCGTTCGCGGTGTTGACTCTTAAGAATTTTGAAGAAAGGGGCACACTTATCTGTCAACCTGGATATAAACCGGGATAAGGCCACCAGCCTACCTGTAAGCTTCTAGACTTCATTTCTGGTCTTTGGCGGTTCCATGGTCAAAACCGCTTGAACCTTATCCGGGTTTGCCTCAATCCCCCGAGCGCTAACCATAAACCCGAGAAACTTTCCTCCTGAAACGCCAAAAACACACTTCTCCGGGTTTAATCTCATGCCCTTGCTCAAGGCGATGTCAATAACGGTCTCCAAGTCATCCGGGTGTTTGCTTGTTTCCCGGCTTTTGACCAACATATCATCTATATAAACCTCCATAGTATCCTCGAGTTGATTTGCAAACATGCCCACTACCAGGCGCTGGAACGTGGCTCCTGCATTCCGGAGTCCAAAAGGCATCACTTTGTAATAATACATCCCCTTGTCTGTTGTAAAAGATGTGTGCTGTTGATCCGCGGGATCCATCGGAACTTGGTTAAATCCCGAGTATGCATCTATAAAACTCAACTGGGGGTGGCCCGCGGTTGAATCCACCAGTTGATCAATTTTTGGAAGGGGAAAACTATCCTTCGGGCAAGCCTTATTCAGATCTGTGTAGTCGACGCACATCCTCCACTTTCCGTTTGCCTTCTTGACCATCACCACATTGGCCAACCAATCCGGGTATGTTGCATCTTCAATGAACCCGATGTCCTTAAGACGTTTAACTTCTGCTTGAATGGCCTTGTACTTCTCTGCACAAAATGCATGACGCTTCTGTCTTACCGGTTTAATACCCGGGATAATATTGAGGGAATGCGTCATAACCTCTGGAGAAATCCCGGGCATGTCTGCATATGACCATGCAAACACCTTCTGTTTACGGGTTAGCAGCTCAATCATCCGGGTTCTGACCTCTGGGTCAAGGCCTGTGCCAATGCAAATCTTCCTCTCCGGGTATTCCTCTGAAATCTGAATCCATTCTGTCGTTTCGATTGGGGCTGGCCGGGGGAACTTGGCAGGATACTTCTGGCTCTTCTTTTGTGCCGTCTTACTGATGGGCAAGGAATCCGAGTCATCTTTGGGGTCATCGGGTTTGTCAAATGGGGATAGGGAAAAACCGGCTGAAAACATCTCATGCTGGGACTGAGCTGTTGCTATCGCGTTGCATCTGACAGCGGCTTCTTGGTCTCCGCGAATTGTAACCCAGCCCCCGGGTGTAGGTACTTTCATAAGCAGCATATGACCCGCTATAAAACTCTGTAGGCCCCAAAGGGCATCTCTCCCATATTGTGAACAGGACAAAGGTCATATAAACACTTTTAGACCTTCAAATAATCACTAACTCCAAATTCACAAAACATTACAACACACCATGAAAGAATTTGTGCCATGAACTCTAATTCTATCCGATTTTTTTTTCGGACATATTTCTTTCTTTTTGTTCATACATGGCACATACATTTATAATCATATGGTGTTTTACCCCACATTTGCTCTTTATTACAATGTTCACCCCACACTTGCTCTTTATTACCTTGTCCACCCCACACTTGCTCTTCAGCATCACGCATTACAGCTCCATCAGAAGTACTTTGCCAAGTCTTGATAACAAGGTAAAAGTTTAGCTATTCTAAGCAAAAGAATTCTGTTTAAAGGTGATTGAAATAAAAGGCTCAATGTAGGCTCAAAGGGGGTTAACTAAGGAGTCCCACGACGGGCACAAAATAGGCACAGGCTTAATTTGGCTTTGGTGGTGATCCTAATGAGATTTAAATTCAATCATATTCAAAATCAAGACAAGTTATGATTATAAAGTTTCAAAAATCACATAAGCAAGTTCTAGTAAATTCTAGAGTCCATTAAAAAGCTATAGCACATAGTCATTGAATATGCAAAGAATAATGAGGTTTCAAAAGATAGTGAAAAAGTAGTGAAAATTTCGAAAAAATTTAGACAAAATCGGCACATCACTCATGAAAGAAAGTTTTTAGGCTCAAAAGCTCACATAGGTTATGTTGGAACAATCTAATCAAACATGCATACTTCATTATCAATCAAGTCTCAAATATTCATACTAATTTACAATATCCATGAAACTCGCAATTTCTTAAGATAAATGTTAAACCGTCAATCATGCATTCAAAGATATAGTTCATCATAGACTTTTAAGGGTATATCCTAAGACTCAAAAACAAATAAAAATATTTAAAACAAAAATTAAAAACAAATTTCGAAACAAAAATAAACAAAAGTTTTTTTTTAAAAAAAAAATTACGGAAAATTTTAAAAATGGGAAGAAAATTTCGACACAAATTGAAAAAAAAACACAAATAAAATATGTTACTATGTAACCTCTACCCCACACTTAGAAAATTACATTGTCCTCAATGTAAAACGAAAATTATGTCATAATTTTCCAAGCAAGCATATAAGTCACATAATAATTAAAATATCAACCATAAAAGTGAAGGGATAAGAAAATGCAAACTCTCGTTGATGGCTCCTCCACTGCTACGGTTGAAATGAGTTGCCTCTCATGCAGCGCTTAATGTTTATAGTCTATCAGCCTAGACTCTTCTCTTCTTGCTTCAATGGCGCCATCCTTTGTTGCCATGGCTCTCCCACATTGTGCTTTTCAACATTTGTGCTCTTGTTGCTCATTCAACGTTGATGACACAATAACTGGTAGAGTGTCATCTTCTCCAAGAAAAACGTACTTCAAATGTGGGGGAAAAGCTTTTAGCTCTAACTTAGGGGCCTGTTTCACATATGGTAACAACTTATTAGTAGAAATTGGAATTGACAAAAGAGAATACCTTTCATAGATTGGTTGTGACTCAAGCTCCTTCACAACTTCAAGTATGGACGGCTTCAAATCATTCAAAGCCTCCTCATTCCGTTCTCCAAACATGTCAAAACCGGCCCTTGCTCAATCTTTCTTAGTGGTTCCAAGTCTTCCTTGCTTGGCTGAGCTCAAAATTTTTTTCTTCTTAAAACGTGCTCTACTTCACTTTGTTTAGCATTGTGCATGATATCATGACCAGGTTTGGCTTCCTTGCGTCCAACGTCACCAAACAATTTCTCGTCAGAACTGGTCATTTATGGGAACCTGCAAAACCAATCTGGCACAATTGAACAAAGATCAAGTGAGCATTGTCAAAAACTTAGATAGAATTCGAAACTTAGCATTAAAATTTCGGCAACATCATGTCATGGCATAAGTTTCGAATTCAATGACATGTAAGCACAAAAGTGTCGGCAACCTAGTAAAGTTGCTAGCTGATTTTATTAACTCTCTAATTTTCAAGGTACGTGGAGCAGGGAAGACCACTGTGCAATGGACTGATACAGCCCAAGGTAGTGTTATGCTTTGTCTGATATACCTCAAATATTAAAGTTAAATTAATTCGAAGTTCATGGTGTCATACATGTCCAAGTAAATTCTAGCGTTTAAAGTGTGGTGATGCTTCGGCCCAAGCATTTGGCTAGTTCGAGCGGGTTCCGTGGTTTCAGAAGGCAAGTGTCAATGTCACGGGGGGCGAACCCCCTACAAGAACCAGGCAGGACTCGTTTGTGATCAAGGAGGCGGACCCCTATCGACCCCTTCACCGAGAAGAGTGGTCAGTCATGATCTTGAGATCCAATTGAACAAACCTGAATTCCATATCTATGACAGAACGACCCCTTACTCAGCTAGGAACAAACTCGGGTCACTAGACCACTCGACAAGTGTTAATCAAAGCCGCCCTCAACCTCATGAAATCCGCAAATAACATGAAGGGTTTAGGCTAAGATTAACAAATGCGGCTTCTCCCTACATGTTACACTTTAAAAACCACAATAAACTCCAAACACATATGAAACAATAAACTTCCTAAATATTTACTAAGTTACAATAGTTACAACAAAACACATATAGCACAAAAATATACAAATATAATACATACAAATTCGGCACATACACAAATATACAATGTACAAATTGGTAATACACAATAGACATTCGAAACATATGTGTTTTGGCACACACATGCTTCGGCACCTACAAAAGAAAACAAGGTTAATTCACAAACATATACATATACAACACAAAAATCCTTTTTAGCATCCCCGACAACGGCACTAAAAACTGACGTGGCCGTTTGTTAACAACCTGCACAATTTAAAACCCTATCGTGTAGTATTAGTAAGTAGGGATCTTTCAAGTCGGGGACACTAGGGAAGGACTTATATTCTGCAAAATAAATCGTTAGTAATATTCACACATTTTATACAAAATACACATATACGTAGCATATACAATTATCTGTCACATAATATACAAGTATACACAAATGCAAAAGTATAAACATATTTACGATTTTAAATGGGAGATTTATAAGGTGGTTCGAAACATAAAGAAAAGAAGTAAAATATTTACATACATCGGTCAATCAATACTCAAGCATAAAATATGGCAAACACCGATTAGAAAACACATGAGTTTTATGACAGATTAAGTTACTACGTTTATGTTATCATAGATGCAAATTAATTCCAACTTTTATGACTTCTCATGTAACTTAGAACTTACGACGCGCATCATCCTAAGTTTATGTGTCATCTTGTTTAATGCTTACGACGCGCATCACATTAACACAAAATACACTTACCGTTCACGAGTCGTTGGAGACATGATCCTAGGTATGTCATCACTCATCCTATTAGCATGTAAATCACTTACCCTACCACCCTATGCAGCAACTACAATTGAGAGCCCGACACGGTGAACTCAACCCTAGATTACTACGGCATATTAAACTCCCTCCTTAGAAACATCCGTGCACAAGACTATCTTTAGGTTCGATTATGTGATCAGGTAAGCAATTAATCAATTTGACATCTACTAAACACAAACATAAACAACTTAAACTAAATCATAATCCTAACATGCAATCTAAATCGTTACACAACAAACATATTCATATGCAAATCACAAAGAAGAGTTCATAAACATGCTTATTATGCAAAACCGAAAACCAAATCGTATATATATCATAACAAACTGTTTTACACAGAAAATTAGTACACAAAACCATGAAGTATTTCATGCTTAACCTACCTATAAGGTTCGGCAAAGATGAAGGGTGATTCGGCGGAAGGATGGCAGTTGGCAGCAGTGTTCTAAAACTCGGCCTAGTCGGCCGAGTACTCGGCGAGTACTCGCTACTCGGCCTCCCAACGAGGCGATTTTAGGTAAATCGTTGGACAAAATCGGTCAGGAGAAAGTCGGCCGAGTTCTCGGCCCGACTCGGAAAAACTCGGCCCAGAACCGATAAAATCGGCCCAACTCGCGGCCCAAACGAAGAAAACATACTGACCTCTCGCGCAGTCACTCCAGTCAGTCATTCGCTCTCGCTCTCGCGCTCGCTCTCGCGCTCGCTCTCGCTCTCGCGCAGCTCGCCATCTCGCTCTCGCCATCTCTCTCTCGCCATCTCTCTCTCAAACTGACTGGTGAGTTCGATCTCTTTGCTGTTTGTGTTGTGTTTGGTGACTTTCAGTTCGATCTCAAACTGATAAGATATAGTTTGCATAGGACTTAAACTCTCTGTATAAATACTGTAATATATGATGAGATCCAGTGCTATTGATTCCATTCATTCCACTTTTCTGCTCCTCCAGCAAAGGTCAAGGATTTTTGCATTTGAAAACCGTCTGAGTTTGTAGAAAGATGGTTTTCTGCAAATTTGGGTTTTTGCAGATTTGGGTTTACTGCAAATCTGGGTTTTGAGAATGAAATAGTTAGATTGGAAATTGTTTTGAGAATAATATAGTTAGATTTGAATTTGTTGTTAATCAATATTGGTTTTGGTTAGGTACCTAATAAGCCAAACTCGAGAATTTTATAATTTTATGGACTTAGGTTCTGTTGCTGCTAAACTTTCCCAAACCCACCTATTCAAAAAGTTCTAAATAAGACACAGAATATAAGGGATTTCTAGTATTAAATTGATCATTCAGTTTTGTGTTTCCTCACATGCCAGAAGATTCAATTATGCTTGTTTACGAGGACTACCTACTAAGTTTCATACCTCACAATCTAAATCTTTGAAATTTAAAAGAAAAAGAAAAACTGCTGCAGAAGTACTGCAGATTATTATGAACTTGTTTAGCATGACATGGGAAGAAAACGGAAGGAGCTGAATGAATGATCACAAATTGTGAATTTATACTTTTTAATATGTTTTTTTCTGCACTAATTCATCTCTCAGTACATTATATGTCAAATCGAAGAAACAGTTTTAAGAGTTTGAGGAAAGAAACAAAATACTACGACTGAAAATTCCTCCTTTGGCTTTGTTTAATGTGGAAGCATTATATTTCCCAAGTCAAAATTTGAAGCTTTTCTTCATCTATCCCAATCAAACCGACCTTTCTGTGCCGCTCTTTATCTTGTGGCTGTTTCTTGCTGTACTTATCTCCTGTGATTCCTTTCTTGCTGTACTTATCTCCTGGTTTGTAGTCTTTTATTGTTTGTTTTCCATGGATTAGTTGATTAATCTTTCACTAACTGTTCATAATAATGATTAGTTTTCACTCCAAGATGTTCATATAAATATTTAATTATATGTTTTCAAATTAAAAATAAATCCAAAAATTAAAAACCGAGTACTCCCCGAGTACTCCTCCGAGTACTCCTCTACTCGCTAGTCCCCGGACGGCCGACCGACTAGCGACTAGCGAGTTTTAGAACATTGGTTGGCAGCAAGGGTTGGCGGCGGCGGCAAGGCTTTGTGTTTTTCTGTGTTTGAGGGTTTTTGGTAGAGTTTGGCTATACTATGTTTTGAGCAATTGAAAGACACTAAACTAAGAGCTATACATGTCTATTTATACAGAAAATTTCGAACAAAACCCTAGGGAATTCGGGAGCTTCAAGGAGACACAACCTTTGTTGGACTTGGAATCCTTCTTGGACTTGGTTTCCTCCTTTCATCTTTGGACAAGGATTTCGACTTGGACCTTAGATTTCTGATTTATTGGACTCCTCTACATGTTATTGGATCCATGTAGGCCTTATACACAAGTTCTTGGGCTCATAGGCAGCCGAAATCATGGACAAACTCGGCAAGGACAGACTTTCCCGGTTCAACCGGAAAAGCTCCATACTTGGTTGTTTCGGCTGCCATGATGCATTCTTCAAATCTTCTTCTTTAATGCAGCTTCCCATGACTTCATTAAGCTCTTCTTAAGTCCTTTGACATGCTTGGGAAGAATTTTGGTGAAGAAACATCCTCCCAAACTCGTGTGACAACTTAGGCAGAAACTGCCCAGTTTTGCAGCTTGACCTCCGTTCATTGTTTTGATCATAACTCCTTCATCTGAACTCCAAATGCTGCGATTCAAGAAGATCTGAAAACTAAACTTCCGTAGCTTTCCAATGATATATGGCTCGTCCTCAGATTCCTCATGAATATTTAGATATGATTTTCCGAAGTTGATGTAGGGTTTCTGTAAATTTCTGCTCGGATCAAAATCTTATGTTTCGGAGTTTCTTCTTTTCCATGGCCTCTCTTGTTGTCCTCCGTGAATCCAATCTTCATGATTCTTGTTCTCATATGCTCATTTACATGTCATATACACATTAAACCAAATTCATCAAAAATGACAATGTAAAGGTACGGTGAATCATAAGAGAAATAACCAAGTCTTATCCAAAATCGGTTTTACAACACTTAAGCACAAATTTCTGTATAAAGACACATATTAACCATTACTCTACAGAAAAACCCTTTTGACTCAATATAAGTAAAAATGACCTTACTAAGGAATAAACAAGGTACAAATGAGGGTAAAAACATATTAAAAACATAGCTTAAAACGCACTTATCACGGGGGAATGTCATTCCTATGGCGGTTCCAAATTTCTTCATAGGAGGCAGTCAAGTTGGTTAACACTTCATATCGAGGGATGTAAGTGGTTTTTTCCTCCCGGGCTGGATGTCTTGGGTATGGAGCCTCTCTTGGTTTCTCCCTTGGTCTGTTTGAACTTTTGCCGTAGTATCCCTGGCCACTCTTATTCTGCCCTTCCTTTTTCCAAGCATCAGCCCGCTGGCTTGTGAACCCGGTATTCGTCCGGCGTTCCCCGAAGGTGTCATACTCGGCTTGAGCTTGCCGGGTGACTTCGTTAATCAAATCGTCGTAGCACCTGAACCGCTGCTTTCTGAGATCATCCACAAAGCGGGTTGGCTTGAGCGCCTGTAAGAACGCCTCTGATGCCACTGACTCATCCAAGTGCCCACATTTGGAAGTCGTGGATAGCCAACGGGTTACAAAGACTTTCAAGCTCTCATCATCCCTTTGCTGGACTTTGAATAATGAAGTGGTGCTTCGGTTGGCACTAGACAGCAGGATAAACCGGGAAAGGAACTTCTGTGTCAGCTGACCATAGGTTTCTATTGACAAAGCCGGTAACTTGAGGAACCAACTCAATGCCTCCTCACTGAGTGTTTCTTGGAAAGCATGGCATGCTTGGGCATCCGTGAATCGGGTTGAATCCAATTGAGACTGGAACAACTCTAGGTGTGCATATGGGCAGCCCGTTCCGGCATATTTCTTGATCTTAAATGGCTTTGCTTCCGGTGGCTTTTTATCTGTTTGAACCCGGGTGGAGAATGGGCTTGCACGGGTAATAAAGGGTTGGTATTACAGTGGTCCTGTTCCCGAGTTAAGACGCTGCTCAAGTTGAGTCACTGTTTGCGTCAACTGTAAGAGAAGCCGGGTCTGGGCATCGGCTGGGGGAAGTGGTTGATTTAACACCGGCTCTGGAGGTGGAGGAGGTCCTGAAAGATTGTGATTAAACAAAGGATTGGAGAGATGGATAATTTGTGGATTTGGGTTAGGGTGGGCAATGGGTGGGGGAATAGCGGGTGGGATGTATGCACTGTCAAAAGTTCGCGGGTTTCCATAACCCGGAGGATTCCCTTCTGGGGTAATGTCATCAGCGAGTCTGGCTGACGTCCCAATGGCATTCGCCCTTTGAGTTAGGGTTGCCTGAAGAAGCCCATGCTCGGCCTGGATAGTCTCTAATTGCTCCCTTACCGTCATTAACTCGGCATGTTCTCGAGTAGATTGCTCCTTCTGAGCGAGAAAATCCTTTTTCAAGAGCTCAAATGCTGCTGCCAAATCTGTTTGGCCAAACTGGGTCTCGGAGGCCCCCGGGTTATCATCCCCTGAGAAATTAAGCCTCCTAGTTGGATCTTGTTCTCCTGCCATTTCCACCGTCCTTAAAAATATTAAGCGGGAGGTCTTGAGTTCGGCTCTCAACGAGAGCACCAATTGTTTCCGGGTAAACTCGTGGTCCCTTTAGCGGGTGGCACGGCTCCAGAAATAGCGTACTTCCTTGTATTCCGAGTTTTTCTATGTAAAGAACAAACACGTCAAAGAGGCGTCCCTGGGTTTACCGAGGGAAGCCACTTCGATGCTTAAGTTAGACACTGTCAATTAAGCAGAAAACTCAAGAATAGTCAAGAAGTTGCGCGTCCTCTTACCGGGAGGCCCACGCTGGTATTTATGGTAGCATTAAAGGCAACCTGCCTTGTCCTTTTCCAATGTGGGAACAAACTCCCTTGCTTTTCCTTAACTTTACGATGAACTGGGCCCTGACAAAGGACCCAGAGTGGCTTCTCATATCTGATTGGGCTTTCACCCTGTAAACAACACTTCAAGCACAAT
The DNA here is from genome assembly GCA_951800085.1 of Comarum palustre. Taxonomy (NCBI): domain Eukaryota; kingdom Viridiplantae; phylum Streptophyta; class Magnoliopsida; order Rosales; family Rosaceae; genus Comarum; species Comarum palustre. The sequence goes on along the minus strand of OX637578.1, from coordinate 21,448,608 downwards.
AAACAATGCATATTTAATAATTGACCAGACATTTGGAGGTACTTTCTTGAGTTGTAACCCGGTAAAGATGAAATATTAGGTTCCACCTATAAACACATTAATCTACAAAAAGATCTTGTCAAACATGTTTGGTCAACAAGAGGAAGAGGAGAACAAGGGATGTGTGACTAGTTTTCATATGCTTTAAATTTGATTTTGTGGCTTGTTTGCTTTCAATTGTAAGGAATAAACTATATGAGTCGTGTTTGCTTTCAATTTTAATAAATAAAAATTTATTTCGTTTCACTTAAACCTTATAGAAATTTAAATATTCCATTTCATAAATTTAAACAAACTAAATAATTTAAAGATTACATAAACCATTATGAAAAAACATTTAACTAACATTAATTTAAATTCTTGTATCAACTAAAATTCTTCGTCCTCTTCGTTTGCGGAAGGCATTTGTGGATGATAGGCATTCAATGTTGAGTCATCACTCGGGAACAACTCTCGTGCCCTTAGCCTTTGAAGTGCTTTCCTCTTATCCTCACTAAAATACTCGTTGCTCGAAGGAGAATAATCACTAAGTTGCATAATTAAAGTTGCTTCATCTCTATCTCTCTCGTCGATTGTCTTTCATCTTCTTTCTTATTGATTTTGCCTCTTCCGCTTTTGCATTATCTTCCGTCAATTGATCCATGCGAGCTAGTAATTTATCTTGAAATGAAATCCTGTCCCTTTCTTTGTCCTTGATTTATTTTCTTTTTGAGGCATTTCTTCCCATGGGTCTAGGAATCGGATCTCTACATGATGTTGGTGTGGAGTTGTTATCAATAGGTTCATTATCATCTTCCAAGGACACCGAGAGGTTTTTTTGTACCGATGGTGAATTGAAAATTTCTTGTGAGGGTTTATCAAATGTCACCCAACCTTTGCATAAATCATAGCAACTATGAAAATCAAACGATTTTTCCATTCATGTCTTCTCTAAACATGTCTTCGGCTAAGTGTTGCTATGACAATAATTACAAAAAGATAAATAAGAATAATATTTCAAGAAACAACATTGAAAAAAGTACATATAAATATGTAAAAATTTAAAATTTTACTTGATCTATGTGATTCCATCCACTATGTATCCTCCTCTCGGCACGTGTGACACATGAATGCCAGTTATTCATATATGGAAAGAGAAATTTTTGTCGTCGAGGCTTACAACTTTCAAATAATCTTGCATTTCGTGGATTGTTGTTGAAGCCTTCAATATATTTTCGCTCCACTTGTTTCCAAATGCCGTCTCCTTTTTGACTAATACCCTTCATACAATTTTCGGATGCCTTTATATAGGCAACACAAAGAACTTCATTATCTTTTCTTGTCTAATTCACACCTTTTTGAGAAGGGGTGGACATGTTTCAAACAAGTACAAATGATAGAAGAAAAGGAAGAAAATGTGAGAAATTTAGAGATAAAATAAATGAAGAAGAGAAGGAAGAAAGTGTGAGAAATTTAGAGATCAAATGGATGTATATGTAGAAGAAGGGGAGCCGAAATGACCGTTAAATTTTTTCATTCGGATTCTTTGTGTTTCCGTTGGAAACATTTTTCTAGAAAAAAATGTCTGCTCTCACAACGGTCAAATTGACCACTGTTGGATCTTAACAACATAGCATATGGGTCATTAGATTGTGTATTTTAAAAGGCAACAATGGCTTAATTTGGTGTTCATTTTTCGTGAGTCCCAGCGCATAGCTCAACGACGACCGAGAAGGACAAATTTGCACTTGCCCACCCACCTACACCCCTCTTGCTCTACCGCCTTTTATTACTGGAGCCCATTTATTTAGAATTAGGGCCATAGAGCTCCTTTGGCTCTCCTTACTAGAGACGTCTTAAGATGTTGAGTCAAAATAGAACGGATTTTAGGTTCAGACCTATTTTAGCTCAACCTTATGAGTTGGAGAGAAAAAATTTATAATCTAAATTTATTAGAGGTTTTAGACCAAAAATTGAAGATACTCTTATAGAGATCCTTATTAGAAGAGCTCTCATGTTTGTATATCGATTTTTTTGTCAATTATTGAATTAGGTGGGGATCCATATTTCTTGAAATTTATAAAGATGAAGCTCATTATTCTCTTTACTATATACTCCATGAGTCTCATACGAATAAGTGACCCCTAAAATCTCACTTTGGGGGTGTATACTTGGATTGTTATGGATTTATTTTAAGTGATAGATTTTTGAAAAGTTTATGAACTTTGGAAGAGTTTGTTAATTTATAAAGATTCTTTGCATGATTTGAAAAACTTTCATAAACATCTATAAATTATCCATTATGAATTCATATAAACTTTTTTAGATTTCTACAGACATTGTCCTAGAATTTCGTAGGTATTGTTAGACTGTTTGTAAAAATGACCCAAGCCCAAAACAGGAAAAAGGATAAAAATAAAAGAAAACAAAACTATTTTGTTCATTAGATGGAAGCTGGAGTTAGATGACAACCAAATAAGAAGATAAAAAAAAGTCAAGTAGATCCAGATGTTTGGAATCCACCCAATACACGATTTGGATGAGAGAAAAGTTATGTTTAGTTTGATTGGAGATACATGTAAACGAAGAAGAATGCCGAGCTGCAAAACAATGGCAGGATAGGAAGAAATTGATTTCTTTTCTGTGGTATGACATCGTCCTCTTAGTTTAATAGTTTGTTGCTTTATGTGTTGTAAGCTTTCTATTCACTACTTTCACTGGATTTATCCATATGAACATGTTCATATTTGAAAGAGGAAGATGTGATATTAAATGGATTAATAGGAGTGAAGGATAGTGAAAGCAATTGTCAGCTTTTGAAGAAATTGGTTTCAAACCCAAGACATGATTATGAATTTGATGAGAATCTAATTGGGTGATCAAAAAATTCATACCAACGGGTTTGTCTTTCTCTTGGTTTTTTTAATTGTAAATGAGTTTTTGCCCATCCATGATTAGTAATAGCTATCATGCATTATAAACTAAAAAATGATTGGGTATTGTTTATCTAGGATGATGCAACTCGTTTTTAAATTGATAATCTTAACCATCACAAACATATGCTAATAAAATTCGATCATTTCATAAAAAAACTATGCCAATAATAATAATAATACCAAATTAAACCAAAAGCTTTATGCAAAACTGTCTCATAATCTGAAAGAAAAAAGAAAAAAATGAAACGTCGAAAATTGCAAATTTGTCATCTGTGAACATTCATGATTCTTTAGCTTCATTGTGATTGCCTTCAACAGCTGTTTCAGGGTTGGGTTCAGTATTAGGTTCTAGATTGTGTCGAGCTTTTGCATCTGCCCACATACTATTAGCTATATGCATTCTTCAATCATTAGCTTCCTCTCTTTGTTGCTCTTGGGTCTGAAACGAATCTTCAGGATCTTCATCATCTCTTAGAATTAGATCTTCATCTTCTGGTTCAACATGAAATACATCAGATCGACACTCCTTACGAAGAAAGTTATGAAGTCATACACAAGCCAAAACTAGCTCTGCTTGTGTCTTGAATGAGAATGGAGGTGGAGTTTTGAATATTGTGAACCGGGATTTAACTACTCCAAATATTCTTTCAACTACATTTCTCAAGGAAGCATGACCAAGATTAAAAAACTCGGGCGCATTTGAGGGATGGCGACATTGACTACTGCACTCTTTGAGATGATACCGGACACCTTGAATAGGTCCTAAAAACCACGACTATTTGAAATCCAGCATCCACTACAATAAAATTTACCTATTCATCGTAATCTATACTTAGGCAACCACATAAGAAAAATTTATGAAGCAGATAAAATTTAGGAAGACATATGGTACATGTGGGTAATTTAAGCCCATTTGGTCTTGTTAATGCATCAATCAATATTCTTGAATCATGAGCTGAACCTTCCCATAAGCACATAAATAAATTTCAAGTCAAAATTTGTAGCAGCCAATACATTTTGTGAAATTTTTCCATGTCGGTTTCAGTAGGCGCTTATGTCAGGTCCCTTTACCGTTGCAGGGATAGGTGTTCATCAAGTGCTCCAATACAATCCTGATTTTCGTTTTAGAAAAGATATTAGCTCACCAATTCAGTACAATAAAATTAAAAAACAAACATTTGCATGATCTACCTTAAAGTAAGGATGAAATCTTTCGTTGTCCCGTACTTTAGCTTGCTCAAACACAGGTTTAACCATCAATTCTGGAGCTAATGTATTCAAAGCTTTGAGAACTTTATTGAAGTTTGTGCTACAAGTGAAAAGAGAATGACGAAATGTCATGATAGCTTGTAAATACTGATTATTTTGCCTGATAGTGAGAAGAAACATAGCAAGCATTTCTTCAAAGCAAATATGTTTTGTATCTCGTAGAAGTGTTTTCTTTCTTATAAGACTGCATAGTTTTTGAATCACGTCAGGATACATTTGGCACACATGTCTAAACACTCTAGGATCGTCGTCTAGGATTTTGTTTATATATGTATCCATCTGTACGTAGTCACGGTTTTTGAGTTGGTGGACGTTCAATACGTCTACGACTTTGGATAAACATAAACTCATTTACCACATGCATTATTGCTTGTATTGCCATCAAGACACCCTTTATAGCTTCAAAAAATTCTGCATCATCCCATCCATCCTCATCCATAGCATCCATATTATCTTCATTCATTATATCTGCCATTATATGAACAACTAGAAGTATATAAAAATAAAACATATCAAAAGCCATATGATGCATATATTTGGTTATATTTGCTTGTGGCCTTTGATTTCCAGCCGTGTACATTGTTATATCCTTATTGTGAAAGAATAATATAATATGAACAAACCACATGATGTCACAGTAAAGTAGTGGAAATGAAGACTGAACTCAGAGGAAGTCATATATATATATGTAAGTCATATATATATATATATGTAAGTCATATATATATATATATATATAATGTTCATAAGTATTCAGCCATATACCTTAGTGCTGTAGCCAATTGAAGTAAAGTCCACTCCACTCCTCAGTTCTGATATAGAAGCTGCATTGACAACCTGCTACAAACAAAAAGATAATATGATTCATTTTGATCAATAGTTCCCATCTCTTTTTAATAGTTCCCATCTCATTTGTAGTTGTTCATATATTAAAAATATATCATATAAGTATATCTATACTACATAATACCTCCAAATAAGACAATAAAAACATATCATATGCTAATAAATTTGCATTCCATAAGAATGATAACAATTCAAAACTCAATTCTTGAAATTAATTCAAATTTGTCTTTGGTGTAATTATTTTTTGATTAGACCATTTTCAGGTCCTCCATTATTCTAAAATTAAACATCAAGCAAAAGCAACACCATGCATGATCAAATCCAAGTTACAAAACTTATTTCATAGTCTTCAAGTCAATCCACTTATATCGCTCTTCAGGGGTCATGCCCAAAAATGTCCTTCAGTGTTTTAGTATTGAGCCACTCATAAGCCAAGTAACGAGTTTCATCATTGAGGCCTAAAGTTTCCTTAAGAGCATTCCAGCGTTTTGTATCATTTGATTCTCTTTTCTACGTTAGGCTATACACTTTGTTGAAGTTGGTGGCAATGGAACCAGTGTCAAGAGATAGCCATTTCATAATTTCAAATTCAGAAATATCATCAGCAGATCAGTTCTTTTTTTATTCAAACTCATTTCTGTTGTGTCTTCTAGTTGTACTACTTCCATTATTCTTCTCCAGATTGTTAATAGGAACTGCCACATTTGTGCCCTCAGAAGGTAAGGGTGACGACGATGGTGATGCATAATTCTGGTGGGATGATTCATTCCCTGCTGGTGTGAAAGCATCAACATTTTTTCATAGACTAGGTCATTCAAACCACCACCTTCACAATTTTCACCTAAGTATGTGGTTGCATCAGTATCATCTTCCAGACTAATTGAAAACTTTCATGTGGCAATCCCATTTCTCATGGCAATTTTTAGATCCTCATAGTCTATGAAAGTTTAGTTATGGGGCATTCTTTTGATGGGGTCAGCCTAAAAGAAGTAAAAATAATGTATAAAGTTTACATAGTCCAACAAATAATGTAAATGAACATAAAGGAAAATTTTCTTACCTTGAAGTAATCTTCCCACATTTCATCATTAGCAGTTATTTTCTTCAAGATGGGATCTCACCCAAAGCCAAAGTTGTGGCGCATAAGCTCAGTATACATAGCATACTGTTTCTAAAACCATTTCAGCATATGAGTGTAATGTTTATAAGTTTTCTCACACCCTAGTTTTTTATTAAAAGGTGAAGGTATTTTGTCCAACACTGTTTTTTGTCTATGGTACCACTTTTGGCAACGTCAATCAGACTTAATAGATTTGTTACAAAGTCATAACCAGACTTCAAAGGTCTGTTACAACTTCCAAACATAGAACGGTCAAAAAACCGTCAGTTCAAAAAACAACCTAGGCTCTCGAGCCATAAATTAGAAATGCATTCGTGTCCGCAGGCCTAAGTAAAGAAATTGGGCTTCTAACTTGGGATTTGCACCCCCATGCATGCGCACGTAAGAGAGAGTATGAGTGTTTGTCATAGTTACACTTTCAAGATGTGTGATTCTATTTAAAGTCTTATTCTTTTCCCACTTTTTCAATGTGGGACAAAGTTTATTTTCTCATTTTAACTAGCCATCTTTGGGTGCCAATTTCTCATTCACTCCACAACCAAATTATGCATATGAATACATGATTTTATAGCTCTCATTACAAGGATTACAAATTCATACATCCAATCATCTAATTAAAAGTGCAAATCACTTTAATTATTTGGTTTAATCAATAGTCTTTTAGACCGTTTTTCCAACAATACGTCATAGTGAAAAGTAAGAAACGTACATATGAATCCATAGATGTATATATTGAATATATCAAACTATCATGAAAGGGTATACATATATACATGTATGAACCGATCAAACTATGAAGAAACTGTATACATAAATATATAGAGAGATCTAGAACAAACCATAGATCAACTAATTGAGGGTTCTAGGTAAGAATCCTTCATTTACAATCATTTTGATATGACAATCGTTTGTAAGCTTCTAGGGTTTGGCATATATTCAACTACTCTTTGCTGAAGTAAACCTAGCGTTTATGATTCTTCTGCCCTGTTGTTAGGTACTGATATTTACATCTCACAGTTCGTTGTCGAAGCCACACTGCATTTTAGTGTCTTTCCATTGTGATGCTCTAGTCGTTTACGAATATGCTGACTTCTCTAGGGTCCCTGATTTAGCATTGGTGCTGATAGAAATTAGAGGTAGCAGCTGCAGTTTCGTCTTAGATTCAGAAAAGGACCCCAAGATGGTGATAGACAAGAGCTCTCCTTACAGTTCAAGGTAAGCTATTTGGAAAGCATAGTGATTTTGGCAATGAAGAAGTCATATTCGCTATCCCAATGAGCAGTTAAAAATTGCAGCGAGTCCTTGATATTTATGAGTGCCTCTTGCAGGATACGTGTTTTGCATTTTTAGGCCATACCAGTAAAGAGAACAGAAAATGAAATTTGTTCAAATGCATTTTTAAGGACTGAAGTAGAATATATATCTGAGGCAGTGTAGATATAATCAAAAACTACATCTTTTTTCCTTAATTTTTATTTAAAACGCAGAGCCATGCTTGCTCCAATTCATTTGAGCTTGTGTTAACTTTTGTTTTAAACTTTTGAAGATCGGTTTTTTGTGTTATATCTCAAGTCTGGTGTGTAATATGTTATGTAATTTCCTATATATTTTAGGTATCTGGTATAGTTCATTACTAAACTTTGTCCGTTGTGTAAGTACTAAACCCAATTTTCTAAGAGGTATAGAAAGCAAGTCATCCCTGCTAGATTGTCTGTTGATTGAAACTATTTTCAGATAACGAAGTGTCTAAGAAAGAGTCATCTGAACCCAAATTTTCTAACACACACACATACATTATACTTACAACTGAAACCAATCATTAGAAACTAAGAGTAACCAGAAGCTAGCTAGTAGGAACTAGTCATATGAGAAGCTTGTAGTAAAGGCTATAAAAAATTTGAAATCATTCTCCATATCCATCCATTCATTCTGCATCTGTTGCATCCAACTAAGTCACGGCTCACTAACAAAAAACTAATGGATTTAATGATTTACATGTATATGAGATAGGTATATTGAAAATGAAAGAGGAAGAGGAAGGAAGCTGTTGCTGGCCTAGAAATCTTCATTGCTTTTCAGTTTTTGGTTACATTTCTGCAAATTTTGAGTCAGTATGATCACCATTCACCATATGGGATTAAACTCATTTATAGAAGAAAGAACAACAATGGAACTAACCGTTTGTAGTATTAGCAAAGAATTAAGGCAAAATAGTAATCCATGTCTAAATTGGTCATTATACAAACAAAAAACATAAGCCAGTTTTTAGTTTACCAAACACTTTCAATACTTTTAGCATTTATAGCTCATATTAAAAGTCAGTTTATCAAACAATCACATGTAAATTACTTTTCAGTCACTTATTCTCAGTATAAATAAAAACTAACTTTTCTTATAAGCAGGGCTGCACCAAACACATCCCTAGTACCTAGAACTACATTCGGATGTCATTGAGAACTTGAGATACTGCAAGAAGCTACCAATGACAGAAATATGCGAACCATAAACTACTTGGAAACAGAAGCACAAAGCAACACATTGTAGCCCATTGTAAAGGTCAATACTACACTAAACCTAGGCCTATACCGGCACGGATGCTAAAGCTACAGCTTTCTCTTCCTTTTTTTCGTACTCAAGCATTCATCGGTTTTCATATCCTCCCATTCTGGTGTCTGGCAGACGACATTGACATTGGCTGTAGCTTCTTCTTTTTCTGGCTACAAATTAAGGAGTCACGACATTCCCATATTCTTTTGTTTCCTCAGGCAGTGTCGGGCAGATTTCTTCTTGCTCTGCCAATAGATCTCTATTCTCTTGTTTGAACTTGCTCACGGGGGTTTTGATCCCTTCTTCATTAGTTGGTATAGGTTGGTCCTCACCTAGTCCATTTCACCGTGGTCGTACAGCTTCCCATCCGATCCACCATGCATATTTCTTTATCACATTCTCAAGGGTGTCGCACACCGTCTTCAAGTGTCGAGGGTGCAAGACCCTATGAAATTCAACCCGGTACATGAAACTTTGGATGAATTTCTTCACATCATAATCGCAATAAAATCTCAATCTTAATTTGCAGAACCATGAAACAGTTTGAGGCTTGTGACGGCGTTGGAGACGTTGAACCGTGAGAGGTCGGGCTAGACTTTGCCATCTCACAAGCTAAGCTAGGGAGGAAGCAAATCTGCTAGGGAGGAGAGTCGACCCGGCAGAGGACGGTCAAGTATCGTTTTCGAGTAGTTCGGCCTTTTCTTCACTTTGTAAGGAGCAAATCAGCGTATCGAAAACAACTCAGACTCAGCCCACTTCGGATTAAACAATGGCCAAAACTCAGGGTCGGCCACCGGAACATTAATAGTCTCCGGTTCATAGTGAGGGAGAGGGAGGGTTTTGGGCCTAGGGTTTGGCTTATTGGGCCACGTGGCCTAAATGGCTAGGTTGCGAACATGTCTGACTTCTACTCTTCTATCATTGTTGGCTGAGTTTTGCAATGTAAAATCTCTTTTGTGCTTCAACAACTTACCTTCACTCTTTTTTGATAAAAGGTACACTATTAGGGTCTTAGGCCTCTAATTATGAGTTTGGATTTGTTGTTGGAGCACAGAAGGTTAAATTCTTGGTTGTAATTTTGATTCAAATTTATACCGGTGGACTTGAGTGATTTTTGGATTCTCTTATTTTGACCTTTTATGGTTGTTTACGAGAATGCTCCTTTTTACCTAAAAAAACCAATCCACGATTTCGCGTTTGCATGTGCTCTTCTATGAGACTGAACCCCATTATACGACACTGTTTCTCCAACTCCTAAAATGCTTCTTCATATTTGCCTCATCCTCATCCTCATCCTCATCCTCATCCTCATCCTCATCCTCATCAATTAGTGACGGATGATAGTTATATGGTGTGACGGATGATAGACCAGGTAACTATTACTGACTTTGATAGGTAACACTTATAAATCAAATTAATCAGCTAATAAACACGTACAACCTATCTTTATATATAAAACAAACCCGGAGATTACTATTTACGTGAACAATACCTCAACTGTCACTTTTTCTGTTCATTTTTTTTTGAGACTGCCACTTTTTTTCCTATTCAGTTTTTTTTCTTCGAGTCTAGCACTTTTTTCCCTGTTCATTTCTTTTCTTGAGCTGCCACTTTTTTCGGGTCTAGCCTTCAGTTTTTTTATATATAGATTCAGTTTTGCTCCTCAATTTAATTTGTAATTAAATCTAATATGTTTCAAATGCATATTAACAAATATATGACCAAATCTCAAACACATTGGATTTAAGGGTTAGAGATTTAGGGTTTCGAAATTTGGATTTAAGGTTTATGCATATTAACAAATATAAGACCAAACCTCAAACACATTGAATTTAAGGTTTAGGGGTTATGGATTTAGGGTTTAGGAGTTTAGGGTTAGGATTTCAGATTTAAGGTTTAGGGGTTGTGTTATTTCATTTGGGTTTCAGAGAGTTGTTGTACAATATTAACCGAACTAGAAAAAACCGACTTCGGCTAGAAAACCAATATCAGGGCTAACTTCATCTCAATTAAATGCGTTTATTTTTATTTGAGTTTTCAGAGAGTTGTTACATAATATTGATAGAACTACCGAAAATTGCATAATAATAAATTTGTTATATACCCTAACTCTATTCTTCACAATTTACATCACTTCTCATTTCTTCTTCTCCTCCCTTCCTTCATATATTAATTTTTCAATTTCTTTCCAAATTTCCCAATTTCTTTCTTAATTTCCTAATTTCTATGTCTAATTGGCTTCCTTCCGAAGACTTGCAACTATGTGTTTCTTAGAGACGACAATCCACCGACAACATCACCGGCCGATATCAAGCTAAAGGTAATTTGTGGCAGAAAGTCCATAACGATTACGCCAAGAATTGGTGTGGAAATCCCGACGATCCTTCCTAATGACCCAGTTCCAAAATGCGCTCGAATCACGTTTTCCGCATTTAAAGAAAATGATTAAGAAGTGCATAGTTATGTAACAAAAGTAAGTACTCGTGCGGCTAGTGGGACGAATTTGGTTGATGAGGTATGTCTATTTTAAAGTTTTTTCATGTATTTTGTCATACATTAAATATTTCAATTAATATATGAAATTTAATTTTCATATATGTGATATATATTGTTTTTTGTGCATTGTAGGAAACTCAAACTCAATCATTATATTACAAAGATTTTAAAAAGGAATTTGATAAGAAAGATTGTTATGAAACGTTAAAGAACCATCCTCATTTCGTGACGGTTGAGAGTAAGTAGTACTTCTCCGTTTGACCAAAATTTTTCATCCCCCGATCTTCATGACACCAATGAGTATATCGACTTGGATGGGAATATTGACTTGGGTGATGATGAAGGATACACAACTCCACCAACAAACCAAGAGAGACACCGTCTTACGAGTCCGGTTAGACCTATGGGAATAAAAGCGGCAAAGGAAGCAAAGAAGAAAGAAAAAAATGTATGACCGAGAAAAAAGAGTTATCTTTAGCGATTTTTAATAGTATGTAATGTAATCAAAAGACATTTATGGAGGCTAGTATGAGAAGAGATGAGGAGAGCATTCGGTTGGCTAGGGAGAGCTTTGAGCTTGAAAAACAAAAGCATTGCTATACCTCCTTCCGTTAACGTGAAATGTCACAGCCAGGGTCTTTCCAGCCATGAGCCCTTCAAAGATCAGTGATTGATCAAGGACGTTGATATCATTTTGAGCTCTTGACACACCAAAGAAAGAGTGTCACACCCATGTGTCATGCGAGGCCACGACCTGAAGTATGACGGTGGGACGAGCCTTCCAACCACTATAAGCTCCATGTCATCCTGTTGGACAATTCTTCCACACCCAATGCATGCAGTCAATGCTTCCTATCATTCCTGGAAAGCCTCGTTCATCGGCCCTAGCAAGAAGCCTTTGGAGATCTCGCTGTGTTGGGACACGAAAATATTCTTTACCAAATAATGTTTCACCTGTTGGCAAAACTTCTTTATGCACTCTAGTGTTGTTGATTCACACATCCTGCATATCTCGGCACACTGATCAGCAGCTGCACCATACGCCAACATTTGAAGGGCACTTGTCATCTTTTGTTGGGGCAGTAACCCTAGTTTTCCAACGGCATCAGCCTTTTGATGCCAGTAAGTTTCGTGGTTGCAGAGCTTTGTCATGATTCGCTTGAACACATGGGTGTGCATTCGGTACCTCCGATGAAATTCTTCCGCTCTAAAGATATGACGCTCGATGAAGTAATCAGCCATGAGACTTGTTCCCCTAGATTCTCTATTTCAGGGGTGATTATGAGAGCGACCAGGACGTGAACCTCGTCCTTGTGGTTCAACTGAAGTATCAAGATGCAACATAAACATGGCCGCGTTATTCATCATGGTATCCATCATCTGAGCGTCATCTTGACTTTGTTCTTGTCTTTGCTTCAACAATTTACGAAAGTAGCTCATCGTAGTGATGAGGGAATGTGAAAAAGTAATTGAGGGATTGTGTTTTGGTAGTGATGTAAATGAGTTATGAAGGTTGAGTGAGTATAGAATAGGTGATCCGACTTATTTATGGACAATTTGGGATCATAAAGTTTAAAGATCATGCTACGTGTCGAATCGTCATTCGTCAAAAATCTAATCGAAAATCCTATCCAAAATCCAACGATATTATTTGGTCGACAAACATACACGTGTCAAATTTTGGTTGGTCTGAAATCCTATCGAAAATCCATACCATTATTTCGATGATAAGAGACCCGAAAATGTCACATGTCATTTGATTATTGGTTAAGTATCATATATAAAATTTTAAAAATAAAAATTTTAATTGATGAATAGTAATTGCGTCTCTGACGGAGTTGCACCGCTGCATAAAAAATGACCTAGAAATGCAATCTGTAGTGAATAGTGATTGAAGGAGGCAATTAAATTGATGGATTGAAGGAGGTTGATGGGTGCATATTCCCTTACTAAATTGAAACAGAAAAATTATATAATAATAATAATAATAATAATAAATAAGTCAATAAATAACTACAGCAAAGATTTTTAGAAAAAATGACCATAAAAGATTTCCTTAAGTTTATATTTTTATCTAAATAATACATATAAATATTTTTTTTCTTTTTAAAATGTTTAGTGAGGCACTTATGATATATTTACAACCATATTTTTTGACTAAATGGCACGGACCAATCCTTGATTAACGTTGCCACCATGCAGCTAATACAACATAAAAGAAAAGGCATCAGCAAAAGGAATAATGATTGAGATAAATAGGCATGCGTCTATAGCTGGAACTCTCAAATGAATATGTGGCAGTCTGATGAATTACCCGGATCAAGTTCTGTTCTTGTACTAAATGCCAATTCAGTTTCGAAATCATCTTTGGCAGAACTATAATCAGCAATCTGGATGTTGTGCCACATAATGAGCGAATACAATAATAGAACGACTTCAGATAATAATAAAAAAAACATTAAAAATGAAATCCTTCTTGCCTTGTCTTGCTCCAGACGAGCATTGCATTCAGTACGTCTGCGAATATATGCTACACAATTAAAATGCCGGTCAGGATTTCTCCCTCCAGCCAGAAATTTCCTCTTGTATGGAACCAAGAGTGTAAAAGGTTGCAATGGCAATTGAAATCACACACACTATAACCAAGAGTGTCTGTTTGAGTCACATGGGTACGATTTCACATTAATAATCACTCGATATGTTCCAAAATCTGGTGAATTTGAGATACATTAGTGCCTTCTTTGCTTTGCACTCTTATAGGACGCCTTCCCTTTATTCTTCCATTTTTCATTATCAGCTGGTCGATTCTTCTCTTCAATCTCACGAACCTTCCGCTTCCTAAAAAGCGGAATCATAAATAGCATCAGACAATATTTTGTTTAATCCACATAAGCCGCAAATCAAATAATTCTGAGACATTTATGAAGGCTATAAGCCGGGTATCACAATAGTTCTCCCAACTTCCTCAAGTTACATTAGAACATGAAGAAACTCATGAAAGCATTAGCAAAAAAAATTCACTTGTTTTGTTTAGTAATATTATCAAGTAACCTTATAACAGATCAAATGCAGCATGTTAATACTTCAATAATTATCCTCATGTATCAAAGTAATATAGAAATTATCATCTAAATTACTACCGGTTGAGAATTTCCACCAGACAAATTATAGAAATGAAATTATGTCAAACAGACAACACATCAATGAACATATAACTTCTATGCTTAAAAAAGTAATAGAAGTGAGGATAACATTTAATTTTTGGGGGTATAAACTGTACAAAGAAAATTTTGAGAGAATAGAATCATCTTCATATATTTATAATGCTATCTCACCTGTAGGTTGCAAGCGCAGGATCAGCAAGAAGCTCCTCGGCAACGGTTGCTTTCCTTTCCTTCTTCGTTAATCTACCCGAGAAGAAATCTGATGGCGACTCTACCACTGTTCCCACCTGATGAATACAAAGGATTCATATCTCATAAAATTATTGAGCTTAATATACCTTCAATAAAAAAAAATAAACAGACAAATTTACTAATCCATTCCTCTAAATGGCTTATTGCAATGTTATTTATTGATTCTAACCTGGAAATACTTGGCAGTTTGTGAATCACCCTTCTTGTAATGTCTTTTTGGATCCATGACACTCCTTAACTGCAACCAATAGCCAATCAAAATATCAAGACTAAACTTCAGTTCAACAGCAATTGAAGTATAATGTGCACAAGGTAAACTGGAATATTCTTGCAAACAGACTTCAACAAAAGAATCACTTATCTCAACAAGCCTTAAAGGTGCATATCATCAGTAAGTTCAAAGAGATATTACTAGGGTGATGAATTTGAACATTGGAGTCATGGAAAAGTTCAAAGAGATATCAATAGTGTGATGAATTTGACACTGGATTCATGGAAGAATGCAAAAGTGAATGTCGGTGCTTAGTAGTTGTTCACTTTGGTTAAACCTGAAAGTTGATTAAATACAAAGGGCAAGGAATGACACCAAAAGTAACCACGTTATTGTAACATCAAATGCAAACTTCAACTTGAGATTGGCTTTTTATCGGACTCACAATACTGCAGATGAAATTGACAGACTATCTGATGCAAAATACCTCAGAACACATGTGTATATAGTAGTACAATCACAGCTAGCCAGCTGATGAAGCTTAACGGTTCAATAATGAGAAAACACATCACAATACAAGCGTAGAGGCGTCAAAGCCAAGTAACAACTGATGTACACAATTACAACTGTAGTTTAAGCAAAACTACTGACAGAAAACAAAACAACAGCTACCATACCTTGAGTAACTTGAGATCATTCTGCAACTCTGGGGTCATAGTCGGCGCAGGCATGTCAAACCTGAACGACAAAACAAACTCAATCACACTACATTCCTTAACAATATTCAAACACAACACAACAACCCAATCACAACAAAGAGCTGGCATACCAATTGGAGCCAGTAGTGTCTTTGAGTTGCTTCCTCTGCAACTTGTTCAGCGTTTTCGGGTTATTGGGTGGAACAAAGAGGCCATCCACAAGCTGGGAGGCGGGTTTCCAAAGATGATTGGTTTCTTGAGGCTTTGCATCCACTTTAAATCCAGTTTTTGCTGCCGACGAGAAATTCGGAATCTTTGGTTCCCATGAGAGACCAACTACCGCTTTGGTTTCCGGCATTCTAAACAAATCAATTCGTGGAATCAACTCGAAGATACCAATTATAAATAACAAGTATGCAACTTTCAAAGTCCCATTTCAATGAAGACTAAACGCGGAGAGGTATCAGAAGAAACTTACTGAATGAGAGAGCGTCCAACGGCGTTGCTTTGCGAGAGGGAGAGAGTGGAGTAGCAGAAGAAGAGAAAGCAGAGGCGGCGAGCTGAGAGAAGAAGAAGCAGCCGCAGAGAAATCGTTACTTCTAGAGAGGCCTGGTGAGTCAAGGTTGAAGAATAATAATGTAGGTAAAACGGGGTGAATGAGCTTTTTTTGTAAAAACTTTTTATGGGGTTAGGAAATTTTCGTTAGCTTTGTATTTTGTATGTGACAAAGATACATCTAAAATTACAATCCACACATGATGATTTATTTTAAACCCATATTAAACCATCATTTTGAGCGTCGATCGTGATTGCGTGTTGGCGGCTGAGCGGAGCTTGCTCAGCGTTGATCGTTCTTTGGCGACGAATGTTTACTCAGAGAATTCGTTCTGATTGTAGTTGTTTTATAGAGCTTTAGGCATGATGGTTTTCAGGTGATGAAGTCGATGGATTTGGTGACTATGGCTGAAGATTCTGATTTGGGTGTTCAGGCATCAGAGTAGTGGTCTGACTTTCAACTGGGGTTCAAGATGTGTCTCGTTTTACCTAAATCGGATTCCATTTTGACTATGGAAATCGAATTAGCTTTTGATGTGGTTTCGACAAATGATGGGTTGTCAGAATCTTTTGGATTTGATCTTGTAACTCAAGTTGAAATCTCAAACTCGGGGTTACCGATCAATTAGGTGGTGTTGTGTCAGATCTAGGTGGTTGTTGCTCCGATCGATGTTGATCTAGGGGATGGTGAAGGAAAGTTGGTTTTGGTCCCCGATAATGATGGCAGCGATTCAAAACCCTCAAGCAAGGTTGTTGTGTTTGGGATGTGTAGTTGGGTTGATGGGCTCAAGAATATTTGTAAAAGCCCTTAATTTGACCAAATAAGAATGGCTAAGCAACCTGACAAATTGAAAGAACAAAATTTAAAATTTGGGACTACTCCATCTATAATCAACAGTCACAAAATGACTCAAAATCTGGTATTATAAAACCAGATCATCAACTATCAGATGCACATATTAGAATGCTCAAATCTATCATTCCACAACCTAAGTCTATGAGTAAAAACATGAGTGATCACAAAGCACACATCACTCTTATAAACAGTATACTACCCCGCTTCGCTTAAGAATATATATATATATATATATATATATATATATATTATCACTCTTGTAAACAAGCTAATAAAAGGACAAAAGATTGCTGTCTTGGGAGAATGTTTCCAAACATATATTTGATTATTATTGAACCTCTTAGATTTCCTAATTGGATTTTTGAAACATGGCCAAACCCAGGCCCTACTCAGACTATAACTGAAGGGTCCAGATGATGATAATGAGTGTGCTTAAAGCTCTGGCATGCTCAATATTGCGTATTGGTGCTTGATTGGTAATAAAGTATAAAAATTCATGGCTCATGATCAAATGAGAGTGTTGTGCAAACTGCAAAGCAAGCCAATTTTGAAATCATTAGTTAAAACAGTATCCGTGTTCTATTTCTGGATTTTGGAGATAGAATGATTTGTTTCTTCACACAAAAGCATTCAAATACTAAGGATGACTTGTTCAAATTGATAGAATGTTTCCTCCATTATTAGACCAGTAACATGCTGCATTAGTATTCAGTGATTCACTTTCTTTGTTCTCCTTTTGCTTGATACTACAAGTCTATTTTGGAGGATTGTTTTCATTATTTTTGAATAACTTGTGTGTTACTCAAGAATAAGGATCAGAGAGGAAAATGAATTGAGAAAGAAACGCAACGAAGCATTCATCTGCATCAGTTGTATTGTTTAGCATTAACCACTATGCTGCAATTCTAAACCACATGCATACACTCTTTCAGCACTTGTGCCATTGTTAAGCCAGAAACAGAAAAAGAAGTATATACAATATGACAGATGATATGAACAAAACTGAACAGTGAAGGTAAGAGGAAGACAATTCAATTAACATCACGTGACAGTAACAGCCAGAAGTAGCTGCTGCTGCTGCATCAAACTATATACTTCTCAGCTCTCTGATGTGATCCCCTTAATTTTAAATTTTGAATCCCACTCATATATATTAATAATTTGCATGAAAAATTGGCAATTAATAAATGAACTGAAACAAAATGGTCCTCACCCTCACAGGAATTAGAATCTTCAATGTCAATTTTTGACAGAAAGTGAAAACACTAATCTATCAGTTTTCAAATCTGGAATTTCAAATTATGAACGTTTTGCTAATATCTTATTGAGGGTTGGGAATTTCTAATGTGAGTTGAACAGAAATGTCCCATAGTAAGAGTAAAGACCAAGAATTGGGTATAGTTTAGGTAAATATTTATCTAAAGTAGTCAAGTCCTTGATACCAAGAAAACTAAAAGTAAATAATTGTGTAGAAACTAACATAGGCTCTTCTTATTAATGATTGTCTATAGTTAAAAAAATCAGTGAAAAAAGAAACTAGATCACAGTTAATAATTTTCAAAAAAGAAGCTCATCACAGTTACCAACATTACTTTTAAGTACAGACAGGCAGTGTTTTTGGTATCAATGAATATTCATCCCCCCACCTGGTGGGTTAGCAAATTGTCCAAGCTCTGTTCTTGGTTTTCTAAACATCGAAAATAGCAGCTTTACCTTTGCAGAAGTATGCAACTATACATTGTCCACCCAGAACGAAGAAAATTTCCCATTTTCTAAAAATTTCTATGCAGCTTTACCTTCCCACTTTGTATGATCTGAAAAGGGTATCCAAGTTTAAGATCAAGAAGTTGCTGCAGTTGAAGACCAACAAGAATGACACTGGTTGCTACTAGCAAGAAAGATGGGATTTTGAGGTGGGTTCTTTCTATCTCACTCACTCACTGTCTCACACACATATCCTTGATGATTTTTCATAATGTGATATGGGTTTTGCTTCAATGATAGGAGAATGGAAGGAGATGAGGATATGAGGACATTGGAGTGCCTAAGAGGAAGACTACTGGCAGAGAGACAGGCTTCTAGAGCGGCAAAAGAGGATGCAGAGTTCATGGGCAAGAAGGTAACTTACAGTTTCAGGCTATTCTTCTCAATCTTGCATGCTAAGTTGAATATACTCTACATTGATTCTTATTTTAAAGCTTTAAAAATGTTGGGGGTGTGAGGACAGTTGATAAAGCTACAGAACAGGCTGAAAGAAGAGATCAAATTGAAGAACAAAGCTGAAAAAAAGCTCAATCTCTTGAAGAGAAAGCTTGAATCTTTGAAACCTTCTTCTTTATCAGTTGAATCAGAACAGTCATGTTCCTCAGAACAGAGTGGCACATCTAGAAAGCAATCCACAAGTACTTCAAGCTCCCATAACCCAGAAGACAATGAGCCCAGGTCCACAGTCAAAGACTCAGAATTCTCAGGTAAATCAAGTCAAAATCAAGTAGCAAAGTCCACCACATCTGAGAAAAGCCATGAAAGTGATCCTGCCTCCAGTTCCACTTCTAGCTTAGAATTTCCTTCCCCAGAGTACCAAATTCATAAATCTGAAGATTCAAAGAGTGGGGATCATATTAGGTATGTAATTCCAATCAGGGCACCATTGCACCAGCTTTTAACCCAACTCTTAGTTACTAATTGATGTGCTACATGACATTTTGTACTCATTATATATATAAATAAGGTCCTGAGTGAGCTGGCTCAAGTAAATCACATCGATTGGGGATTCAAAAGTTGGTGCCTCTAGCATTACATGTATTTAAAAGCTTCATTTTCCATGATGGGTTTCAAAGCAAGCTACAAAGGCAGAGAAAAACCAAACAAAGAATGTGGCCAAAACTTGGGACCCAAACAAAAGCATTATCTGGGAAACAAACCCCACAGTTCACATGCTCTCTGTGACTCAATTGTGTACTTGGCAATCAATTTTATCACACACCACAAATATTAATAATCCATTCAGTATTGTCTTTCATATACAATTTATCATATTCTATAACTAGATCATCGAAAAGAATTTGACTATAATCTCAGCATTATGTATTGCTATTTGCATGCTTGAGTTTGATCAGTTGGGTCAGTTACTCTAGTCATGTGCCTTTTCTCCGTTGTGCTTTGTAGATTTTCTCTGATATTCCTTAGACAATCAAGAATTTCTCTAACACTTAACTAACTGACTTCAGGTTAGTTGATTGGTGTGCAAGTTTGTTATCAACATAATCCAAGTCCCCATTCTCATTCTCAATCTTTTCCATTGAAGACTTTAGGTTTGAGTAACTGAAAAATTACAAAATTTTATTAGCTATACTCAGGGACGTATCCAGGATTCAAAACTGGGTTAGGCTAAATATTGTTATGTGAAAATTTTAAATCGTACACTCCAAAATCCTCTAGATTCGGAGTCAATAATCACAAAACTGTCATCAATATATATATATATATATATATATATATATATATATATATATATATCAGCAAATTTGTTTACAATGTACATGACCACCAAATCATCAAGAAATCATCTTACATTTATATCAATATCGGTTGCAAACTCTTTAGGATAGAACTTCAATTTCAAATATATTACCAAGTCAATTAATTATACGATAGCAACCATATATCTTAGTCATTTTGATTATCCTCCTTGTTTTCTTTTTAACAATAGAAGATCAGTAGCTAGTTTCTCCTATTTCGTCCTAACTCCTAGGCTCCTAGCTAATAAGGACTCTGAATTCCCAAATATACTTATCCATTAGAGGTTATTGGTTATCTCTTCTATTTAGAGCACCTCACAGTTGCTGTGTTTCGACTATAGCCTGCAAGAGAGCAGGAAGACTTGGGGTACTGTCGTATTGATAAATATCAAATGGAGTTGAAGTCTTGAAGAGTTTAAGGGTCTGAAATCGGGGTGAGGAACTGATATAATCGATGATTGATGAATTGAATCAACTAATGAAAGTTGAAACTCCACTGCAAGGCTGAGTGTGAGGTATCAGTAGAATGTTTTTTTCATTGGTCTACAGGCTAAGGTATACATATACTGGGGACATTCTTGGTTCAAATCTCCCTTGGCCTACAGCCCAAACAACCATTGTAGTAGATACGTCACTGGCTATACTAAGAGGTGAGTTGGATATTATATCTATATTAATAAAACCAATTTGGAAAGTTAAATTTTTAAACTTCTTAAAAAACCCATGATTTATTATTCTTCAACTATGTCTAAATACTAAATGAATTACATTATCCTACTTTACCACAAAACACGGAAACAAGTAGATAAAGAGAAATTGAGAAACCAAACAAGAAAAGGAAAAAGAACAAGAAAAGAGAAACCCAAAAAAATTGGAAAAAGTCGATAAATGCTGACAACCCGTCGGTTTTTAAACTTTGAGTAGCACACTCCTTTATTTAATGGAGAGAAGAAAGTGAGAGAATATGTGAGCCGTAACCTGATTGGTTAACATGTTAACTAACAACTTTGAGGTCACAAGTTCAAATCTTATTGACATATGTAAGGTGTGAGTTATTAATAAAAAGTTAAAAAAACAACCAAATTATGACAATAAATTTCTAATTTTTTTAATATATAAGTAAAAAACTATAAAAATAAACTGACACTCATAAAAAAACATGGGCGTGGGGTGTTTGAACAATGTTCATTGAACATGCGTGTGTTTCATTGTCACTAATGATAGTAGCTTTTGTTACTAGCTGTAGCTTTCTTTCTGATGATAGTAACTTTTGTCTCTGACAATAGTAGTTTTTCTTTTCGATGATAGTAGTTTTTGTTGTTGAATGTAGTAGCTTTTGTTACCGATGGTAATAATTTTTTGTTGTCATCAAAAAGTTCGCATGAGATCAGCTGAAAAGTTCGCTAGAGATCTGGAAAATTTGCATAATGTCTGTCGTACTGATTGGAGATTGGTTGGAGACTTTTTTAGAGGTGATGGTTGTTGACTTTTAAAAAGTTTGGCGTGTCAAGGGCCTCATACAGGTACTGGCATGGTGTCATAGGCTGCTTATTTCTACAACTCTATTCATTGATGATGGCTGCATGTTTTGATGTGATAAGATCTCTAGCACTTAATCTATCAAACTCAAAAACACTTCACACTTTCAGAACACTTAGATGTCGATGCAAACAGGCCTGTTTGGTATCTCAAGCTTATGCAATGCTTGAAAAATTCTATAGGAACTTCAACTCACATAAATTCTTTATAGAATTTTACCACCATTGATATCTGAATTTATGTGTCCTGGTCATAATGATACTTATACTTTAAAAACTATCAATGTGGTATCTGAACTCCATTTTCGCTATCAACGAATGATCCCGAGACCAATTTTTGTCATGACGTTATCTATTTGCAAATGTGATTGTGATGAGACCCAACTAAAAAAGGCAAAATGAGAAAAATAACCTCAGTCTCTATCTCGCTTCTTCTTCCTTCTTCTCTTATTTGTCGAATCTCACTCTCTCACCAAATCGAGCTTCCTGTCTTATTCTTCTATCTTTCTTTGCTCTTTGATTTCCCAATTCCACCGCCACCGCCTCCTCTGCCGCCCTTCTCCTCTTCTTCACCATCGCCTCCGAACAAAGAAAGATAGAAGAAGTCACTCTTAGCTTCCGGGTTTCTTTATGACACAGCCTCTGTTTTTTCTGCTGCAGTGATCACAATTGGAGGTACTCATTTGAGATTGAAGTGTTTTTAATTGGAAGGATGGGTTCTTTAGAGTTTGGATATTGAGATATAGTTGGGTTTAGTGGTTTGGTGAAGTGGGTTTGGGTACAATTAGGGTTGAAATTGTTTGTAGGAAAATGATGGAGCCTGAGCTGTGTGCTTCAAGGGTGTTATCACCTTGTAATGAGGAAAGTGAGCATGATGAGCTCGCAGTTCTTCCATGGCACACAGGTGATTGTTACTGGGAACAATAGAACAGTCTGTTGGTGGGTCTACAAGAAGTCAAGAAAGTTGTTGGGATTTTATTTGGTAATTAGAAAGTTGTTGGGCTTGGTGGTTGGCACTAGCTGGTATTCATAATTTCCCTTTTTTTCTTTTTTCTGAACCTTGTTTGAGAATTCCAAAACTACTCCTGATTTATTTTTGGTTGATGTGACTTTCTACACTATTTGGTTTTAAAGTGAGAGAAAGAGATCCGACAAATAAGAGAAAGAAGAAGAGAGAAGAGAGATTCGATAAAAAAATATTATGAGAGGAAACAAACATTTTTACATTTTACACGTTAGTAAATAGATGATGGTGTGACGGAAATTGATCTTCTACGTTTTGTTGATAGCGAAAATGAAGTTCATGTATCATATTGATAGTTTTTAAAATATGAATATCAATATAACTAACACACCTAAATTGAGGTAACAAGTGCAAGTGCTGATAAAAACTTTCTTTATACCTGAGACAAGAACTTCTTTGAACAAGTTAGAAAACACTAGTGTAGTTCTTGTGAACTAAAACATCACATGTCCTTGCAGGTTTCAAAATCCATTGGTGATGCATACCTATAGAAGTCATTGTTCAACAGAGAACCTCTACTACCCAAGTTTAGGTTACCAGATCCTGTATTCCTTGAACCAATCCTGAGACCGGATCCAACGATATCGGTACTCAAACTCCGACCAGAAGATCAGTTTCTCATATTTGCTTCTGATGGTCTACGGGAGCATCTTATCAACCAGGAGGCTGTCGACATTGTCAACAATAACACACGCAAGGTAATAATCACAGAAAAAAAACTGGCATGGTACATAACTTCAAAGGAGATGTTGATACTAATTTTGAGCCATTTCACACTTGTTCTTCAGGGAATTGCCAGGAAACTTATTGAAGCTGCATTACAAGAAGCAGCAAAGAAGAGGGAAGTGAGGTTTGCAGACTTAAAAAACATAGAGCGAGGAGTAAGACGACATTTTCACGACGACATCAGTGTAGTGGTACTGTTTCTAGATCAACATCAGTTGAAAAATGGAACCTCTCCTCGCAGATCTAACATTTCAGTTACATCCTAGTGTGGAAATTGATGTAGCAGAATGTCTTGCACCAACGCATTATAGCCGCTGCAACAGCTGAAAGCTGAAAACTGGTATTCCAAGAGCATCAAATCGGGAAGAACGTGGAGACGGCGGTGGTCGTGCAGAGGTTGTGGAGGACGGTTCTGGAGGATCAGTGGTGGGTGAAGATTGGCGCTCAGACGAACAGTTGCTGCTCTTTGGGCTAGGTCCTCATGTGCTGCTTTGGAGGTCCATGGGTTGTGGTTGGGCCTACGTGTGGGTTTTTATTTTATGGTTTTTTGGGTTTTTTGTTAGGTTAGGCCTCCCTCTTTCAGGTGAGGGTTTTGGTGTTTTTTTTGTTTAGTGTCATTGGTGGTTTGGTAGGACTATATTTTGGTCAGTCCAAGGACTATCAATTTGGTTAGGTGCTCGTCATCCCTCCTATGGGAGTGAGAGTTTAAGGTTTAGGTAAGGTGGTGTCAAGGTCGTCACTTTTCTTTGAGAAAGCGTTTATGGTTTTGTTAGGGTGGTGTCGTGTCGTTAGGTGTGTTATGGTTATAGTGTCGCGTCTATAGACTATTTTAACGTTGGTTAGTTTTTGTTGTCAATGTAATAAGGAGGTTACTTGTGCATATATGCTGGTAACTTTAACATGTACTGTTTGAAAATAGTTGTTTCTTCTTGAGATTGACTGTAAGAGTGTATCAATACTTCTAAATTAGGTTAGGTTACAGTTAAACCCATATTGGTTATTGTCCACTGTAATCGCTGATTTTTTAAGTATATAGAAATGATAGTGAAGAATTTATTTCTACTACTGATTTTCCTCAGTTATATTTCATTTCTTCAATTAATGAAATTCTTTTTATTGCTATCAAATAAAATGTGTGACCGCACATAGAATTTGGAGTTGTAAAAATTGCTTTTTGTTGCAACTAGCAATCTACGATTTAAATGTTAGGTTTCACCTGTCATAAATTTTATATAAGAACATCACATTCAGAACCAAATCAACGACTTCATGCACCACACATCCTTCATTTGGTACACACTTGTATGACTTGAGTAACCCCCCAAGTGCAATACTATGCAACATTCCCTTACAAAATGCAAAATGCAATTTTCCCCTATTTTGCATGAGAACCAGAGGAGCAAAGAAAAGACTGTTTTGGGACTGAAAATCCCAAATCTAATGCCGCCATACAAACTACCTAACACCTTTAAAACCATTAAAAACAACAAAACCGCTGAACTCATCAAGGAATTAGTAACTCCTAACAAAATATCAACCCACCAATCCTCATGGAAACATAGGGATTCTAGAATGAATTTCTATATACCATCAAGCACTCAGCATTATCTATACAAGGGAAATTAACAGAGAAAAGATAGACAATAGAAGAAAGTAAGCCAACATTGTATGATTCCCATTCATAAAAAGTCGTACATGTTCTGACCACCCCCACTATGCTAAGAGAAATATAAATTTGGATGTCCTTACATTCTTCAAGTGAAAGCTTCATATACAGAATATACTTGCAAAGCTAAAACTGAACAAAATATTAGACAACCCTTTCCCAAAGTCCTACCTGAAGATTGCACAAATCACCCAACAAAGCTTAAGAAATTCTAGTAAGAAATCCACAACCCCTCAAAGATATCACTTACCTTGAATCAACAACCAAGAATATAATAAATTCTAGTAATACAATCCAGGGAACGGTTCCAACTTTTGAATCCTCTGTCGAGCAAATCTGACAAACCAATACCAATTACCTTCAACTCTTGAACCCATCTTGGTCGGATTCTCATGACAGTGTTGGACAATACTACTCATCATTTCATGGTTATACCCTCTAACCTGACCATCTGAAACATTTACTCTTACGCTATTATCAATAAGAAACCTAAAACTTCAAACGACAAGAAAATTAATAAATTAAGAGCCAGCCCACACAAAATAAATCTTACCTCACCAGCCAATCTCAGTTAGTCACTGTTTGACCCTTCTCAATTTTGGTTTTATAATTTTCTATGATTCATCCTACCTTTTTAATTGTTGACTACCATTCATCAGATTATGTAGACTCACTTGGATAACCAACTTGGTACTACTGTTCAACACTGCATCATGAGTATGTGACCATAAGGAGATTAAAAGCAGTTGTCCTTGTCAATAGAGAAATCAGAAGGGTAACCACCCAACGGTTGCCACAGTCCTAGTAGATTAATGATTTTCCCTAGGCCGTATTCTGAATTTAAGACATTCTTGGTAGAATTCAAGGTATGCAAACACTAAGCAGGTAGTTCTTCATTACCAAATTCAGAATGAAACAAAGCTCCTCCTTGTCGCTAATGCTTGTTCACTGACTTGTTTTAGATATCTATCTAGATGGAAGATGCATCGCCAATAACCCATGCAATCAAAAGTAAGTATAGGAAGGAAGCCTCAAGGGAATCACAAAATGGTAGAACCCTAAACCTGCCAAGGAGATGACAAAGTATAAATTAAAACAGCAAATGGAGAAGCCTAATAATAACTTCAAACTATGAAGTATCCAAAGCAAGATCAACTTGCAAAGAAAAATGAACTTACTACTAAGAAAGGAAGCATCCTTTCATGCATTTCCTACAGTTCCGCTAGCAATCGCTGCCTTCTAATTTCAAACAAAATAGAAATCAAATCAGCAACCCATTAGCAGAATTGGAAAAGAAAATGCGCATATGGTAGGTATTCAGAGTAACAAAGAAATAGTTTGAGGTCTTACCGGCTCAATATTTCCCTTGTCGTTCACTTGAGAGAGAGAAGCTGCAGGCCCATTTGAGAACCTGGAAAGATGGAACATTTAGGATTTCAATAATTAGGACAATGCTTCAACAAAGCACATCATGCCTTCAACGATTAACTACAAAGAATTTATGATCAATTAACAAAATATGTAAAGGGCTTGCCCTGATTCGTACCTGAGTGACCTGGCCTTCCTTTTTTCTTCTTCCTGAGGGTCAGGTTTAGCAGCAGTCTTAGAAGCAGGTGTGAATCGGGCCAGTCGAGCTTTCTTCCTCGCATCTTCATCACTTGCCACAGGTGGAGCAGCAATCCCAAACCTAAAAGAGAAAAAAAAAAGAACAAAAGATGACACTAAGCTTGCAACATAATTAAACCATATAATTTCGCATTTAACCAGTTCAACTGAATCACAACTGATTTTAACAAAAGGTACGCACCTCTCTGCTCTAGCCTTTCGCTTCAACTCCTCCAACTTTTTGGATCCCTCTGATCCCTGTGATGTACCAAATCTGCCATAAGCCAGTGTTCAGAAACTCAATTCTAAGAAGTAGAAACATAGATAGAAACATGTTCTAATGAATTTCAAATAAACTACTATCAGTTTCAACCATTATTCATAAAATCAATTCTCAGAAGTAGAAACATAGATAGGAAAAAGAAACATGTCCTTGTGGATTTCAAATAAGCTACTAGCAATTTCCACCATGCCACTCCACTCCCCTCCTCTCCAAACCCCAAAGATGGGCATAAAAGATTTTGACACTCCAACAACTAACGATTCAGCCTTTCACAATTGCAAGTCACTCACACACAATTACTCGAAAACAATTTATACACAAAACCTCAAGAACATGAAAATCTAAAATTAGCTGAAAAAAGAAGCACCGTGCTAAACATCCTTAAACTATTTGTAACCCAATTAACAAAATCACAATCTAAGATAACAATATTGGCCTACTTCTATGTTAATCTTCACAGCTCACACACAAGTCATTAAACTACTTCCAATCCACCTATAGCTCACACACTAATCTATAACAACTAGTACCTTATACATGTCAATCGAAACAAAACAAACAATTATTTAAAACCTAATTCAAGAATTCACCTAAAATTTGAATGCAATTCATACCTTTCAGCTCGGGAATTGCGCTTCTCTTCCTCAGTAAGCTGCACAGATATACCGAACCGCTCGGCGCGCTGCATCTTCTTCTCAATAACAGAGGCTGCCGGAGCAGTCTTCGGGTCCTCGGAGTCCGCCTTGGACCCGTTCTCAGCGGCGGAGGGTGGGGCAGTAGCGGCGGCAGTTTCGGTGGTAGGGTCCACGGGGAGATCTGGTTTTGGCGCGGTGGCTGGGGCTGGGGGGTCCATGGCTTTGGGAGGGTTTTCGACGGCGGGGGTGGTGTCGGTGGTGGCCATTGGATTAGGTTGAATCGTAGATCGGCGGTAAGAGAACGAGAAAGAGGGTGTCGTTTGGAATGGGGTTAGGTTGTGAAGGTCAAGCGTCGAGGTGTGGGGTGATACTATCTATAGGGAGTGCCAGCATTAAGGGCAGATATTTTCCTTGGTTTTTCGGTAATTTCCCGATTCTCTTCTTTATTTTGTTAGAATTAAAAAATCAGTTAAACTCTAACCGTTTGAGGATGGGTTTGCTGCAGTTGGACTTATAAGATATAAGCTGACTTTTAGCTTATAAGCAGAAGGTGGGTGTTTCCAGCTTCTTTTTTTTTCCCTCAAAACACTTTATACTTTTTTAAAAAGTAGCTTATTTTTAGACTTACCAATTTTAGTGCTTAAAAGTAAAGGAGCTTATAAGCTCTCCCAAACTCAACCTTAAACGACCGCATACGCCCAACAATGCCCAAACCAAAATTTAAGCCGCCCAACACCGAGGACCACTATTCCAGCTACAAGCAGTCTTTTGCGCCGATAATATCTTGGGGTACCCTTCAGTTATTTGTAGGCAACCATGTGCTCTGTTCAATCCTAATGATACCAAGCAATAGGGAAATATTACTTCTCTGATAATGGTAACACATACATTACCTCAGTACTAAGAAATTGAATCTATAAACTTGTCTCTGTTCTTACAATTTAGTGGGATCAGTGCTACCCAACGGCCACTGTAACTAGGAAAGGTTTATTATATGAACTATGAAGTTGCTTGGATGGGTAGCAATTAAAAGGGAAAAAATGATGTTACTCTACTAATGAACTAAGGCAGCAGCTGCTGCAATAGGGAAAATTCAGCCAAAATAATTTTCACCCATTTCTATGTTTCTAGAATCCCACATAAATAATGTCTCCATCAAGCAACAACTTTCACAGAGATTCCATTCCACCAGATATTTGCAGCAGACCAATCAAAGTGGGATATATGATCTGAGTCCACTGCGAGCTCAATTTGACATTTTTGTCAGATTAAAGATGGAGGTTCAACAGCTTGATCTCTGATGTGAATTTGACAGGTTCATGGCTTCTCTTTACTTGGAGGGGGGGCCTGTGGATCCTTTTCTGATGATGCCCCTGGGTTTGCAGTTCTCAGTGGCATGTCATGGTTGTGCTTTCCCTCGTATGTTGTGATGAAGGCTTTTGGATCCTCTGAGACTCTTTCGACGTGCTTACGCACACTGCATTTGATACTGGTGCATCTGTAATAACTTCTGCAATATACATAAAGCCACTGTGTTGAGCACAATCCATGGCTGCAAGTAATATGCTAAACCTACTACTCTACTAGTCAAAGAGAACCTTGGATCAGAATGGACATGTCATGAGTGACTCGATTTTTTTGGATAATGAGTGATTTGATGACTGTTAAGAGCAAGCATCTTTCGACCCTAGTAGGATTGATATTTCATCCCATAATCTTAGCAAACCAGATTATGACAGGCTCTACAAAGAACCAAAAAAACTCCAGCATCAAAATTCTCATCACTTGATGCACTTCTTAATCAATTAAATGAACAGTCTTAGCCTAATCCGAAGGATTTGATGCTTTGTAGCTTCATTAGAAATAGTGTCTTGACTCTTGAGTTAGAATTAAGCAAAGTACTTTGGCCAACACCTAAAGGATTATCTTCATAATACCAAAATACACACGTAACAGATAAGTAGTCATTTCTAACCTGGGATATGGATTTCCCTTAACTACTTTCTGCCCATATTTCCTCCAGCGGAAGCCATCACCTGTAATCTCAGTATCCGCTGAACTTTGCACCACAACACGAGGTTCTTGCATGACTTCACCCGATATGCCTGCTTCACTTGTCTGATTCTCACTCTTTCTGAAGGGGCAAAGCAATTTATAAAGATCAATGACATTAACCTTGACTGGGAACAATGACAAGCACAAAGTACCAACATGTTTCAATAGAATATGCTATCGATATGATAAAGTCTATGAAGCAGTGAGAGGGGAAGAGGAAAGAGATTGGACACTTATAATCATAACCATGATGAGAAAATAATTAGTACTACAGTAAGCTAAAACTTGCACTGCTAGTATACTGAATGGCCTTACCTTCTCTTACTTCTAGGCTCGTAATCCTCTGTCTCAACTCCCTTGCTTCCTTCCTCACATTCTCCGCTAACTCCACAAGAATTATCAGGAGTTGCAGTGCCAGCATTTAGTGTTCCAGTTGCAAGTGGATCATAATGTACTATGTTTTTGTTTTGATAAGAATGCACTGGTCCTCCAACTTCATTCTGATCCTCTACTCTACCTTCAGAACCTTCATTTTTTTCATTAAGATGACTATTCCATAATCGGGTGTTATTATCTTGACCAGTTGCATCAGATACAAATCCTGAGCCTTGAGTCCCCGAAGAGCTGCGCTTTGGAGGCTGAGGTTTTGAGTGGTTGTGTTCACCCTTGTATACAATCTCAGCAATTTGTCCATCCAAAGATCTCTCGACCTTCTTTTTCACAGGACAATTTGGATGTGTGCATTTGTAATAACTTC
Organism: Comarum palustre; assembly: GCA_951800085.1. Lineage (NCBI taxonomy): Eukaryota > Viridiplantae > Streptophyta > Magnoliopsida > Rosales > Rosaceae > Comarum > Comarum palustre. The sequence continues at coordinate 21,417,830 of OX637578.1, read as the reverse complement.
GTGGGTACTCACTTCCTTTGACTTGCTTTTGTCCGTATTTTCTCCAATTGTATCCATCATAAGAAGGCCTGTCACTATTGGCTGCGGCTGGTATATTCTTTGCATCCTCTACCATATTTTGTGGTACTATCTTTGCTGGTTCTGTACTCTGGCTTGTCTCGGCACATGATCGGCTTTTCTGGTAAATGTTTGACACGAGTTGGGTTTTAAAGGATTTCTCACGGTTTGGACGTAGAGCCACTCCAGCACTAACTGATGATTGTGTTAGTTGCTGGCTAGTATTGAAGTTTCCCTGGCAAAGGAAAAACGGTTATCTTCAGTATTCAGACAATGTCCATGTCCTTGCACTTTATTGAATAGAAAATCATAGTTAGAGCAGATAGTTTTAATGATAAAAGACACATTTATCTGGAAAAAAAAAGTTTCAATCATATTACAAATACACATTAATCAGCTACTGACCAGATTAGCCAAGGCAGAAACAGTCGCCCTTGATACAACTTTCGCCAATGGTTTGTATACAACAGTTGATTTACCATCTGATTTTGAAACATTCTCTGCTGAATTACTAATTGCAGCACCAGAGGTCTCTGCCTGAAATTTTAGGTACCAACAATCAGAAGGAGAAGACCTCTACAGAATGGAAAGATCATTTATCAGTTAGTAAACTTAAGATTACCTGGGAAGAAACCAATGCAGCAACAGGATGATTGGTTGTTGGCTTGAACCTTACAGTCTTTGGTCTAATGGCAGGAACAGCAGTTTCAGAAGATACATTAGAGGGTGCTGCATCGATAGCACCTGTAAGAAGCTCCGTGAATGACTTGAAGCTGGAACAAGTAGGCCTTGAAGCAACAGGTTTTGCTATCACTACCCGCTCTGCCTCCTTAATGTCCATTCCAACAATTGTGTTAAGGTATAATTAGGTACATTTGTATTATGCCCTGAATACACGGTGTATCTCTATCTTCCAAGAGAAACTAGAATTTACGCAGTGGTGATGTCTTGAGATGGATTGAGAACTAACAGAAGACTATGGAGCTGCTATTGTTAATTGTTGGGCCAATGGAGCAGAGCTCAACCTTCTTCAAACCTGCACATAGGAGTACGTATTAGCATAACACTAAATCACTCTCATAGATAAACATTTGGCTTATCAATCAAGATGAAGCCGAGCCTGAGGCTGCATTTGTAGAATAAGAAGATGGTCTAAAAAATATCATCAAAGCAAGTCATTACATATTGCCATTATCTCAGCAATTATGTTCCTTCAATTGATAGAATATGGAATTCTATCCAGCAAAGTAATGAAATTAGTACAGATCAGGCTTGCATTCTAATTTCAGTTCACAATCTTCAGAATGTTGGAACAACTCTGATCCTTTCTCTTCAAAAACCATAACATTCAAACACATTTTGTAACATTAGTGACAAGAACTGCCGCAGAATTTCTGGACTTTGGGAGCCTACTCTCTACAGTTTCTTCCATTTCTCTTCGAGATAAAAATTGGGAAAAGAAACAAAAGAATCAGAAGGAAGTAGAAGAAGTAAAAGATACAAGCAAGCCAATTTTGTAACCAAAAAAAGATACAAGCAGCAAAATTTGCAAACTAATCCATGAACTTGCAACAGTTGCAAGAACACAACCAGAAAAGCAACAAACTTTTTATTTCAAACACAACAGACAAGAACTAGAATCTAACCCAAAAAAAAGAATGAGTTTGATGAAAACCTTCGAGGTTATAATTAAAAACCAAATACGTCATAAAATCCCAGAAATTGTAAGAATCAAAACTCTTATCAAAACCAGAGATTTACTTACTTGATTAGTAAACAAAACATGGAAAGAAAACGAAATACAAACTAACCCGGAAGGGGTTCAAGTTTCATCTCACAAAGACACAAATCTGTTGGGTCCACAAATCTAATAAGCACAGTTTCAAACCACTCAGCTTACTCTGCCTTACACGACCACCAAATCACCAATCCCATAAGAAACTAACACAACTCCATGAACACGAACGAAACCAAAGACAAAACACGGGCATAAAACCAAGAGTAAGCTTTACCTCGTAGAATGAAGATGGAGAAACAGAAACCTCAAACCAGGTCTTGCAAAAGGGCTTCTTTTTTTGACCCAAGTACGAACACAGCTGAAGCGCAGAAACCAAACAACAAAACGAGTCGTTTTCCTTAGAGAAGCTCCTCAGAGTTTGAACAGTGCCCTTTTAATGGAGTATACCAAAGACTCTTCTTCTGCAACCAAAAACTCTCAGAGGTAAAAAACACACACTTGGTGACACAGAACAAAAGTTGCCAGAAAAGGAAGTAGTATTTGCAACCGTAAATTATTGTCTGTATTATTTAGTTTTCATTTTTATTTCCTCTTGGGATTTACCATTTTGAAGCTGGACTTTGTTTGGCAAAATAAAGATTGAAAATTAAAAAAGTTGGTTGTTTTGTGTGATTAAATTTATTTTGTGGGTCTCAAAAAAAGAGATGAAACAATGAGCCCTGATGCTACGTCCAACTAACTGTCTCCGTTTCGTTTGACTCTCTGATCTCCGAACTCAATAAACCGGGGGCCCCTGTGGTGGCGCGTGTAGTACACTCGTGAGCTGTCAGCTACTTGGGAAACTTTCATATGTGGAGGAAATGTGGCCAGGGGAGATTTGCTGGGTCTCACTGCTGTATTTGAGATTTGGGTCCCCGTTTGGCCCTGATTCTCATTTTGTTTATAAGGGAAGTGGAAAAGACGATTTTACCCATGAATCTTGGAGGTGGAGGAGGGATGTGGCGGGTCGAAAGGGTAATATGGTAAAGTTCATTTTGCTATTATTTCTTGGACCATATGCACATATACGGAGGATATGTAGTAGGCTTTTTTTTGCAAAGTAGGAATCATATTTGTAAATTAAAGATGAACGTTAGGTTTACTAGAGTTTGCCTACATGGAAGGTATGGAAAATAGTGGATGAGTTTTTTTTGGCAACTGAAATGGTAGATGAGTTTGGGGAGTAGGAAAATTGAGGCAGAGATGGGGTTAGGTGAGGCATGGATGGGTGTGAAGTTAGTGAAAATTACTAAACTATTTGGTTTATGAAAACAAATATGGTTTTAATTTATTTGTTGCAATTACAACTACAAATAATTTACTAACTATTAATTGAAAAAGAAAAAACATTACTCACCGAACATCTCGGATTATGATCGTAATGAAAAATGTAGACTTGCCAATCATGTGACTGCTTGTATATATAGTTCAAAAGGAAAGTGTACACATAATCCAACTCTGTGTTTATGGAAAAATGAATAGGATCCATATATGAAGCTTTCAACTCCTCACCCCATGTATACAATGTTTGTTTTGAACTTGATCAATAATACAATCTATATCAAAGATGACCAAAAAAATGTACCTAGTCACAGGCCCTTTGTATAGCAAAATGTTCAAACTAAGTTTTGTTGGAATCCTTGGGAAAGTATATATCATGCTCTACAAAGGAAATGAAGAAAGTAAAAAATGGGAAATGTAATGGAGCTAGGTCTGTTGACTGTTATAAACCAGGTGACTTACTGTTGAAGGGAGAGACCTAGACGTATTGGTTGTAACAAACTTTGAAGGGAATGACTTGCAATGTAAGAAGAGCAAAAATCCCTAGCTATATATACATTGCATACCAAATCAAAACCAAAGACTTGTTTAATGTAACTATGTAAGTTACATGCATACATATGCCAAGAGAAGAGAATATATTGGGTGCCTACATTCTTCTTTATATATAATAACTTAATTAACCACTATTGGGTACGTACATTAGTACCTGAAATGTATAGATATAGCAATAGTAGACTAATTTAGAAACTTTAAATACCACAAAGTAGCATAGTTTAGGTTTTTGTGGGAGATGGATATTTGTTATTTAGCAAAATATATAGAATTTATAGAAAAAGACTTTTTTTGAGGGTTTGAAAATTGAAGATGGATTTGTAGCCTTTGGAAAGTTAGTTGGGGAGGAACACATAGCAGCTCTCCTAAAATTCTTTGGAAGAAGACTGGTGGTTGTGAAATTTAGCACGTGCCTAGAGAGTAATTTGTTGTTGAGTTTTGATGCCCAAATCTTATATAAGACGTTTGATTTGTAGGGAAATTTTTATGTGGGACAAGTATACACACGACACAGTTTTAGTAATTTATAATAATTTATATGTTTGATCACTTATGTATTAATATTATATTCTCTAATCTCAACCGTTCACATGTATCATATATTTACACGGTCGTGTATTGAAGATACTTCATTAATTTGAGAGTTTATTACCCTTATTTGTTCAGTTTCATACCCACCTACCTAAATTCGTAGTATCTGTTTGTTTTGTTGACTAGACTCGATAATATATGGTTAACAATATATAATTTTAATAATTAAATTTTGTCTTATTTTTATAATAAAATGAAAATTAAATAAAAAAATGAACATAATTCCGGAAACCCTGAAAACTGAAAATCACGACTAATTCGATTCAGGATTTATTGTTTTTATGTTTTCTAGTTCTATTTGGATTTGGTTTTAATTCATTCCTTGAGTTTTTAGGCTTGGTTGTTAGCCGCCATAGGGTCTTGTTTCTCATATATACGCACCCTTATGGGTAGGGGTGGGCAGAAAAACTTGAAATCTCGGTCCCGTCCCGGTCCCGTGCCGATCCTGGCGGGATTTGAAACAAAAAATGTTTGTCCCGTCCCGTCAAAGAAACAATGGGACCGGACGCGGGACTGAAATGTATCGTCCCGTTAGGCCCGTCCTGTCCCGTAAAAAAACTAAAATTAATCTTGACCGTAGATTTTTTCATCACGCCGTTGATTTTTTTAGCCCTAATACAAGCCAAACAGGCAAAAGCCGCAAAACTTTCACTCTTTGACTTCGACAGACTCATCTCTAGATCTCCTCTCTTCTCTGCTTCGGCACCTCTCCTCTCCTCTCTCTACTTCGGCTCATGTCCTCTCTCAGCTTTGACCCTCTCCTCTCCAAGGCTCAAGTTGTTGTTCGACTCAACCCGCTCGCCTCTGCCACTCGCTTTTGTTGCTCTCCTCCGCCGTTCGCCTCCATCGCTCATGAATGTAAGTAGATTTTTCTTGGATATATCATCACTTCCTCTTCTAACTCTTCTTCTTAATATCTTTTGTGTTCAGGTAAGCATTTTAAGCACCTCTTTTTTAGTAACTCATCTTCGTCTTTTTCCATATTCATTTATCCTCCTTGTTCGTCAATTAAAGGGGATTTTTTCATGTGTTGTGAGATTTTGTCTAAGCTTTATTATATATGTTGTTGACATGCTGAATTTCATTGCAAACTAAATGATGGGGTTGTTGGGTTCTGTAGTAGTATTTAGGTTTTGCTTCTCTCTCTCTTTGTTTCTTGGATTGATTTCAATCCCCTTGAGTTTCTGTTTTAGTTTTTATTTTTTGGTCTAAATGTTTTTGATTTAGTTGGTTTGTGACAAATGAATTCTTACATTGATTAAATGTATGTAATATTATTTTTGTTAATCGATGAGTGTGCAACTAAAAATGCAAAAACATCAATTCTCAGTTATACATGTTGCTCAGAAAGGTTTTGACCTTGGAACCTATGATGATGATTTCATATCCATGTCAATTGATGATAATTTTAAGTATTAAGGAGCAGCTTGGAGTTGGTTAGTGCTCAAACAGTCCCATAAGATTTTACAACTGAATTTATAGAAAGTACAAATGAATGTTTTCAGGTTTAAAGCTTGATTGAACAAGTCTTGTTTTGCCTCCAGTAGTTGGTCTTGAGGGCCAAAAAAGATTTTTCTTCTTTTTTGTTTCAAGTTTTATGGAGGGATTAGGCCAGTCTCGTCCCGATCCCGTCCCATCCGGGACTAGGCCCGACGAGATTCACTCTTAAAAATTCAAGGCCCATCCCGATCCCGTCTCATATGTAACAACCGGGACAGGACGTGGGATGACCTCAATCCCGTCCCGTCCCATCTCATCCCATGCCCAACCCTACTTATAGGTAGCTGACATTCAGTTTATCAATTTTAATAAAAAAAACCCTAAGAGTTCTTCTCTTATTTTCTGGTTTACTCCAGATTTATCGTATAGAGTTCTTCGCTTGAGATCTCTCAATCTATTAGGGTGTAACGCTGGTTAGCCCTCCATACTTCTACTGCATCAAGCGACACCCAAACTCGTCTCGAATTCCTCAAATTCAGGGCTCCTGCCAACACCACCTGTTCCGATATCGGCTCGGCTCGTGCTGCTCTTGATCAGTCCACCACGACTATCGGGGGCTGCCTGGGCTGCTCCGCGGGGAAACGGAGGAGGAACTGAGGAAGATGATGGTTTTTTATTTAATTTTTACTTTAAAATCAAAATAAAACAAAATTTATTTATTAAAATTATATATTGTTATCCATAGCTGGGTCTAATGACAAAAAAATCATGGTTGTCTAATCAACAAAATGGATAGATGATGTGAAATTAGGTGGGTAGGCTTGAAGGTGAGCAAATGAATATGGTCGGCAAATTTGTCGTCGATCACATTTTTCTTTGCTTTGCTTTGCTTTGCTTTGCTTTGCTTGCTGAGTAATTTCTCTATGGTGTAATTTTCTTGTTTCGATGTGAATATATGTCACGGGCCAAAGACAGGACATCAAAGTTGATCATGAATTCGTTTGCTGGAGAAATCTATGTCAGATAGTTGACATTTAGCGGTATCTAGTTCTAGATTTTGTTTTTGTGTCTGATGCTGCATTGTGCCAACACCATATCTCAGTAATCACACCAGTCACAAGTCATCATATGTGTAGATATTTCTCACGTAGAAAATATTACCAATTACCTGTTCTTATTTTTTTTATTAACCAAACCTGAATTACAACAACTAAGTATGTTGTGACTCAATTCAACAAAACTAGTGTAGTATATATGATATATCTTATCTTGGGTTTTGGGAAACGTTTCATCTTCTTACCAATCTATTTCAGTAATATTGTGTCTCTCATATAGATCGTTATGAAAATTTTCCCATATGGTAAATTCAGAGGCAGCATTCACCCTAAACTAAAACCTCAGAAGTTTTTTACCTCATAGGTAAATCAAAGCTAATGTATATGTTAGGTGAGATCCCTGCATTTGGTTAACAATGACACACTACAAGAAATCCGGGTTTTTACGACTTAAAATTTACTGTGTGCATTAATACGCGTTGTAAAAAGTGATCATTTACAGCGTACTTTTAGTACGGGCTATAAATGTAGTATCATGCGAACCTATTTATTTATGACATATTTATTTTAAACGTCATAATTATAGTTTCACATACAACTATGCTATTGGTGCCTGCCGTAAATGAGATTAGTCATGATTTGAGTGCAGGCCGTATTTCACTTAGACAACCTCTCCGATCTATTCTATCTACAACTCCCGATCTTTCTTCAAAATTAAGCTTTTCTCTCTCTCAGACCAAAAATTGTGCTCCACGTCTCTCAGATCATAAAAATTGTGTTTTATTTAGCAATAATAGATTTTGACAAACAATAACAGCACAATTACTGTTTAACATTATTTTTCACAATGTTCTAAAAAGCGCTAGGTGGTAGGCGGGCGGCGACCCATAGCCTAGCGCCTGGACAGCCTAGGCGGGGATTAGGCGATTTACTTTTTTCATATTTATTAATTAAAAATATATATTTTATGTACTATAATATTTGAAAACAGTCAAATATGGATAAATTATTCGACATAAATCTTGTTAGACCTATTTATAAAATAGATTATAGCTAAAATTTAACATAACTTCATGTAAAAGTGAGCAACAACAACAACAACAAACACATATATTTCTAATTCTAAAAACATCATTTACTTTTATACTCGCATGCTCCTCACAATGTAACAACTCCACCACTAAATATAAATAAAATTAGCCGGAGAGCTTAGAACCCTAGGCGGCTAGGCGGCCTCTAGGCGGCGATTAAGCGGGCTAGGCGGCCGCCTAATTGCCCACAGTCTGGCACAAAGGCCTTGAAGAAAAGCGAGGCGGCTTGTTGCAGCCTAGAGCCTAGGCGGTGCTAGACGGGGCCTTTTAGAACACTTTCTTGAGTCATAGTTGTCTGCAAATAAGATTTTATCAACTTAAGTTTTGAAAAACTTCTTTCCGCAGATGCCACGGTAATAGGTACAGTCAATAAGATCTGATAAGCAACCAAAATATGTGGAAACATATCCATTTTTTGGAAAATTCCATAATTTTAATGGAGTTCCAAGGTTTTTCAGTTTCATACGCTTCACTTGGAAGCATTTCCTGCAATATTTGTAATTCTGAAAGTAAACACTTTGCATCAATATCACAATCCTCGCCATGTTTCAAAGCAACTTCAAGTTTTAGACAACAATTTTTCATTGCTTCATCACTCAATAAAATCAATTGTAATCTATCAAATAAGAAGCCAATATAGATTCAAAAAGTTTCATTTGTTCAAATCTAATTTTCAATTGAGCAATTGTCATATCTACCAAAACAAGAAAATAGTCTGTTCTGAAATTTTCTTCAACAAATTGTTGTTCTCTTTCATTATCAAGATTTTCATCAAAATTCCTCTTTCTTTTAGACGTACGCTTCACCTGAAATACTGGTTCAATTTCCATTTCATTAGCAATTTCTTTAGCATTAATCATGGCAGAAGTAAACTCATTTTCTCTATATTTCTCAAAAAATGAAACCAACCCTTTCAAACTTTGAATAGCTACATCAAGATGCATATCTTTAGATTGCAAGTTTTTGCTCACTAAATTTATTTTATACAAAATGTCATGCAAAATAACCAGACTCAAAATAAATTCAAAACTTGAAAATTCATTTGATAATAATTTCTCAGCATCCCAACTTATCTTTGAATCATCGGTAACTTCAGCTAATTCAATTAAAGCCTCTTTTATTTTGAGGGTTTGACTTTTTATTGCTTTTACACTTTCTATACGACTTTCCCATCGTGTCACACACAAAGATTTCAAAGTTAATTCATCCACATATTCAAGTAAAATGCCCATCGCTTTGTTGAATTAGCAAACACATTATATATAGTCTGACATGCCCCAAAAAAATTTACCTTTTAGACAAGAGTTTGTCATATCAGAAAGAACCAAGTTAAGAGAATGACAACCACAAGACATATAGAAAGCTCTTGAATTTATGTCAACTAATCTTTTCTGAACACCTTGGTGTTTTCCTCTCATATTAGACCCATTACCATACCCTTGTCCCCTCATATCATTAATATTTAAATCAAAAGAGTTAAGAGCAGCTTGTAATTCACCAAAAAGAGATGTGTTTTTCACATTTAAAAACTCTAAAAAGTACTCATCTACTTTTATTAGGCAACTTGCAACATCAACACATCTAATTATCAAAGTCATTTCCTCTTTATGGCTAGCATTGGGGGTGCAATCAAGAATCACAGAAAAATATTTAGTGTCACACCCCGAATCTTTTGAAGTTAATAAAAGTTACCTTTCACAGAAATTCACGAGTTACCGAGGATTTTTAATTTCGATCGGTAATTCGATAAGTTATCGCTCGAGTTAATTTTCGAGTTTTTAAAAGTACTCCAAATACCTGAATTGACGACTCGATGTTGTAGTACGTGTCGACACGAGTCTCCCGGTATTTTCGGATTATTTTTCGGAGATTCGGTTTATTTTCTACGGATTTTTGAAGTTTCCGGTAACTTTTAATTATAATCCGGTAAATCAGTTTTACCATTTACTCTTTTACTTTTTACCTTCTTTAAATCTGGACCGTTGGATCTATTCCAGATTGAATCAGGACCGTTCTTTTCCCTATAAATAGGGGGTGAGTTTTGACTCGGTCAAAACTCACCAATTCGGTCAACTGAGCTCAACCCGAGCTCTCGCTTCCCTCCACAGACCTCCGCCCGGCGCCGGCGACTCCGGCCACCCCAGGCCGGCGGACAACCTCCAACCTTCTCCTCTTTTCCTCTACTTCCTAGCCCTGTCCTTGGATTTCTCAGGCGTGCATTCACGGCGGAGATCGAGCACCACTGTGCTCGATCGAACTCCGGCGATTCCCGGCGATTCAGGCCATGAATTAGCAAACCAGAGGTTTGGTTCTTCTTCTCTTCTCTTCCTCTTCCTTTTCCATGCTTCTGATCAATCAATTGAAGCTTGAATCGGAAGCTCCCTTTTCACTGTTGTACTGTTTCTGGGTTTGGACAACAGGTTTCTTGACGAGGTCTGTAGCTCCGGCGACGCTACTCTGAGCTGTTGTTGAAGCTCCGTAGTTGAAGGGAGGAAGAGATGGTGTGAGGTCGAGGCTCAGATGATTTGTGAGCAGGAGAACAGTATGGTGAAGCCGAGAAGGATGTTTGGAGTAGCTGCTGTTGCATTAGAGTAGGCAGTGGCAGTAGCAGTAGGGTGGTAGGTTTCTGTCATGGTAGTGATGGAGGGAGCCTAGGGACTGGTGGTGACCGAGGCAGCATGAGGCAGGCAGCTGAGAGGCTGCTGTGGCGTCTCAGGGTACAGATCTTCGGGGAACACAGGGTAAGGTTCAGTTAACCTCTAGCCTTGTGACTGCTTCGTATGTTGAATTTTGTTGTCGAGATGTTGACTTGTTGTTTGGTGTGCTTTGGTCGATAACTTGGTGAATCGAAGGAAACGGGGAAACTCTGACGAAATTCCGACAAGATACCGGAATCCGACGAAGATTCTGGGGATGCAGTTGAACCGGCAGAGTGCCGAAGAGGTAGAAACCGAATCCCCATTAAGCTTTGAATCGAAAAGTGTTAGTTGAATCGTAATCGAAATATTTACGTAAAATCGGACATAAGTAGGAAGTTTCCATTTTAGGAAACTTCCCATTTTAAGGAAGACTTACCAATTTAGGAAACTCTCCATTTTGGGAAACTTTCCCTTTTTGGAAGGTTTCCATTTACGAGAAGATGTTAAATCGGGTTAAAGAAAAGGTAGAATTCTAGTTAAAGGTTTTGAAGTTAATTCGTGAAGTATGGGAATTATAATATGTTGACCACTCTAGTGGTTGAGGGAGATGTTGACTCCTATTAACGGAATTGTCAAGTTAATCGTGGAAAAATAATCGGATAATTTAATTATCGACGTATCGACTCACAATAAGTAAAGAGATAAATACTTATGCTAAAGTGGTGTAAACGGAAACCAAACTTCGAGTCGATAACCGGGAAAGAAAGCTATAAAGGTTAAAGTGCTATAAGAAAGGAACTTGGTCAACATGTGGTCAAATAGGATTTCCTGGTCAAACTAGGAAAAGACCAAGTCAACTGTGGTATGACTAATGTGATGATTTGTTGTACAGTCTCTGGTCGGACGTGAGACGGGCTCGACTACGCGGGTAGTTCGAGAGTTTCGCTCGAGGAGCTTTCCGAGCGGAAAGAAGGTCGAAATAGTACTGTGAGTGGACATATTATTTTAAATAAATGCATGCGTTAATAATTTAGTTAATTGCATGATGTTTATGATTGTTTTCGAGAATTATTTCTCTCTCGGGTTCTTGAACGTATTTACGTTATTACTCAATTTGCTATTTCTTCTGAAAATGGTTATAGACGGTGAGGGCCGTCCTGCGAATGGAATTGAACCCGAGACTTCGTTGGGAATTGGGTCTATGCATATATGTCAAGGAATTGTTTACTTATTTATTTTGGGAAGAGAATTTGATTAAAGTATTGTTGTGAATTATATTTTAAGGGTTGACCAATGATTATGCTAGCTAGAGTAGCGTGAGGGCGCTACTAGAGCTCTTAGCTCCGACCCTAGCCTGAGAGGTCAGGCAAATTACGTAGTGCACTATGAGGGTTGACCATTTCCACTTTATCCAGAGCTCTTAGCTCCGACCCTGGTCTGAGAGGTCAGACAAGCCTGAGAGGTCAGGTTGATATTATAAGGGTTGACCGTTATCACATATTCTAGAGCTCTTAGCTCCGACCCTGGTCTGAGAGGACAGACAAGCCTGAGAGGTCAGGTTGATATTATAAGGGTTGACCGTATTATTTTATCTAGCTAGCATAGCGTAGCGTGAGGGCGCTACTAGAGCTCTTAGCTCCGACCCTAGTCTGAGAGGTCAGACTTATTATGTTTGAGAATATTTCTCTTCCCATATTCCTTGCTTGTTTATCTTATCATGCATCTGTGGAAATTTAGTAATTGTGGGCATGCATAAATGATTTTTAAATTGTTATACTCTTGGGAGAGCATTAAAGGAAATAGAGTTTTTATACTGGATTTTCGTCCACTCACTCTAACAGTTTTAAATGTTTCTCCCCTGGGCCTTTCGTTTTTAAATGCCCAGTGTTGCAGGGTTCTTGAGAGGAGGTCGAGCGCGTACGAGAGTCGAGGCATAGTCGATCATTCCGTTGCTGCTTGAAATTCTTTGGGGTAATCCTCTCTGTAGACTGCTCTGACTAACCCGGTTTATTTAGATCAGTAGGAAGGGTTGGCCATTTCAAGGGAGTTTCGGTAAGAAGTTCCCTTGAGGTGGTCCCCGCAGGATTTACTTCGGGTAAAAGGGGTTTAACCCGGGGTGGGTCCTGTCAATGGTATCAGAGCATTAGGTTTTCGTTTCCTGTTACTACCTCATATACTTAGTATCACTTAGTGTCTATAGAGTGATGGACCGACCGCGGCGGATCCATCGGCATTTTATGCTTGGACGCTTCGTGTTTATTAAGGATATGAGTTAGTACTTCCTGGTTGATTTATGGACCGAATGGTCCTGTTAACGTTCGAATCTTCAAGACTATGCCTCAGTACGCGCGACCTCACAGAGAGTTCCTGTAAGGAACAAGGTAAGCTCGTTACGTATTTATTTGATGAGTTCCCCGAGGATTGTGTTTTAAAGGGATTTATTGATATTTGAGTTGGGGATCGAGCTGTAAACTCACGTTGTTTAACGTTTGAGCATTATGTGTAAGTACTCGGTGGTGAAACAGTTAATTCACACCTGGAAGGCTGTCATGGTTGTTGACAGGGATGCTGTAGAAGCCTAAGACAAGGCTTGGGTGTTCGTGTTATGAGGCTCTTAGCAGTAAAGAGTCGTACGAGTTACTGGAAGATGTTGCATCCTGTGATGGAAAAAGGAGCTGAAGTCGCCTAGCGCGATTATTCTGAGAGGATGAATATTAAGATTTGACGATTGCCACGATTTTGTTGAGGTTCGTCATTAGTGTGGTTTCAGAGAAACCAACGGACTCATGAAAGTGGAATGACTCAAGGAAAATGAGTGTAGTCATTTTGGGATCAATGGACTTGTTTCGGGTGACGAGTCCATGATGTGACACTGCTGTAAATGTTAAGGAAGTACAGGCTGGTTTGGTCCCTCGATGCTTTGTGGGGCATCCACTGAAACTAATGGCTTGGGTCACCTTTGGTGCTGAAATTGTTGTCGTCAGCTACGACAAAAATCTCTTCGCTTCAGCCATCCATGATTGGGGTACTGGAAGGTTTGAATTGTTAGTGAGTCCAAGCATGATTTGAATTGTTGGTGACAATGGTCATTGGGGCCATTTATCGTAAAGGTAAATGGTGTCACCAGATCTTGGGGCTCATGTCAACCATAAGGTGAGTATCCACCTGCGGTCAAAGTGTTGTAATTAGTACACCAGTGGAGGAGTCTCCAGGTTGGCTGTATTATAGGTCGATTTTCAGATCGAGAAAGCGTTACTAGTGGTAATTAAAGGTAATTGGTTTCGGAATTTAAAGGAACGTGTTGGAAGTGGCAACAAGCCACCGGGTCTCGGACCAAGGGTGCTTGGGGTACCAGAGATAGTGATACGAGCCTTGATGGACTTTGGATTATTGGAGTGTTGAAACCGGTCGTTGTGCGAACGACACTGTTTCGACGGCGGAAGATGTACATGGGTATACCCCACCGGAACACGTGTACCCTTCTTTGTTGGGAAGTGGTAAAGTTGAAAATTGGGTAGCACATGCTGGTAAGGCATAATTATTGTGTGCAGTTGTGTGTGGTCAAAATGACACCAGGTAAGTGACTAAGGCAGATGATGACATCATCTTAAGAATGTGTCATGAGAGTTCCATTTATTGAAAACGGAGATTAAAGACGTTTGGTTAGAAGATTCTGTGTAAAACGTCAATTAAATGGTTTAATGTCGTTAGTAGGTGGAAGGATGTTTTCTGAGATAAATGCACGGAAAAGGTGAAGGGACAGCAGTGAGGCAAGGTTTACTGAATCGTTGAATAGGAGTGAGAATGTTGTAGATGGTCAAGCTTCAACCTGCAACCAAAGTCGTCCGTTATGACACTTGGTTTCTTCGAGGGCGATTAACTGAGCTTGATGGCATGGGAATTTGTGCACTCACTGGCTGTGGTCTAATCAATTATTGTAACCGAATGTGTACTTAGTCGTGTTTGGGGTTCATAAGTTACACCCACTGCAGTGACAGGAAATATTCTCGATTTGATCTGGGAAATTGAATTTTGGTGTAATTTAATGAAATCCTGAGAGGATTAAAGCATAGTTGGCATTGCTATGGTCATTGGTCGTTGGAGTAGTGACCCTATTTGTTAGGAATTATTGACCTAACGACAGTTCTTGGCGCCACGAGTGTAGAGTGGTAGCAAGAAAGATCATTGGAGATGACTCTCTAAATTGTCAATATTTCGGTGAGTACGAATTGTGGTGGAACCAGGAAAGATTTTTCCTCGATGACTCAGAAAGTATTACGAGTCTAAGTTTGGTAATAATTGTTACTGAGATTGGTGAGGTATGTTGCTAAGTTGAGCAACACTTTATCGGAGATCGTGGAGTGATTAAGCCACGTCCAGATTAAGTTATGATCTGAGAGGAGGTTAATGTGTGATAGTGGATCTTGTAATCGAGGATCTGAAGTGGTATTGTGAATTTTGAATTTTTACCAAATAGATGATGCGATGGATGCTTGACTGGCAGAGCAAGGGGGACAGTTTTGTTAGGAACTATCTAGTTGTACGAGTTGACCTTGTGATGTTCACGCGCCCAGTGCGGTGATGACATTTGTTAATTTGCGCCTTGATAACTGGAGGCTCGGTGATCAACATGGTTGAGCCTGGTGAAATTAATTCCTGATGCTTTGATCAGGGGTTTCGTTGGGTGTGCACCAGTGGCACTAAATTTTATGTAGATGTTCGATCTGGTTAAATGTCTAAAGTTGTCGGTTATTACCAGACAATGTGGTAATGGAGGCATCTGGGAATGGAATATCCTTGTTGAGCGGGTAAGGCTCTGAGATTCTTTTAATGGTAAATCGATCCCAGATTGTGATGCGGATAACGTTTATTAGACGCACGGTTGTTTGAAGTGCAAGCTCTGCACTATGCGTCATTCTAGGTTAAGGAAAGAGTTAGGGAGGTCAGTGGCACCTCACCTATGGGTAGTACGGGTATGTGTTACCAGTTGCAAAGTATGCAGTAACCCCACAAGTGATATTTGAGCTAGCGACTCTAATGTTCGACTTGTGGGTAAAAGTCAAGTTTTATCCGGTCAGAATAGCTTGGTAGGCAGTGTGAAGCCTGACAATATTGTTTTCATGCGAGGAGTCAGTATTGTTGGATCTCGATGTCAGGAGCTTTTGGATCTCCCCGATTTAAAGGCTATGGTTTTGGATTTACGCTAATATTCACGGCAGTTCATGACCTGTGTGTACAAGTGGTTTGAGTAATGATAGAGTCAGGGAAGACAATTACTCTACAACATGACAGAATAATTTCTAGAAAGCGTAAACCAGATCAGGGAGCCTGGTTCAAATGAGGTGATGGTTCGTGTAACACAAGCCGTCATGGTTTTCTGGTGGATTTGTTGTCATGGGTTTTAGACCCCACGTTGTTTATGGATATCAGAGGATTTAAATCCATTAGTGACATCGGACCCTACTCCTCGGGCGTGGTAGTCATTTCCTGCAGAGGGAATGTGTTGAGTTGATATCTAAATTCAACGAAAGAATACGAGTGTTCTTGAAGAAATTTTACTCGCGACAAGCGAGGTGTTATTGGATCAGATGAGTATTAGTAGTATTGTGACGACATCACTTGTGGTTAGTAAGAGTATTGGGGTGTGTTTAGTTGGCTAAACCAGAAGGGATAGGAGGTTGGTTACTGGTCGAAGTTATTATGTTGAGCGTAAAGGGCATGTGTTTAGAGTTTTGACAATGCTATTCGTGATGCGTTTCAAATGAGTTCTCAGAAGGAAGTGATATTGGAGAACAATATTATTATTTTAAGTGGTACTATCCCCCACAGTATTGGACTTTGAGTATAGAAATTTCGAGGACGAAATTTTTATAAGGTGGGGAGAATTGTCACACCCCGAATCTTGTGAAGTTAATAAAAGTTACCTTTCACAGAAATTCACGAGTTACCGAGGATTTTTAATTTCGATCGGTAATTCGATAAGTTATCGCTCGAGTTAATTTTCGAGTTTTTAAAAGTACTCCAAATACCTGAATTGACGACTCGATGTTGTAGTACGTGTCGACACGAGTCTCCCGGTATTTTCGGATTATTTTTCGGAGATTCGGTTTATTTTCTACGGATTTTTGAAGTTTCCGGTAACTTTTAATTATAATCCGGTAAATCAGTTTTACCATTTACTCTTTTACTTTTTACCTTCTTTAAATCTGGACCGTTGGATCTATTCCAGATTGAATCAGGACCGTTCTTTTCCCTATAAATAGGGGGTGAGTTTTGACTCGGTCAAAACTCACCAATTCGGTCAACTGAGCTCAACCCGAGCTCTCGCTTCCCTCCACAGACCTCCGCCCGGCGCCGGCGACTCCGGCCACCCCAGGCCGGCGGACAACCTCCAACCTTCTCCTCTTTTCCTCTACTTCCTAGCCCTGTCCTTGGATTTCTCAGGCGTGCATTCACGGCGGAGATCGAGCACCACTGTGCTCGATCGAACTCCGGCGATTCCCGGCGATTCAGGCCATGAATTAGCAAACCAGAGGTTTGGTTCTTCTTCTCTTCTCTTCCTCTTCCTTTTCCATGCTTCTGATCAATCAATTGAAGCTTGAATCGGAAGCTCCCTTTTCACTGTTGTACTGTTTCTGGGTTTGGACAACAGGTTTCTTGACGAGGTCTGTAGCTCCGGCGACGCTACTCTGAGCTGTTGTTGAAGCTCCGTAGTTGAAGGGAGGAAGAGATGGTGTGAGGTCGAGGCTCAGATGATTTGTGAGCAGGAGAACAGTATGGTGAAGCCGAGAAGGATGTTTGGAGTAGCTGCTGTTGCATTAGAGTAGGCAGTGGCAGTAGCAGTAGGGTGGTAGGTTTCTGTCATGGTAGTGATGGAGGGAGCCTAGGGACTGGTGGTGACCGAGGCAGCATGAGGCAGGCAGCTGAGAGGCTGCTGTGGCGTCTCAGGGTACAGATCTTCGGGGAACACAGGGTAAGGTTCAGTTAACCTCTAGCCTTGTGACTGCTTCGTATGTTGAATTTTGTTGTCGAGATGTTGACTTGTTGTTTGGTGTGCTTTGGTCGATAACTTGGTGAATCGAAGGAAACGGGGAAACTCTGACGAAATTCCGACAAGATACCGGAATCCGACGAAGATTCTGGGGATGCAGTTGAACCGGCAGAGTGCCGAAGAGGTAGAAACCGAATCCCCATTAAGCTTTGAATCGAAAAGTGTTAGTTGAATCGTAATCGAAATATTTACGTAAAATCGGACATAAGTAGGAAGTTTCCATTTTAGGAAACTTCCCATTTTAAGGAAGACTTACCAATTTAGGAAACTCTCCATTTTGGGAAACTTTCCCTTTTTGGAAGGTTTCCATTTACGAGAAGATGTTAAATCGGGTTAAAGAAAAGGTAGAATTCTAGTTAAAGGTTTTGAAGTTAATTCGTGAAGTATGGGAATTATAATATGTTGACCACTCTAGTGGTTGAGGGAGATGTTGACTCCTATTAACGGAATTGTCAAGTTAATCGTGGAAAAATAATCGGATAATTTAATTATCGACGTATCGACTCACAATAAGTAAAGAGATAAATACTTATGCTAAAGTGGTGTAAACGGAAACCAAACTTCGAGTCGATAACCGGGAAAGAAAGCTATAAAGGTTAAAGTGCTATAAGAAAGGAACTTGGTCAACATGTGGTCAAATAGGATTTCCTGGTCAAACTAGGAAAAGACCAAGTCAACTGTGGTATGACTAATGTGATGATTTGTTGTACAGTCTCTGGTCGGACGTGAGACGGGCTCGACTACGCGGGTAGTTCGAGAGTTTCGCTCGAGGAGCTTTCCGAGCGGAAAGAAGGTCGAAATAGTACTGTGAGTGGACATATTATTTTAAATAAATGCATGCGTTAATAATTTAGTTAATTGCATGATGTTTATGATTGTTTTCGAGAATTATTTCTCTCTCGGGTTCTTGAACGTATTTACGTTATTACTCAATTTGCTATTTCTTCTGAAAATGGTTATAGACGGTGAGGGCCGTCCTGCGAATGGAATTGAACCCGAGACTTCGTTGGGAATTGGGTCTATGCATATATGTCAAGGAATTGTTTACTTATTTATTTTGGGAAGAGAATTTGATTAAAGTATTGTTGTGAATTATATTTTAAGGGTTGACCAATGATTATGCTAGCTAGAGTAGCGTGAGGGCGCTACTAGAGCTCTTAGCTCCGACCCTAGCCTGAGAGGTCAGGCAAATTACGTAGTGCACTATGAGGGTTGACCATTTCCACTTTATCCAGAGCTCTTAGCTCCGACCCTGGTCTGAGAGGTCAGACAAGCCTGAGAGGTCAGGTTGATATTATAAGGGTTGACCGTTATCACATATTCTAGAGCTCTTAGCTCCGACCCTGGTCTGAGAGGACAGACAAGCCTGAGAGGTCAGGTTGATATTATAAGGGTTGACCGTATTATTTTATCTAGCTAGCATAGCGTAGCGTGAGGGCGCTACTAGAGCTCTTAGCTCCGACCCTAGTCTGAGAGGTCAGACTTATTATGTTTGAGAATATTTCTCTTCCCATATTCCTTGCTTGTTTATCTTATCATGCATCTGTGGAAATTTAGTAATTGTGGGCATGCATAAATGATTTTTAAATTGTTATACTCTTGGGAGAGCATTAAAGGAAATAGAGTTTTTATACTGGATTTTCGTCCACTCACTCTAACAGTTTTAAATGTTTCTCCCCTGGGCCTTTCGTTTTTAAATGCCCAGTGTTGCAGGGTTCTTGAGAGGAGGTCGAGCGCGTACGAGAGTCGAGGCATAGTCGATCATTCCGTTGCTGCTTGAAATTCTTTGGGGTAATCCTCTCTGTAGACTGCTCTGACTAACCCGGTTTATTTAGATCAGTAGGAAGGGTTGGCCATTTCAAGGGAGTTTCGGTAAGAAGTTCCCTTGAGGTGGTCCCCGCAG
This sequence comes from Comarum palustre, assembly GCA_951800085.1. Classification (NCBI taxonomy): domain Eukaryota; kingdom Viridiplantae; phylum Streptophyta; class Magnoliopsida; order Rosales; family Rosaceae; genus Comarum; species Comarum palustre. Next base: position 21,398,390 of record OX637578.1, on the reverse strand, counting down.
GATTTACTTCGGGTAAAAGGGGTTTAACCCGGGGTGGGTCCTGTCATTTAGCTTCTTTAATTTTTTTATTATTGCACTCCTGACACTTGATGCCAACATAGCTATCAATTCATTTTGTATTTTATGACTAAGATAATGATAATGAATATCTTTATCTTGAATGAGTCGAAAATGAGGCATCATTATTGGATCAAACTCAGCAATAGATTTAAGAAAGCCTAAAAAATTTTCATTTGAATCATCACAGATCTTTTCATTTATTCCACGAAATGCCAAATTATTCATTGCAAGACGTTTAACAACGAAAATTATTCTGATCATAACTTGTTTCCAACGTTCGGTATCTTTCTTGATTTTCTTTTGTAATTCTTTATCAATAGTTTCATTTGTTCTCAATCTAATGCGGAGTTCAGCCCAAGCTCTAAGGTTGGTACGGTATTCAGTACTATCTTCATATTGCTTAATTTTTTCACTTAGATGCCCCCAATCATTAACTCCTATACCCGTTAAATGACTTTTAGAACTAGCTTGTCTTAGAACTTTACAACAAAAACAAAACACTTTATCCAATTCATGCTTCAACTCCCATTGGAACAATTCAAAGCACAAATTTCTAAAGTTGTTTTAATGGTCTGGTTAAAACAGATGGCTTGAAATCCCTTCACTAGCCAAAGCCTACTCATTATTATTTTTTTATTTTGAAATCCAAGGCTACTCCTATACTAGATCAATACACAGTCACAATATAAGAAACCAGGAAATATTTTATACTCATATTAGCAGTCTGCCAGTCTCTCTAAGGTATCTCTATACCAGCAACTGAAACCATTCTAAGTAAAAGCCAACCAACAAGATTGATGTTGAACATGGCCAAAACCCTCTATGAAACAGAATAAAAAAGAGGATAAACAATGTTACAAGACCAAGTCATACGGAGAGTCTAAAAACCTGTTGCAAACCATGGAAATAAATCCTAAACACTGGAACTTTCATCAAATTACTCATTGCAACTTATTGTGTTGTGTTTTTCTTCTTTACTCTGATGGCTTGTGGGTTCAATTAGGCCTTGTCTAAATCTAATCATCTTTTACTTAGATTTCTCCGTAGCAAGAGAACATTGTGTAGTTTTTTCTGCTCATTCTTGGTCACCTTTTATTGGAGATATAGAGAAGGGGAAAAAGAGTAGAGAAGGCAGACCCATAAGATGGTGGCAAAAACCAACTGTACTACAGTGTCAAAACTCACCCCTAGACCCCTTAACCTAATACAGCAACATCTCAATAAAAGAGGACAGAAACCACATAACCTCATAGCTTTTTATGAATCACCTGAAGAAATCGAATCTATGAGCCCTGAGCTTGTGAAATTCATTGATTTCCTTCAACCCAAATACTCAATCTTGAAAAAAAACTGGAGTGTGAGAGAGTAGGAGAGGAGATGGAAATTAGAGAGACGAGAGTGTGAAATTGATAGTGGTTGAACCGATGAAAAACTTTGAAGAATCATCATCGATTGATAAAGAGAGAAGGCAAACAAATTTTCGGAGAACATCAATCACCAATTGGGTTCTTTATTGCTCCAATGGATCTTCTCCATTATTGATGCAAGGAGTATAGAGATTGGGAGAAAAATTAAGAATTTAAGTGAGGAGATAAGCACGGTAGAAGAAATGAATTGGAGATTAAATGTCAAAACACACTGTCCTATATTATGCTTTTACTCAATATACATTTAATATTTAATATAACAGAAAAAAATAATCTAAAAGGCCTCTTTTTCCCTGGGCCTGGTGCGAGCGCACTGTTTGCATTGGGTCAGGGTCGGGCCTGACTACTGCCACGCACTATAGAATAAATTATAACAACTCATGAAAAATTTAAAATTTTCATTGCACCAAATCAACAATTAAGAACATGTTCCCACTTCTTCCACCACCATGAAGATCTCATCAACTAAACCAGAAACACCCAGAAAAAAAATAAAATAATAACGATCGCGAGTGATACTGATCAAAGACAGCTTCTCATCACTGAGATTATTACATATCAAATATAACAGTTATGTAGAAGATATCAATGAACTGGTTACGTACAACTGCATGTTTAATAGATGTAAATAATGAAATGGTCACAGCTGCAGAAACAGTAGAACTTATTACGATCTGGGAGAGTTTGTTCCCTCCATTTTTACATATTCGAGTTGTTTCAAACTAAATATCTCGTTGTTACGTACCATCTACATTAGTATAGTACGTATTGATACTCAGAAGAGTCCAACCAGTCCCCTAGAAGATTTTCTTAGATAACTGGAAATAATAAATTAACGACTGAGACACTACCAAAAAAGGTAGTATAGCTGACGAAATAACCAAAAATTAGGCTAACGACTTTTTTTTCGTCGGCTATACTATATTTTAGCCGGCGAGTCAAAGTTTTTACTTTAACAGACAAGATTTTTGACTTTAGCCAACGAAAATTTTGTCGGCTAAAGTCAAAAAAATGAAACAGATTTTCCCACTTTTTGGAAAATTTGAATGAAATTTTCTTCTTCACTCTCCATTCTCTGCCTCTTCTAATGTGGTGGGAGTGATGGTGATGGTGTGTGGTGGTGGTGGTGGCGGTGATGTTGTGTGGTGGGAGTGATGTTGATGGTGTGTGGTGGTGGTTGGTTCGGATAGGGCAACGATGCCGAGAAGACAAAGTTTGGACAAAACTAGAGTACAAAACCACAATCTAGTGAATCTACAAAGGGCAAGAACTGTCCCTTTTAAGCTAAGAACAAAATTTTCAAAAACAAAATAATTTGTATCTCGATCCTAGGAATGTTGCAAACTTGGTTTTGGTTCTAGTTAAAGTTTTTTTTTGAGAAATAATATCAATAATTTCATTAACATGAATACAAATTACAACCATGAGGGATATCGGTTGTGGAAATTAATTCGCACTCCACTCCTTACATACCTGAAACAACAGTGATTTACAGTGGACAAGAGCCGATATCAATAGGAGTTCAACTGTAACCTAACCTAATCCAGAAGTCTCGATACATTCTTACAGTCAACTTCAAGAAGAAACAACTTTTTCAAACACTACATGACAATACTACAAGTATATATGCACTTGCAACTTCCTCATTACATTTTCAAATAGTCTCTGAAAACGACACTATGACCATGGTTCATCCCATGACACGACCAGCGACACCAACCTACCAACAACCAACCAAAACCCTAAAGCCTTGTTCGATCAAAGAGGTGGGACCAAAAACAACCTTCCTAAAAACTAAAAAAAGAGATAAAAAAACCCAACATGAGCCCAAATAAGGCCCAAGCCTACCCAAACCCTTGGACCTTGGAAGAAAACCACACAGACCAGACCCAAATCCCTCCTAGCATTTGGTTACAGAACCGCGACAACGTTGCCGCCTCGCCGTCGACGTCCACTGCCACCCAAAATGAGCAGACAGTCCTTGACCCACACCATGGAGAAGTAGTACATCATCCATCTACCGCGAACAAGATCAAAACAAAGCAAATGAAACCAACCTACCCAGATCAAACCAATCCGTGAAGACCAAACGCCGCCTCGCTTTCCCATCCCTGCGTTGCCAAGCCCCACCGTACTAGCATACCACTCAGCCAGCATGGCCGGACTGCCCCGCTATGGGAACCACAAGGCAATTATAAAAGATAAAACGAAAAAGGGAAAAAAAATGCTGCACCCAAGTTTCGAATATGGGTTATCATATTAAAAAAACCTGACAAGCCAACCACTAGAGTAAAAGGGCTACACATGTATTTTTGAGAAAACTATGTGTATATACATATTTAATTATTTTTAAACATATCTCAAATTTTGAATGGCCGGAGGCCTGCCAAGAAGTGGTGACCTGAGGCGGCCGCCTCATCTTGCACCCCCAGGGCCGGCCTTGGGCCGCACAAGGCCTCTGATTTTCAGGGGCCTCCAATTTTTTTTCAACATACAAATATATCACAAAATATTGAAAAAACTTATATATTGATAAGAGCACTTGCATCATGGTTGGTTAGTAGCTGCATAATACTTAACAACCCAAGTTCAATGCCCAATGGCCTCTTTTTTTACTATTTTTTTTCGTTTTCATCCTCTTTTTTCTCTTTTTACCCACCCAAATTTGAGGTCCTATAAGGTTTTCTTACTATTTTTCTTTGATTTCATCCTTTGTTTTTTTTCTTGGCGTTTTTAACTCTCTTTTTCTGTGATTTTCTCCCCTTCTTTATTCCTTTTTATGTGTTTTCTTCTTACGATTTCTTAACTATTTCATACTTTATTTTAACCTTGTATTCTTACCTTAGTTTTCCTGTGTTTTCAACCATTTTTTGCTGCATTTTTCATCACAATAAAAAAAATTTAAAAAAATTATAGGGCCTCATACAAAGTTTCGCACGCGGCCTCATTTAACACGGGTCAAAATTTCTCACGGGCCTCAATTAACACAAGACATGTCCTGCTAGTTGGAAGCCTTGAGTCCAAGGTTTTTGAAATCTGGGACCGTGACTGTTTATTTTGAAGAGAAAAATACAAACACACTAGAGGAAGGAGCCTCTAAGGCATCCCAAACTTGAAAAATCTAGCAAAAGAGCCTGAGAAGCTTGTGGAGGTAAAGCATCAACCCACAATCTGGGGGAGTGAAGAGAATGACCCAAATGTCTCGGATAATAGACTTTAGGCGCCAATGTGTCTCACAAGCTTTCTTGATATAATTGATCGTGATGAGAGAGTCGCCTTCCATCATAACAGAATGTTAGTTGAATCTTTTTACAGCAAGAAGGCCATTTCTAAGAGCTTGACAGTTAACAGGAATGTTCACGTTAATAAGCATAATTAAACAAAACTAATCAGATACATAAGCACAATTATATTGAGACCAACGTACGGGGAGTTAGAAATTCATATTGTTGTTGTTATATAATAGTAATACTGAGTGGAGAAGCATGAGGGTTTGCTGCTTGAGTCTGTTCAACTTTGTGTGCAGTTTCATCCTTTTCTTGTCTCTGTTTCTTTTAGCTGCCCCTGTTTGGTTTTGTTTGTTTCTCGGTGTTGGCTTCCAGTTATTTTTTTAACCCCAGAACTTGATTTGGCGGGAAATATATATATATATATATATATATATATATATATAAGCATCTTTCAGATGACCGACTATTTTATATAGTTGATTTGGTGATCTGAAACATGCTTTTTTTTAGTACTATACCAAGGAGTTGTCCCTGTAATCTATCTCTCTTAAGAAACTTTAGCGGAAAGCAAATCACAGAAACTGTAAGACATTCCTCAATAGTCAATACAAGCAAGAAAAGAACAAGGAAGAATAAGCAAAGGATGGATTACCTCTTCTTCTTTACAGCCAGCTAGATTGTCATTTTCCACAAGACCCATATTTGGATTCTCTCACTTTGCAATTCATGTATGGGAAAGGTCTACAATACATTAATTTTATGAAGATCCAAGTAGTTGGTCTATAGAAGATAAGGACCTCCGAGTTTCTCGGTGCGATCCTGGCAGCCGAAACCTAGGGTTTCATGAAGGCAGCAGCGCTCTTGTTCGGTGGGGTGTCGTTCGTGGAGTTACAAAGGCGCGCTCAGGCGGTGAGAGTCAGGTAGCGGTGTGAGGATGGTGACGTTGAAATCAATCAGCGTCGACGGCGACTCAAACAGAGAGAAGGACCGTGGTTGGACGCGATCTTCGATCTGAATTTCTTCTTGCAGGATTGTCTGCTTCCCTCTTAGTGAAGAAGATATTCGATTGGAATAATAGGGCTTGGTTCTGCAAATCGCTGCTCTTCCTTGTCTCTTCCATCGTTCTCTATGAATTGCTTGGCTTGGAATTGTCAAGGCATTGTGAATTGGGGAACAAGACATGCCCTAAAGCTTCTTGTTCAACGGCATCGTCCTCAGTTGGTGTTTTTGTCTGAAACCAAATGTGCAAAACGTCATCACAAATCGCTGCCAAATTGGATTGGTTTGTCTGACATTGCTGCAAAGGATCGAGTTGGCTTTAGCAGGTTGCGCTGCTCTGCTTTCGGATGACTTGAACTTATTAATTTGTTAATAAGTAATGAATGCGTTTACCACTGCGCTATAACCACTTCGTCAAAAAATACTGCTTTGGGATGATTCTTTTTTCGTTTTTTTTTTTCAAAAGATGATCAAAAGATTTCATTCCTACCTTCATGGTGACTCGAACCCATGACTTCGTCAATAGGTAATGGATGCGCTTTGAGATGATTCTGTTACAATAAAGATTCGTGTTGTGGAGAGGTACTTCTAGTGGCGGAGCCAAAAATATTAAGTTGGTGGGACACAAACAACAACAACAATAATAATGAGAAATTTTGAGAAATAACCTGTTTGAAGTCCTGTAACTGATTTTTGACCTTAATTGTCAGGACCCACCCCGAGTTAAACCCCTTTAACCCGAAGTAAATCCTGCGGGGACCATCTCAAGGGAATTTCTTACCGAAACCCCCTTGAAATGGACAACCCTTCCTATAAACCAACTCAGCACTTCCATGAGTATTTCTAAACAATCCCTAACTCATGAAGGCATCCTGCTCCCTAACCTACTAACTAGCTAAACTGGGTTAGTCAGAGCAGTCTACATAGAAGATTACCCTAATGAATTTGCAAGCAGCAACGGATTGATCGACTATGCCTCGACTCTAGTACGCGCGCGACCTCCGCTCAAGAACCCTGCATCACTGGGCATTTGAAAACGAAGGGCTCAAGAGAGAATCATCGAAAACCGTTAGCGTGAGTGGACAAAAATCAAATATAAAAAAAACTAATTTCCTTTAATGTTCTCCCTTAGAGTTTTTCAAGAAAACCTTATGCACGCTCCTCATAGACAATAAATAATTAAATCATTCAATTAAATCCCTTGGCTCAAATATAAAATAATTGTGTGGGGTATTAACCTCATCCACGAGAAAACTGACCTGCTCTATTCGGGAGGGTCTATTGACCGGCTACCACCGAAGAGGGTCCCCGACCTGCTCTATCCGGGAGGGTCTAATGACCAGCTACCACCGGAGAGGGTCCATGCTAGCATGCAATACTTATATCCTTTTTGTCGCATCCCGGGGACTACTCTCGGTCCCGGAACACGACGGTAACCGCCGTAATCCCGATCTAGCAAGTAATCAATACGTCTTTCGACGTATTGATGACTCACCGGACCGAAACCACAAGGCTATGAATGAAACATACAACCAATGAATAATAATATGAATGTCAAATACTGAATTACAAATGATCAGAGTGGCACACAAATGTTTTACAAGCGGAAGATAATAGAAAATACCCGAGACTAAAATAGTACATGAAAAAGTCTCGAAACACTGGGCCCGAATAAAGTCTCAGAGTATCCAACAGATTACAAGATATGAAAATACGGAAATCAAGAAACATGAAAACCACACCAGAATGGGAGTCCTCGAAAGGTGAAGTGCACGATAACCGACGCTCCGCGGCCTAGTCCAGCTCCTCTAGTGTCGGGTGCTGTAGACCTGAAAAGATGTAGAGGTGAGCAACTCGTCCTCGCTAACCCAAATGGGGCCAAAGCCATCCAAGTCGGGGTTTAAAACCCATGAGAAAACATTTCTTATATATGTATATGTACTCGTAAGTACGAAAGAGCATGTGGTAATGTAAATGCACGGCACGCACACAAAGCTCGGTAAATCATGTGACCACATATGAAAGAACTCTCTGGATCTGAGCGGCCGAATCCCGGGTTTGTCTTTACTGCAAACCGGGGCCAACTATCTAAGCGCCCGAGTGCGCAGAATAGCGAGAGCGTCCATTTCCAGCTAACGCCCAACAAATAGCAGGCCACACTTACGTCACGTTTTACTCTGTTCGAGACGAGCGTAAGCGGGATATATGAATGAAAATAAACAGGGCATAGCCCCTCCGGAGGTTAACGGTCATCGACACCGTAGGAGTGCTAGAATACTAGGTCCCGTCGCTCTCAGGCCAAGCACCGGAAATCAGGACGACGGTACTACTTTTCGATCCAAAACTCACACACACACACCAAGTGCTATAAGAAGCATGTGGTCAAGCTTTAAAACAATGCATCTTTATTTAGTACGTAAAAGTAAAAGAGCCGCCGACCCAAGAGGGTTTCGGCTCACCCAATGGGCGTGCTCCCCCTACCTGGTATGATGGTACAGCTGGCTGCGCTCCAATCCCTGGTCCTCCTGAAGTCTGTGTAGACGAGCTCCTGAGTCTGTGGGTGAGACAACAGTGATAGTCAGGTATAAGTAATTCGAGGTCTATCATCTACGACTAAGACTTGATAAACACTCTTTGTTTATCTCTATGACATTAGGGTTTGACTTATTTGACACTCCGATTCTCGAACCGGTGAGAAGTCGGAATTGTTTCTTATTCAGTACTTACGTCGTTTTTGCCACGTTTACAAGCTAAAAGTCTTTAAAACGTTTAACCGTAGTGTTCGAAAACGTAAAATAGGTGTTCTACGGCATAAAAGAAAAGTCAACTTTGGAATAGTAAAAGTCAACAGTCAACAGTAAAGTCAACGGTCAACGATCAAAAAGTCAACGGTCAAAAAGTCAACGGCCAAAAAGTCAACCGGTCAAAGTCAAAAAGTCAAAGTCAAATAGTCAACCGGTCAAAGTCAACAGTAAAAAGTAAACAGTAAAAGTAAAACTGTAACAGTAAAACAGTAAAAGTAAACAGTAAACAGTAAAAGTGAATAGTAAAAACAGTAACCGTAAATAACTTAAACAGTTAGGGGTAAAATGGTAACTCTGCCCCTGGGTTAAAGTAAAAAGTAAAACTGACACGGTAAAAACCAGGGTTTTTACCGTGCCGGTTCTAACCACTGTTTTGGCCGGATTTCGAAGCTTTTCCGGCCAAATCGAGTCCCCTGAGTACTCCTAACATCTTCTACACATCCTAGGCTATCCAACAACATCACAATCGAAGGAAAAGATCGAGTTTTCATACCCTTGAAGCTTCCACTGTGTTTTCCGGCGAAACACCTCCGGCGGAGCTCCACCGGCCTTCTCCTTCCTCCTCCTTGCTCCTGGGCGGCTCCTGGTGGCGCCTGGGAGTGGCTTGGCACCTCAAACGACCTGGTGCGCCTCGATCTGCTCTGCACAGTGTAACAGAACTTCCCCTCGCTGCTGGGCGGCGCTGGCGTCGCTGGTGGTCTGGCTAGGGTCGCCGGAGCTGTGCGACCTCAGTGGTGGTGGCGGTGAGGGCTGACGCGCGCCGGAAGGTGGTGCCTGGTGGCTGCTGTCGAGGAGAGAGAGGGAGAGAGCTTCGGCTCGAAATGGAAAGCAGAAGGAAGAGGAAAGTGGAGAAAGGAAAGGAGAGAAAAGGGAAAGATAAAGGAGAGGTGGAAAGAAAGGGGAAAGGAGATAGGGTTATAAAGAAAAATGAGTGGCCACGATTCGTTCATCGAATCAACGGCCACGATTCGTTCCCAATCCCAAAATAATTTCAAAACCAAAACCATTTTCGAAAATTCATTTCAAATAACCAAACGTCAAATTTAAACGTAAAAGTCGTACGAAAAATACGTGAAGTGCCGGAAAATATTCCGTAAATACTTTCACGCATGTGGCGACGCGTGTCTTAACGTAAAAACGTTAGACGAAAGTGACGACGTACTGAAAAGTAATCGGAATTAAACCCTAAATGTGTCGGAAAATCAAATTAAAATTTCGGGGTCTCACACTTTTCCTTTTAAAATTCCTTTAAACCCTCATGGGAAAAATAATCCGAAAACCAAGTCAAATCTCCCATGACTTTACCCCAAATACTGGATTTAAAAACATTTCCAGGAACCCAAAATCGGTTCTCTGCCTTTACTTTAAAACCCTTTAAATCCAAGAGCCAAGTTTCTCCTTTTTAAAACCTCCCTCTCCATAATCTCAAAACGGTGATAATCATAAAATCATAACCCGGGAAAATCCATTAAAATCATGGGAAAGGTATGAACCTCTTTCCCGGCTCATTTCTCTTTAAAATCATTAAATCTCATTTTCCCAAAAACCACCGTAAAACATATAATGGAGGAAATCACATATGTAAGAGAAACTAATAAAGTCTATGGGCATGCAATTTAATTTAAAAGCAAAGGTCCACTCACAGTACTATTGCGACCTTCTTCCTGCTCGGAAAGCTCCTCGAGCGAAACCCTCGAACTAACCACGTAGTCGAGCCCGTCTCACGTTCGACCAGAGACTGTACAATCAAACCAATATATTAGTCTTTACATAGTTGACTTGGTCTTTTCCTAGTTTGACCAGGAAATCCTATTTGACCAAGTGTTGACCAAGTTCCTTTCTTTTTAACAACTTTTTCAATCAATACACTTAATTTCGAATATCGACTCGAAGTTTGGTTTCCGACCTCGTAATCCCAATATATCGACTTTCCTTACTATTTTATTAACGATAGGTTATCAAATAGTAATTTTGTGGAATTACTATGGACACCCAAATCAACCACTACCAATTTACGGGTTATGAGTCGATATACCCGGTATGAAATTATCCGAATTATTTATAGCATCCAACTCGGTTTCTGACTAAGATTCCTGAGTTGTCTAGGATCTCACTTAAAGATCCGGTTGTCTTAACTTAACCGGTTACTAAGATTAACCTTTCCCTTCTTACTTTTATCGGTCAATCTTCCATTATGGAAACCTTCCAAAAAGGGAAAGTTTCCCAAAAATGGAAAATTTCCTAACATGGCAAGTGTTCTTTAGAATGGGAAGTTTCCCAAAATGGAAACTTCATAATTACGTCCAATTTCTCCGTAATTACTCAAATTAGGAATTAACCGTACTTTTTTGACTAAAAGCTTAACATGGATTCGATTTCTACCTCTTCGGTATTCTGCCGGTTTAACTGTATTCCCGGAGCAGTCACCGGATTCCGGCAACTTTGCCGGAATCTTCGGCCGGATTCCGGTCAACTTGCTGGAATTTCGCCATAATCTCCCTGTTTCCTCCGATTCATCAAGTTATCGACCACACATGCAGGAAAACCAACAACACAATTTCAGCAACAACACCAACAGCAATTCCAAATATCTAACTCTTTTATTTCCGGATTTCAAGTACACAAACTAATTAAGGTTCCTATAAACCTGTTAAAAACAAATGAACTACCAGCATAAACCAAACCTCCCACTGCATCCTGTAATAATCTCAAAACCCCTATTTGGAACCCTTCAACACAGTATACTAACATAGCCTATAAACAACTTCTAGAACTGCCAACCACCAGCACAGAATAATAACAACCTGCAATTCAGCTTTCCACAACCAGTTCTACAATTTCAACACTTCCAGAAAACAAGACAATCAACAAATCGACTAAAGTAGTTCCATATCAAAAATGACCCAGGACAGCCAAGACCACAGCCACTTATGCCGCTAAAACACAGTAGCTACACACACTCCAAAATCCCAATTTTATCGAAACTCCACTTAACTCGAATTCAGTTAATCAAATAGCTAGAACTCGACGGGTAAATCAAGTTTCATACCTCAATTGCCTTTGTCGGTGGCCGGAGAACACAGAACCATGGCCAAAACTGAAATCACTCCTCTCCTCTTTTCTCTCTAACCGGAGCTCCTCTAAATCGCTGCCTCACTCCCGAGCTCCACCAATTGCTTCATCTCCTTGTTTTTTTCGAAGTTCCACCTCCGTCTACAGACGTCATGGCGACCCAGAAAAGAAAAGGATTTGGAGAACCGATCGTTTGGCCGGAGATGTGGCCGGTGACACCGTCACAGAGAAACCCAGACAAAAGAGGAAGGAGGGATTAGGTCCCTGGCCAAAAATCCAAGCTCAAGGGGGTTCGAAATAGACTGAAAAGAGTCAGGTTTACCTTGAAGAAGCCCGAGCTCGCCGGAGAATGAAGAACACAGAGGGATCGATCTCTATCCTCAGTGGACGTGTCTGTGTTTTGGTTGGGGGGTTTTGGAGGGGAAGAAGAAGGGAACTTTTGGTGGTGATATAACAGGGAGAGGTGGTGGCAGCGTTGCTCCCTCATGGAGGCACCGGAGAAGAGAGGGAGGCGAGAGAGACGCGAGTGTTCAGGAGAGTCCGAGAGAAAGAGAGACGTAGGGGGGGTCTGACCCGAGTCAACCCTCTCCCCAACTTTAAATACTCGAATCAACGGCCCAGATCAAACCCTTAATTGATCTGATGGTCCGAATTAAAATAAGGTAAAAAAGTAATTAGTTAAATGGTAAAAAAAACTATTTACCGGAATAGTAATTGAAAATTACCATAAACTTCATAAATTCACAGAAAATAGCCGGAAGCTCCGAAAAATATTCCGAAAATACCGGGAGACTCGTGTCGACACGTACTACAACATCGAGTCATCAAATCAGGTATTTGGAGAACTTTTAAAAACTCGAAAATTAACTCGAGCGATAACTTATCAAATTACCGATCGCAATTAAAAGTCCTCGGTAACTCGTAAACCTCTGTGAAAAGGTAACTTTTAGGTACGGGATGTTACATTAATTTTGCAATTAGTTGAAAAATGACCATATAAGAAGATCAAATGTCTTAATTGTCCCTATTAAATCTATCTATCAAAACAAGTTTTATATATCTCAATGTTTATCAATCACGACTCACGACTGCACATTTGCTTTTTAGCTTCTCATACTCATCCAAGCCATTGCTGCAACACTTGCAATAAATAATTATTGGAGAGGTTCATTTTGAATTAAGGTCCTATATATACGAGAGCTCGATGGAGATCATGACCTTGCCAAGGTCCCAAGCTCAGCAATTTTGTGAAAACGGGAGAATACGAAGTTTGGCATTGTAAATGAATTGAATTTGATCTTTCCATTATATATATATATATATATATATATACTAGATGAATGCTTTTGATTGGTGAATTCCAACAGTCAAGCAAAAATTTGTTAAATGCACGATTGATATCGACACATAATTTTTTGGTGGAGACTGTAAAAGAGCAAGCTAGTTCAACAAGTAAGAATGATGCGCATGGACCAAATAACTTATATTAATTGTCACTTGTGATCAAATTTATGATTTAGGAGTGACGAATCTAATAATATGGGCATTTGTGGTATCGCTGATTTAATTGCTAATTTGCTATATTGAAAGAGCTAGCTACTATATATACATGAAGATTGCTTATATAATTGAAGGTGGTAAGACTTTGTTTTAAGAAAACAATGTATTTGCTGGCCAAAACTTTAAATCCTTCAAAGTTTTGCAATACCCACTACCCCAATTAGCTATAATGATAGTCCCTAACAAAAGATAATAAGCCAGATTAATACCTCAAATGTTGAATATATAGAAAGTGATGATCTTGAACCTTTGATATGATTTAACCTCTACGATGTTAAACATATGTTCTGATGATGTAGCAGATGGAACTATATGAGATGTTGCTATTTATAATTTTATACCTCACTTGTATTATTAATTCAACTCAAAGGGGCAATTGGTATGAACTTTGCAAATGTGTTCTTCAGCCTGTGTTGGCGAGAGACTTCGATAAGTACATATTTTCATAAGTTTTGGTTAATGGATTTCACATATAATTGAAGCAGGGGCACTTGTGACTTTTGGTCACTTCATATGGTTATTTTTTAACCAATTGAAAAAAAACAAGGTTAAAAATCAACTTAAAAACTTAAAATGGTCATTTATCAAAATTTCTCAATAATAATAAATAATAATTATATTAACAATTTAAATGTAATTTATATATATTTCAATAATAATTGTTCTTGAAGAGAGATCAGATCGTTGCGTAATAGTCTCATCGACTATACTATTAAAAATTCTCGATATATAAAATCAAACAATTATTTCTAAATGGTCACTCATTCAACTGCACAACCGAATTTTCACAATGTTCACAGCATATGACATAATCTCTCTACACATACCGTCACAACTAGTAAAATCAATATATATATATAAATGTTTGAAATATTTTTTATTAAAGTTTTTGTAATTTGACATCAAATTTTATTACAAAAAAGCGTAAGAAAATTAAGTAATTAAAAATGTATGTTTTATGATTAAAAAATATTGCTAAATTGAATGGGAAATGAAAATATTTATAATAATTAAAGTTGAAACATAATCACTTAAATTTTCCATCAACAACTAATAAATGAAAACAACCAAATTTAGAAGAAGATAAAAAATGAGTGCAACTTAACATAATATTAGCCCACAGAGTAACTCTCTTTCTCACTCTCATTTATCATCATATATGTCAAGTATTTTTATAATTTCAACAGTAGGACAGTGTTCTACTAAAACTTAGACATAATTGGGTGAGTGGGTCACGAGACCCACTGTGTCCCTTACTCCATTTGCCCCTGGGTACTTTATTGATGCAGATGTCAAAGGTCCAGATGAAATCAGGTGGCGCTTTACTGGTTTTTATGGCCATCTGGAAATGTGACAGAGGCACTTATCATGGGACCTTGTTCGATCTCTGGTTCGGGGGTCTTCTGATAAATGGGTGGCTATGTTACACGGACACAGCGACTCGACACGGCGACATGACAAATCTCAAAAACGACAATTCTGACACGGCTTGCAAACGAAGGGCACACAAGTCCACCCTCTACCTCATTAAAGATGGTAAGTTGTATCGTCGGGGCCAGTCTTGTCCACTACTCAAATGTATCCCGTTAAGGAAGGGCACAAAGTACTTTAATCACTCTATGCTAGGGTCTGTGGCAACCACGCGGGAGCCCGAAACCTAATGTACAAGACCTTGAGAACTGGATACTACTGACCTATAATGGAGGACAGTGCGAAAGCTGTGGTTGGAGTCTGTCTGCAATGACATAAGTTTGCCAACTTTGCACATCGCAACTCCACTATCGCTACCCCCGTAGTGGGACACCCACATTCACAAAAATAGGAGACAACAAGATGGACCCTAACTTGTAGAGGCTGGAATAGCTCATCTAAAGTGAGCATGCAATTGAATAAACAACCCTTAAAGCGCCACGACATCCCGAAATGTCAAACTCGCTACCCACGCGACATGCCCCCAAAAACAAACTTGGACACATGCACTCTTTGACATCCCGACATGTCGACACTCTCTATCCACGCGACATGCCCTCAAAAACAAACTTGAACACGAGTACTCTTCGACATCCTGACATGTCGACACTCGCTACCACGCGACATGTTCCCAAACAAAAACTTGGACACGGGCACTCTTCGACTCTCGCTTGCCATAACAACACCCTATTTGCCCAATGAACTCACGCATGGAGACTTAGGGACTCATGACCATGTCTTACTCCTAGACGGTTCATACTTCTCGCACACACACTTGATGAACTCCCTACCCAAAAGTCCTCATCGACTGTAGACTTGGGGACTTGTTAACACAAGGTGGAAACCCTCCTCTTGTGCCAGAAAGGAGACCCATTTCTCGGTCGTCGGAGGTCGTAGCATCCCACAGGCCGCCTCCCGCAACGACCCAGATGCATGAACTGCCTAGAATCAGAACCGAACGTGCCCATCAAATCTTCATCGGACCACTTTTCAGCCCCTCAAATGGATGTGTTAGGGATGACCTCTCTGTCAGTCCCACATCGGGTAGGGAAGGCGTGGTTCCCAACGCACTTCTATATAGCCAGCAAAAGGCTCCAAAATAGGTAAGGTACTTCTAGCCCAAACTATGTCAAGTCACTTACCCACAAAGACACTAACTTAGGTATTAGAGAGTCGAAGACTGAGCTCACCCTAGTCCCGACTCATGACACTGATGTTATGCAGGGTCTTGGATAGCGAAACCAGTGGTACTCCCTCGTCCTAAACTCTTAGAGCAGTAGTAACAACACGATATCTAAAATAACTAAAAAGCTAAAATATATAGTTTGATAACGATACTCTTAAATTTCATTTTATTTATTTACTGTCAAACTTTTCGTTTGGTTAATTTATTTTACTTTTGTTGAAGGAAAAATGATTGATAGTTCTTTAAAGTAACTAACGAAGAGCAAATTAAGAAGTTATTGATCAACGGATGTAAAAGCTCAATCAGTTATCAATTAATCATTAATATCATAATATATGATGTAATTACGTTTGTTATCTCATTTCTATATAAAAAGTAGTATTAATGAAATAAGTAAAGCAATTTCATTTGTCATTTTTCCTGTAACAACGTTTATCTTTTTAAGAATAATTTACTTTTCCCGTTCAAAAAACTAATAATAATTTACTTCTAACCTTTAGTAAAATAACGTTTAACGTAGAACTGTAAAATAAAATGAAATGGGGTTAGCACCCGTAAACCCTAGCACTCAAAAAACACTATCCGTATAAATTCGTAGCCACCGTCATTTTGCCTCTAAACCCTAAACTCGCATTTTGCCAAAAAAAACCCTGAAGGCGCATCCCCTTCACTCCCAAAAATGGGCGCCGTCGCAGCAATCCGCCCCCTCGTCACCGTCCAATCCCTCGAAGGCGACATGTCCACCGACCAAGCCCAGACCGCTCCTCTCCCTGACGTCATGAAGGCCTCGATCCGTCCCGATATCGTCACCGACGTCCACTCCAACATCTCCAAGAACAGCCGGCAGGCCTACGCCGTCTCCAAGAAAGCTGGCCACCAGACCTCCGCCGAGTCGTGGGGTACCGGTCGCGCCGTCTCTCGTATCCCACGTGTTCCGGGAGGCGGGACCCACCGCGCCGGGCAAGCCGCCTTCGGAAACATGTGCCGCGGCGGTAGGATGTTCGCTCCGACCAAGATCTGGCGCCGCTGGCACCGCAAGATCAACGTGAACCAGAAGAGGTACGCTATCGTTTCGGCGATTGCTGCGTCGTCGGTGCCGTCTCTGGTCATGGCAAGGGGTCACAAGATTGAGAATGTTCCCGAATTGCCCCTGGTTATAAGTGACTCTGCCGAGAGCGTGGAGAAGACGGCTGGAGCTATCAAGGTGCTGAAGCAGATTGGAGCTTATGATGATGCCGAAAAGGCCAAGGACAGCCACTCGATTCGTCCTGGGAGGGGGAAGATGAGGAACCGCCGCTACATCAACCGCAAGGGTCCTCTGATTGTGTACTGCAGCGAGGGCGCTAAGCTTGTTAATTCCTTCAGGAACATTCCCGGTGTGGATATCATCAATGTGGAGAGGCTTAACCTGTTGAAGCTTGCACCTGGTGGGCATCTCGGTCGGTTTGTTATCTGGACCAAGTCGGCCTTTGAGAAGCTGGACTCAATCTATGGGTCCTTCGACAAGGCTTCTGAGAAGAAGAGGGGGTATGTGTTGCCCAGGGCTAAGATGGTGAATGCTGATCTTGCTAGGATCATCAACTCCGATGAGGTGCAGTCTGTTGTTAGGCCTATCAAGAAGGATGTGAAGAGGGCGCCATTGAAAAAGAACCCATTGAAGAACCTCAACACCATGCTCAGGTTGAACCCGTATGCCAAGACGGCAAAGAGGATGGCTCTTTTGGCTGAGGAACAACGCCTCAAGTCTAAGAAGGAGAAGCTTGAACAGAAGAGGAAGGTCACTAAGGTAATTTGCTCACCTGTCATTGTTCATGTCTTTTGGTTTGCGATTGGTTCATATTTTGATTGTTATGTTGTTGGCTTAGACAATATAATCAATATTGTTTAACATACATGTGCGGCATTATAATTAGTAAGTGATGATTGTGTGGGTATGTTTTTCTTACATTTAAAATCAAATGTAATATGGTAGTGCAGATTATCTTCCTGACAGTATAGTATAAGTGAAGAACTCTTATATTCATGTACCAGCCACATGTTAAGTTCTAGTACGAGAACCTGTCATTTTGGAAATGTGAATATTTATCTGGAGTTTGTCTATCTTGTTTGAGATAAATGAGTCAATGTTTGTTGAACCTTGCCCTTAGCTGAAACACGTAGACTTGGAAGTATGAAAAATTATTTGGAGTTTGTCCATCGATGTTTTCTTGTGTTGGATAAATGAGTCGATGTGTATAACTCTACTCTTAGCAGAAACAAGTACGCTGTGAAATATGAATAATTATCAAGAGTTTGCTATTTAAGCTTCATTCTGTGGGATAAATGTGTCATGTGTATAACATTGGCCTTAGCTGAAACAAGTATGCTGAGAAATATGAATAATTATCTGGAGTTTGCTATATAGCCGAAACAAGTAAACCGAGAAATATGAATAATTATCTAACATTGGCCATATCTAGCTTTATGCTGTGAGATAAATGTGTTGTGTGTATAACATTCCTTAGCCGAATCAGGTAGCTTTCTTTGAAATAAAAAAATTGGGTACTCTAGATTGTCCTCATTTTACTCTGATGCCAAACATTAGTAACTTGTACTCGACAATGAAAAAGGCAATTTGCTTTTTTACTTTGATGCCAAAACTACAGAAACTTGTAATTTAATTTATTATATGATAGACACTTCCTGGAGCATCCAGATTACAGTGATAGTCTGGTTGTGGTTTTTCTCTATGCCATAGCTACAGTAACTTGTCTTAATGGTAATTCCTTGGTAGGAGTTTGAAATACCTTTCATAATCTTGGTGTGCTGTGTGTAGAATTCAGAAAATCTGTATATTGCTATCTTTGTATGTGTGCTTTTATTGGTATTTGAAGTTTATGACCTGTTTGAACAGGTATTACTATTAGAACTTTTACTAATGGATTTTCATTTTAATTCAATCCAGGAGGAAGCTACCAAAATCAAGGCGGCTGGAAAGGCCTGGTACCAAACAATGATCTCTGACAGTGATTACACAGAGTTTGATGTTTTCCAGAAGTGGCTTGGTGTTTCTCAGTAATTTAGTTTCCTGCATAAAAAGTCCCAAGACATATGTCATGTTAGACTATTTTGTTGTGGTACTTATCTGTGTCGTTTTGTTAGTTTGAGTCATGGATGAGATGTTGCAGGAAAATGAGTATAATGTGAGTTGCAATTTTCTTACTATTTGTCCGGTTAAAATTTTCTTATAAACAGGTCTGGAACAAGATTAGTTACTTGACAATGCTAGCGACTTTGGTTTGCAAAACAGCCATAATTTTGGAACTTCTTTGAATATTTAATCTTCCATGGATGGTTTGTGCTCATTTGTATTGTTTTACATTGTTGATATTGCTTGCAATCATGATTTTGAGGTAAACATGAAATGGAACTTTGAAGTTTCCTTTTACAATATGTTGGAATTCGTAGTAGCATGCAGTTTGCCAATCAAGCAAACAACACAGAAGAGCAAACATGCGCACGGCAGGAGAATTCCTACCAAGAAGCTCTGGAATTTGGCTTTTGTGAAGGCATTGAATTGAAACTTGGGCTTTTGATGGATTGGGCTTTGTTTTGCATTTTGTCCTTACTCATATCATGATGTTGGTGGGATGTGTATGAGTGAGATTTACATATCTATATAGCGTTAGTTCATTCTAAATAGGAAAATACTTTCGCCGATCTAGATCAGACCAAATAGTTCGTTTGATCTCTTTAAAATGTATTTTTAACAACATCAATCGTAATCTTAACCGTTCAATAGTTGAATTAACCAATAAAGATCATCTATATAAAAAATCAATGTAAAAAAAGATTGTTTGCTTGTCCGAATGCATCGAACAAAATGAATGGATTATCATAAAAGCTCAGAAACTGTCAATTTGGTTTGATGCATTCGGGCAAGTAAACAATCTTTTTGAAAAAAACTTCCGTCCGATCTAGATCGGATGGAGTTCCCCATTCGATCTCCATATTAATCGTAATCTTAACCGTTCAATAGTTGAATTAACCAATGAAGATCATATATACAAAAATCAATGTAAAAAAAGATGGAAAATACTTGGGTCCGATCTAGATCGGAACAAGTAGTTCGTTCGATCTCCTCAAAATGTACTTTTAACAACATCAATCGTAATCTTAACCGTTCAATAGTTGAATTAACCAATGAAGATCATCTATACAAAAAATCAATGTAAAAAAAGATTGTTTGTTTGCCCGAATGCATCGAACAAAATGAATGGATTATCATAAAAGCTCAGGAACTATCCATTTGGTTTGATGCATTCGGATAAGTAAACAATCTTTTTTTACATTGATTTTTTGTATAGATGATATTCATTGGTTAATTTAACTATTAAACGGTTAAGATTACGATTGATATTATACACATAGCCTAACTTAAAAATCAAACGGGAAACTTCATCCGATCTAGATCGGAAGAAAGTTTTTTCCATAATTAACATGGTACAATCTACTGGCATAATTTATATGGCTCCCCACTAAACAAGTCCTAAACCTAAAGCATAACTAGTCTAGGATCTAGATCTATGATATGAATGGTAGGGGGCCTAGATAGATAGGTGTCTGTCAAATGAGGGGGTAGCCAGTCACATATATAGAATTGAGTTCTCCTCTTAGAAAATTTTTTGTAATGAATTAAGTAATTATTAAATTGTTTTAACAGTTATAAAATATATTTAATTTTTATTTAAAAAATAAATAATATTATAAATACATTCTAACACTTGATTTAAGTAAAAAAAATTCTGTCTCTAATTTGTGTATCTGATTTTTATTTTTTATTCAATTTATGTTATGTGTTATTAAATTTTATATTATTAGAGCAATAAAATTATTTTTATTTAACTATTAAATAAATGCTAGAGTTGAGAATGTGAAAAACATGTGAACAATTAAATAGGAGACAGTGAAGTAGACACAGAGAGGGTGAGAGAAGATTTTATTCCGATTTAAGTGTACTCCTATGTCTATATTTGAGCGCGCTCTCTCTCTCTCACTACTAGTATTACAATCAACACTTCCGATTCAAAATTTCCTTTCCCATTTCGTCACGTAAAAACAAACGCAATGCTAGATCTCAACCTCAACGACTCCACCACTCTCAACTTCCTCGATCATCATCATCCCTCCTCCGACTCCCCCCACACCATCCAGCTCTTCCCGCCGCCCCTCCGTCGCTCTTCCTCCCCCTCCAAGCAGTGGCTCGGCCTCTCCTCCGCACCCCAGCGTTACCACGCTCCTCCTCCGCCCCCGCCTCTCCCGCAGAAGGTCACGAAGAGCCGCCGCGGACCTCGTTCCCGGAGCTCCCAGTATCGCGGCGTCACGTTTTACCGGAGGACCGGTCGTTGGGAATCGCATATTTGGTGAGTCGCTGAAACTCTATGCATTCTGTATTGGTAAAACCTTGATTGTGCTCTCATATTTTTACCGCTTTCTGTTTTTTACTGTGTAGGGATAATGGGAAGCAGGTCTACTTGGGTAAGCAAAATTCATCTTCACTTTTTTGTTGTGCTTAATGTTTTGATTTGTTATTTAATTAATTGCGTTTTTTTAATTTCCAGGTGGATTTGATACTGCGCATTCTGCAGCTAGGTGAGAACTAAGAATCTGATTAAGAACTCTTAATGTTTCTAGTAGTGGTTAGGGAATTTTTTACTGTTTGATTGGTTTGTAATTTTTGGGTGTTTTGGTGTCAGAGCTTATGATCGAGCTGCGATCAAGTTCCGTGGGACTGAGGCTGATATTAATTTCAATGTTGGTGATTATGATGAAGATATTAAGCAGGTTAGTGGGTGTTGGAGAGTGTACTATTTGGTATGTGCTATGGAGCTTTTTTACTGGGATTGTCTTTTTTGTTCTGGGGTTAATTTTGATTGTGATTTTGTAATGCAGACGAGTGATTTTACAAAGGATGAGTTTGTGCAAATTCTGCGTCGCCAGAGCACCGGATTAGCCAGGGGAAGCTCGAAGTACATGGGAGTCACACTGCACAAATGTGGCCGCTGGGAAGCTCGTATGGGCCAGTTGCTGGGCAAGAAGTGAGCAATCCTTTTTACTTTTCCTTGGTTTGTAGATTACATAATCTTTTGAAAATCAGTCGTGTTGTGAATAACTGTGATAAGAGAAGAAGAGAACAAAGAATTTGTGTTCTGTTGGGAACTAAATTAATTAAGATTTGGGTCTTGGTTTTGTAAAGTTTTTGGATGAATTTAGAAATTGGGTTTCATTGGGTATGGCTTGCCTGCAGGTATATATACCTTGGCCTATATGGTACCGAGATTGAGGCTGCAAGGTTTTTACGTTAATAATTAGGCACTATTTTACTTGATGCTTAAGTAACCATGGGATGCCATTTACAAGTCTGTAGTGTTGTCCTTTTGTAACCAGAGCATATGACCAAGCTGCCATTCAATGCCATGGAACGGAAGCGGTCACCAACTTTGATCCAAGCTCATATGATGGAGAGATAGAGGCTGAGGCCAACAATGCAGGTACTATTGTTATTAGAGAATCAATAATGATATTTCTTATGAATTGAGCTGAAAACAAACTTTCTTTTGTTAATATTGCTGTGTCGTTTATTCATAACCCATTTGGTACAGGCATGGATGATAGTCTTGATCTAAACCTGGGAGTAGCTCCCCCCTCGGCTTCTGCATGTCCAAATGGGAACGTCAACTTGAGCAAGTTTCCTTTTCCGCTAGGCAGAAATGACCTTCCTATTCATATGAGATCAAGGGTAATGCTCAGATCCATGAAAAGTTCCACCTACCCACCTCAATTCAACTTTAATTTTCTTCAGAACTTATCCATTACCTATATGTATCTCACCTCACAACTTAGTAATTAAGCTACTCACCTTAAAATATTGTTCTTCCCTATAGAATGAGAACTCTGTTCCAGGACTTCCAGCGACTATGAAGACTGAACTACCTCGTGGCTCAATGGTGGCCTCTGCGGAGCCTCATCTAATGAGCAGTGTGACCTCCAATTTCTTTCCCATCCATGTGGTAATTTATTTTCAGTTCTAACCTCATTATTAACTAAATGATAAAGCCTTGCATTTCTTCCTTAATTATTTCTTGAGCTTTGCACTATTTTGATTTGACATGGCTATGCACTTAGACTGAATTAATGTTAAAAACGTGTGTTAGGATCTACTATTTGGTATATAATCTCTTTTCTATTCTTAAGACTTAAGAAGTACACATCAACTTAGGATCTCCCCTTGTAATTGCATCGTTTTGTGCAGAGAAAAATTTACAATCTAATTATCAACAGTCTAAGAGTGTTGTAGTTATCCTGTCCAATTTACATTAACACTGTCCATGTTACACTCAGGAAAGAGCAACGGAGAAGTGTATGGATGCTAACTCCTTACGTAACTGTAACTGGGCATGGCAAATGCATGGCCTTAATGATGGAGCAACTCCATTGCCACTCTTCTCTGCTGCAGCATCATCAGGATTCCCTTCTTCAACACCACCATCATCAGCTCCATTTCATTTTCTGAACACATCATTTCTCCAGCGCCACTTTTCCCCATCGCTCAGCAACAACACACCCCATTTCTATTGCAGGAGCTGAAGAAATATTTTTTTTCTTCCATGATGTGAAGCTTATGAAACCTTGAAGCGTCGACTTCAATCTCATGGCTGTATGGGTGTAGGTTTGCCTTGTTTGGCATGATTTAGAGTAATTTAGATCCAATTATCTCACAACACCTCTTTTGTGAGGTGCTGAACTCTGGAATTTAGATTGCAAGAAAGTACGGTATACCCTTTATCTGATTCCCCTGCTAGATTGGTTGTGTTGGGTATAATGCTCAGTCATTTACTAAAGCTTATTGGTAATGAAGTGAACATTTTTGTAGGTCCTAAAGAGATTATACCAAAAGGAAAAGTTAGCCAAATTGCTGTTCAAACCTATGACTATCATCTATTAGGACAATTAGATCTCTTCCGTTTTTAATTCAAGCAAACTTTGCCACAGATGGTCTTGCGGAGACATTCGAATCCCTAATCTTGCGGTGACATTAAAGGCGATAATACCCCTAACTACCAATTAAAGGCGACCAAACCGCTAACTGATGGAGCCCCTACTAACTGTGCACACAAAGGGCAATGCACAACAACTTTGGTGGGTTTTTTGTGTCGCTAAAGGGTCAGAATATCTTCAATATTCGGTCGTATAAGTACACGACACATGTGAATGGTTGAAATTATATAATTTTGATACATGAGTGGTCAAACATATAAATTGTTATGAATAGTTAAAATTGTGTGGTGTACATACATTACCGTGCATACAAGAATTTCTCCTAAAGAGTGGGCATGTTGGATAAGTTAGGGTTGCAGTACACACCATTGTTCACGAGTACCATATATAATTTTATGGGTAAAGTAAATGACTAAAATATCAACAATCATAGATATTTTGATGGTTCGAAAAACAAAATCGATGTAGAAGTTTATATTAAAATTGTATATTCAATCAAAATAGACTAAATAAAAAATATCTAAAATATATGAAAAATTAATATTAGTACAAAAATGAAAGTTTTAAGAAAATATATCGATATTTTAAACTTTAGTAAAATAAAGGAAAAGGTAAAGTGAGAATCCGGAATCCTCGGCTTTGGATATATATTCTGGAAAAGAATGGACAGGGGCCTCCGTCGTCGTTCTTTCTGATACGTTTTGTAGTTTAGTATCGTGGTGTTTTATGAGCAGCGTGAAAAGTCTCTTGTACGTACTCTACTCTGTAACACCATCATTACACCACATGCAGTCACCACCAACCTTTGCAACCCTATTATCTTTTCCATTTTTCCTCTGTCTAATTTAGCTTGCAACTCTATTTTCAAGTAAATTATCCCACGGACACCTACGACTGGGTAACCTGATCATCTTGTATCATCTGAGATAGTAGGAAGATCAATGAATAGCGATCTTTATCTCTCTGTCTCTCTGGAGCAACCTCAGCACGTACTAGTACTGTTCATCCCCACTACAGCTGTGCCCTGCCGTCGTCGTATGCGTCTCTGCCGACCTCAGTGTCATGCATAATTGCATAATATACATACATGTCTATGGTCATGTAAGGAAGGTTCACTGTTCTCTTTCTCTCTGATCAATCTTCATGCAGGTGCAGTAATATTAACCTGGTGGGTAATAAACCAACCAAAAACTCCTTCTCTCATGAATAATCGCACTCAATTAAACTCATCTGCCTGGCGGTCTCTAATGCGTTTGGGTGGGAGATGATGATGCTTCTGTCATTTTCACCATCAGCCTTTTTCTTTTCCCGCTTTCTGGTTGGTTTGAATGACCAGTTTAATTCTTGACCATACGGTAAGCTAGCCAAGTCTGTAAAGCCGAAGAGAAATATCCGACCACAGAAGAATATTCCGTTCAAGATCCACTTTTAGCCCACCAGCAAAAAGTATTGTTTCCCAGCAGAGGCCAAATATCATAAGCTATAATTGAAATTGAACAGAAAACAGAAAAGTGGGCAGGGACCCACCTTTGGCTGCCTTCGATTTGAAGCTGTTTTCTTGACAACTGGGAAGTAGCCTGCTACGAGAAAAGAAACAGGCCAGAACCATAATTACCCTTACGAGGGCAGATGCTGTAAGCCACAGTGAAAGTAAGGAAAAGTTCACACCCTTTGATTCTCAATATTGTAAAAGTTATTACATCTATTTAAAATTTAGTCTGTAATAGATTATTAATTAAGCACCCTCCATTATTGACTTACGAGGTCTGTTTATTTGAGCGACAGTTTTTACGAGAGAAACTCAGTGTAGGTTAGAAAATTTTAATAGTTAAAAATTATATTTAATTTTTATTTTAAAAAATAAATAACGTCATAAATACAATATAACAGTTTATTTAAATTGATTTAAATGCATCATAATATACTCAAAACGCTTTGTCTCATATGGGAGACTAAAGACATTCATCGGAATCACACCTTCACTACATGGACGCCAGCAACTGATCTCTACAGGGCCGAGCTCAACCACCTAACACACAAGTTACACCCTCAGGCTTGGCCATGGATCCACCAAAGGCCACCAACTTTAGGAACAACCGGTCCCACATCAAGGGGAGTTACTCTGGCGATACCCTTGTGGATTTTAGTCTAGTTAAGTGCGTTGTTGTTTTTAGAGTAAAACTATTGGTGTTTAAAATTTTGAGACTAATAGAATTTGTTCGGAGAATTGTCAAAGTGGCTTTGTTTGGATACCCTAGTCTCGTGGATTTTAGTCCAAATACTAATTAACAGCTGGGTATGTATGTTACTAATTTACCAATAAATGTAATTGAGATAATTTGATATCTCACTCCTTACAAAAAAAACTCAGAAAACAGAAAGATTGTACACAATGTCTTTGACCTAAAGAGTAAACTTTGTTTTTGAGAAAGAAATCATTATAGTTTCATTGATAAAATCTTCGGCCAGAAGGCTCTTACATCAAATGTTGTCTTGAAACCTACTTCGACACAAGCCCTTACACATGACAGGTAGCCCTCATTGTTGTAGCTAAGCACAGATAAAACCTACCACGTATGACATCAAAACCATTCTACCTAATCACATTAAAGAGAAATATTAGTTGTCTAGAGATCGCAATTAGTGTACAGCTGTATAAAGCTCAAGGCTAAATAAGAAAGTCCTCTATCATACGTCTAGGTGAGACCATAAAGTTTAAATTTCTCCCTTACCCTTGCTAGTAGGGCTGACATCATTCTTCGGCATATGAAAGGTGATACGCGGCAATGAAGTAGCCTTCTTTGGTAGCTTAATAACCTTGTTCTTGCTTCCTAGACGCCTCCCAACCGTCATTTTTAGCGAAACTATGGTAGAGTCATGATCATCCTCAGTGAACCCTAGAGATTCAGCCTGCAAAGTTAGGGCCCTTCCACCCAAAATGGTTGAGTTTTTTAGGTGGAGTATACTGACCTGGTCTAACCCTCTTCTTGGAATGTAGTGCTTGATCCAACTCTTCCACTGAATTATGTACCTCTTTTATTTGTAGGAGCCACCTCAGAGACCAAAACTTGAGTACTATTTCCACTACTTGAGGAACTAACCAGTAGCAACGTTGCAAATGCAACACCTGCAGCTTTCTCAGTCCTCTTAAGAACCAACTTCTTCTTCTTCTTCTTCTTCTTCTTCTTCTTCTTCGGTAATACTGTTGCAGTCGCCGCTTGATCAGCAAGACTAACAGGAGGTGTAACTGATTTTGTCTTGAAAGAAAAGGTAGATGATTGTTCCGCCACCACCTGTCACACCCCGAATCTTTTAAAGTTAACAAAAGTTACTTTTCACCGAGGTTTACGAGTTACCGAGGATTTTTAACTACTATCGGTAATTCGATAAGTTATCGCTCGAGTTAATTTTCGAGTTTTTAAAAGTACTCCAAATACCT
Organism: Comarum palustre; assembly: GCA_951800085.1. Lineage (NCBI taxonomy): Eukaryota > Viridiplantae > Streptophyta > Magnoliopsida > Rosales > Rosaceae > Comarum > Comarum palustre. The sequence goes on along the minus strand of OX637578.1, from coordinate 21,371,106 downwards.
GAATTGATGACTCGATGTTGTAGTACGTGTCGACACGAGTCTCCCGGTATTTTCGGATTATTTTTCGGAGCTTCGGTTCATTTTCTACGGATTTTTGAAGGTTTCGGTAACTTTTAAATTATTAATCCGGTAAATCAGTTTTACCATTTACCCTTTTACTTTTTACCTTCTTTTAATCTGAACCGTCAGATCTTTCCAAGATCTGATCTGGGCCGTTGAATTGGTTATAAATAGAGGAAGAGAGGGTTGACCCGAGTCAAACCCAACTCGGGCGTTGACCCGAGCCAAACTCTCTCTCTCTCTCTCTCTCCGTTTCGGTCCTCAGCTCCGCCGCCCATCCCAGCCGCGTCCGGCCAACCCGCGCCGGCGCACCACCCTTGAAATACTCCCCTCACTCTCCTCTCCAAAACCCCCTTACCAATTCTTCCCGGTATCCACTGTGGAGGTGGATTGGCCGAGTGGAGATGCGTCGGTGTTCACCGGTTTTTGGCGAGCTCCGGCGACGATCCGGCGCATGGTAGGTGTCTTCGTGTTCCTCTCCACTTCTTCTTCCTTCCCTTGCTTCGTAATGCTTGATTTGATCACCAAATTGGAAAGCCTTAATTCACTGTGTTACTGTTTCGGGTTTCCTGGGTTTCGAGGCTAGCAGCTCCGGCAGCCGGTTCCTGGTGTTCTGGCGAGACTTGGACACCTTCGTGGAGCTTGGGGAGAGCTTGGAGGCAGATGGTGAGGTTCTGGAGGAACCGGCAGTGGGTTTGGGCAGGGAGGAATTACTGAGTTCGGTTTGGGACAGTGGCAGACAGAGGGTAAGGATGTCTCCCTCTAAATTCTATTTGGTTGCTGCTGTTTGTGTTGTTGGATTTGTTGGAGATTATTCTGATATGGTTTTGTTGTGTGGTCGATAACTTGGTGACGAAGGAAACGGGGAAACTCTGGCGAAATTCCGGCAAGTTATCGGGATCCGGCGAAGATTCCGGGGACGCCGTAAACCGGCAGAATGCCGAAGAGGTAGGAATCGAATCCTGGTTAAGCTATTAGTCAAAAAGTACGGTTAAGTCGTAATTGAGACATTTACGGAGAAAATGGACGTAATTAGGAAGTTTCTATTTTGGGAAACCTTCCAAGTTTGGAAACCTGTTAATTTGGGAAACTTTCCACTTTTGGAAAGTTTCCATTAAAGGAAAGTTTCCACTTTGGGAAGGTTGCATTTTCAGGAAAATGGTTAAAGGATTGAAGTCCAATGAATGTGACACCTTTTGGTTAAATGGGTAAAGTGTTAAATTGTTATCGGAATTTGATAACTGGAATTTATGAAAAGATGTTAAATCGGGTTGAAAAGGTTAAAGAAAATGTAGAATTCAAGTTAAAGGTTGTGAAGTTAATTAGTGAAATATGGGAATTTTAATATGTTGACCACTCTAGTGGTTGAGGGAGATGTTGACTCCTATTAACGGAATTGTCAAGTTAATCATGGAAAAACAATCGGATAATTTAATTATCGACGTATCGACTCACAATAAGTAAAGAGAAAAATACTTATGCTAAAGTGGCGTAAACGGAAACCAAACTTCGAGTCGATAATCGGAAATAAGTGTGATGTTGAAAAACTGTTAAAAAGAGAGGAATTTGGTCAAACGTGGTCAAATAGGAATTTCCTGGTCAAACTAGGAAAAGACCAAGTCAACTGTGATTGACTAATTTGATGATTTGTTGTACAGTCTCTGGTCGGACGTGAGACGGGCTCGACTACGCGGTAGTCGAGGGTTTCGCTCGAGGAGCTTTCCGAGCGGGAAGGTTGCAATAGTACTGTGAGTGGACATATTATTTTAAATAAATGCATGCCTTAATTATCGAGTTAATTGCATGATGTTTATGATTGTTTTCGAGAATTATATATCTCTCGGGTTCTTGAACGTATTTACGTTATTACTCGATTTTCTATTTCTTCCGAAAATGGTTATAGACGGTGAGGGCCGTCCTACGAATGGAATTGAACCCGAGACTTCGTTGGAGATTGGGTCTATGCATATATGTCAAGGAATTGTTTACTTATTTATTTTGGGAAGAGAATTTGATTAAAGTATTGTTGTGAATTATATTTTAAGGGTTGACCAATGATTATGCTAGCTAGAGTAGCGTGAGGGCGCTACTAGAGCTCTTAGCTCCGACCCTAGCCTGAGAGGTCAGGCAAATTACGTAGTGCACTATGAGGGTTGACCATTTCCACTTTATCCAGAGCTCTTAGCTCCGACCCTGGTCTGAGAGGTCAGACAAGCCTGAGAGGTCAGGTTGATATTATAAGGGTTGACCGTATTATTTTATCTAGCTAGCATAGCGTAGCGTGAGGGCGCTACTAGAGCTCTTAGCTCCGACCCTAGTCTGAGAGGTCAGACTTATTATGTTTGGTGAACATTTCTCTTCCCATATTCCTTGTTGGTTTATCTTACTATGCACTTGCGGAAATTTAGTAATTGTGGGCATGCATAATTGATTTTTAAATTGATATACTTTTGGGAGAGCATTACAGGAAATGGAGTTTTGATATTTGATTTTCGTCCACTCACTCTAACAGTTTTTAAATGTTTCTCCCCTGGGCCTTTCGTTTTTAAATGCCCAGTGATGCAGGGTTCTTGAGAGGAGGTCGAGCGCGTACGAGAGTCGAGGCATAGTCGATCATTCCGTTGCTGCGTAAAATTCTTTGGGGTAATCATCTCTGTAGACTGCTCTGACTAACCCGGTTTAGTTAGTTTAGTAGGAAGGGTTGGCCATTTCAAGGGGGTTTCGGTAAGAAGTTCCCTTGAGGTGGTCCCCGCAGGATTTACTTCGGGTAAAGGGGGTTTAACCCGGGGTGGGTCCTGTCAATGGTATCAGAGCATTAGGTTTTCGTTTCCTGTTACTACCTCATATACTTAGTATCACTTAGTGTCTATAGAGTGATGGACCGACCGCGGCGGATCCATCGGCATTTTATGCTTGGACGCTTCGTGTTTATTAAGGATATGAGTTAGTACTTCCTGGTTGATTTATGGACCGAATGGTCCTGTTAACGTTCGAATCTTCAAGACTATGCCTCAGTACGCGCGACCTCACAGAGAGTTCCTGTAAGGAACAAGGTAAGCTCGTTACGTATTTATTTGATGAGTTCCCCGAGGATTGTGTTTTAAAGGGATTTATTGATATTTGAGTTGGGGATCGAGCTGTAAACTCACGTTGTTTAACGTTTGAGCATTATGTGTAAGTACTCGGTGGTGAAACAGTTAATTCACACCTGGAAGGCTGTCATGGTTGTTGACAGGGATGCTGTAGAAGCCTAAGACAAGGCTTGGGTGTTCGTGTTATGAGGCTCTTAGCAGTAAAGAGTCGTACGAGTTACTGGAAGATGTTGCATCCTGTGATGGAAAAAGGAGCTGAAGTCGCCTAGCGCGATTATTCTGAGAGGATGAATATTAAGATTTGACGATTGCCACGATTTTGTTGAGGTTCGTCATTAGTGTGGTTTCAGAGAAACCAACGGACTCATGAAAGTGGAATGACTCAAGGAAAATGAGTGTAGTCATTTTGGGATCAATGGACTTGTTTCGGGTGACGAGTCCATGATGTGACACTGCTGTAAATGTTAAGGAAGTACAGGCTGGTTTGGTCCCTCGATGCTTTGTGGGGCATCCACTGAAACTAATGGCTTGGGTCACCTTTGGTGCTGAAATTGTTGTCGTCAGCTACGACAAAAATCTCTTCGCTTCAGCCATCCATGATTGGGGTACTGGAAGGTTTGAATTGTTAGTGAGTCCAAGCATGATTTGAATTGTTGGTGACAATGGTCATTGGGGCCATTTATCGTAAAGGTAAATGGTGTCACCAGATCTTGGGGCTCATGTCAACCATAAGGTGAGTATCCACCTGCGGTCAAAGTGTTGTAATTAGTACACCAGTGGAGGAGTCTCCAGGTTGGCTGTATTATAGGTCGATTTTCAGATCGAGAAAGCGTTACTAGTGGTAATTAAAGGTAATTGGTTTCGGAATTTAAAGGAACGTGTTGGAAGTGGCAACAAGCCACCGGGTCTCGGACCAAGGGTGCTTGGGGTACCAGAGATAGTGATACGAGCCTTGATGGACTTTGGATTATTGGAGTGTTGAAACCGGTCGTTGTGCGAACGACACTGTTTCGACGGCGGAAGATGTACATGGGTATACCCCACCGGAACACGTGTACCCTTCTTTGTTGGGAAGTGGTAAGCTGAAATCTGGGTAGCACATGCTGGTAAGGCATAATTAAGGTGTGCAGCTGTGTGTGGTCAGAATGACACCAGGTAAGTGACTAAGGCTGATGATGACAACATTTTTAAGAATCTGTCATGAGAGTTTCATTTATTGAGAACGGAGATTAAGGACGTTTGGTTAGAAGTTTCTGTGCAAAACGTCGATTAAATGGCCTAACCATTTAAGTACAGGTCGGAAGTGGGTCTTTGGTAGTCGCCCCGACTTTTATGATGATTAGCGAGATTATTTAATGTCGTTAGTAGGTAGAAGGTTGTTTTCTGAGATAAATGCACGGAAAAGGTGAAGTGACAGCAGTGGGGTAAGGGTTACTGAATCGTGGAATAGGAGTGAGAATGATTGAAGATGGTCAAGCTTCAACCTGCAACCAAAGTCGTCCGTTATGACACTTGGTTTCATCGAAGGTGATTAACTGAACTTGATAGCATGAGAATTTGTGCACTCACCGGCTGTGGTTTAATCAAGTATTGTAAACGAAGGTGAACCTAGTCATGTTTGGGGTTCATAAGTTACACCCACTGCAGTGACAGGAAATATTCTCGATTTGATCTGGGAAATTGAATTTTGGTGTAATTTAATGAAATCCTGAGAGGATTAAAGCATAGTTGGCATTGCTATGGTCATTGGTCGTTGGAGTAGTGACCCTATTTGTTAGGAATTATTGACCTAACGACAGTTCTTGGCGCCACGAGTGTAGAGTGGTAGCAAGAAAGATCATTGGAGATGACTCTCTAAATTGTCAATATTTCGGTGAGTACGAATTGTGGTGGAACCAGGAAAGATTTTTCCTCGATGACTCAGAAAGTATTACGAGTCTAAGTTTGGTAATAATTGTTACTGAGATTGGTGAGGTATGTTGCTAAGTTGAGCAACACTTTATCGGAGATCGTGGAGTGATTAAGCCACGTCCAGATTAAGTTATGATCTGAGAGGAGGTTAATGTGTGATAGTGGATCTTGTAATCGAGGATCTGAAGTGGTATTGTGAATTTTGAATTTTTACCAAATAGATGATGCGATGGATGCTTGACTGGCAGAGCAAGGGGGACAGTTTTGTTAGGAACTATCTAGTTGTACGAGTTGACCTTGTGATGTTCACGCGCCCAGTGCGGTGATGACATTTGTTAATTTGCGCCTTGATAACTGGAGGCTCGGTGATCAACATGGTTGAGCCTGGTGAAATTAATTCCTGATGCTTTGATCAGGGGTTTCGTTGGGTGTGCACCAGTGGCACTAAATTTTATGTAGATGTTCGATCTGGTTAAATGTCTAAAGTTGTCGGTTATTACCAGACAATGTGGTAATGGAGGCATCTGGGAATGGAATATCCTTGTTGAGCGGGTAAGGCTCTGAGATTCTTTTAATGGTAAATCGATCCCAGATTGTGATGCGGATAACGTTTATTAGACGCACGGTTGTTTGAAGTGCAAGCTCTGCACTATGCGTCATTCTAGGTTAAGGAAAGAGTTAGGGAGGTCAGTGGCACCTCACCTATGGGTAGTACGGGTATGTGTTACCAGTTGCAAAGTATGCAGTAACCCCACAAGTGATATTTGAGCTAGCGACTCTAATGTTCGACTTGTGGGTAAAAGTCAAGTTTTATCCGGTCAGAATAGCTTGGTAGGCAGTGTGAAGCCTGACAATATTGTTTTCATGCGAGGAGTCAGTATTGTTGGATCTCGATGTCAGGAGCTTTTGGATCTCCCCGATTTAAAGGCTATGGTTTTGGATTTACGCTAATATTCACGGCAGTTCATGACCTGTGTGTACAAGTGGTTTGAGTAATGATAGAGTCAGGGAAGACAATTACTCTACAACATGACAGAATAATTTCTAGAAAGCGTAAACCAGATCAGGGAGCCTGGTTCAAATGAGGTGATGGTTCGTGTAACACAAGCCGTCATGGTTTTCTGGTGGATTTGTTGTCATGGGTTTTAGACCCCACGTTGTTTATGGATATCAGAGGATTTAAATCCATTAGTGACATCGGACCCTACTCCTCGGGCGTGGTAGTCATTTCCTGCAGAGGGAATGTGTTGAGTTGATATCTAAATTCAACGAAAGAATACGAGTGTTCTTGAAGAAATTTTACTCGCGACAAGCGAGGTGTTATTGGATCAGATGAGTATTAGTAGTATTGTGACGACATCACTTGTGGTTAGTAAGAGTATTGGGGTGTGTTTAGTTGGCTAAACCAGAAGGGATAGGAGGTTGGTTACTGGTCGAAGTTATTATGTTGAGCGTAAAGGGCATGTGTTTAGAGTTTTGACAATGCTATTCGTGAGGCGTTTCAAATGAGTTCTCAGAAGGAAGTGATATTGGAGAGCAATATTATTATTTTAAGTGGTACTTTCCCCCACAGTGTTGGACTTCGAGTATAGAAATTTCGAGGACGAAATTTTTATAAGGTGGGGAGAATTGTCACACCCCGAATCTTTTAAAGTTAACAAAAGTTACTTTTCACCGAGGTTTACGAGTTACCGAGGATTTTTAACTACTATCGGTAATTCGATAAGTTATCGCTCGAGTTAATTTTCGAGTTTTTAAAAGTACTCCAAATACCTGAATTGATGACTCGATGTTGTAGTACGTGTCGACACGAGTCTCCCGGTATTTTCGGATTATTTTTCGGAGCTTCGGTTCATTTTCTACGGATTTTTGAAGGTTTCGGTAACTTTTAAATTATTAATCCGGTAAATCAGTTTTACCATTTACCCTTTTACTTTTTACCTTCTTTTAATCTGAACCGTCAGATCTTTCCAAGATCTGATCTGGGCCGTTGAATTGGTTATAAATAGAGGAAGAGAGGGTTGACCCGAGTCAAACCCAACTCGGGCGTTGACCCGAGCCAAACTCTCTCTCTCTCTCTCTCCGTTTCGGTCCTCAGCTCCGCCGCCCATCCCAGCCGCGTCCGGCCAACCCGCGCCGGCGCACCACCCTTGAAATACTCCCCTCACTCTCCTCTCCAAAACCCCCTTACCAATTCTTCCCGGTATCCACTGTGGAGGTGGATTGGCCGAGTGGAGATGCGTCGGTGTTCACCGGTTTTTGGCGAGCTCCGGCGACGATCCGGCGCATGGTAGGTGTCTTCGTGTTCCTCTCCACTTCTTCTTCCTTCCCTTGCTTCGTAATGCTTGATTTGATCACCAAATTGGAAAGCCTTAATTCACTGTGTTACTGTTTCGGGTTTCCTGGGTTTCGAGGCTAGCAGCTCCGGCAGCCGGTTCCTGGTGTTCTGGCGAGACTTGGACACCTTCGTGGAGCTTGGGGAGAGCTTGGAGGCAGATGGTGAGGTTCTGGAGGAACCGGCAGTGGGTTTGGGCAGGGAGGAATTACTGAGTTCGGTTTGGGACAGTGGCAGACAGAGGGTAAGGATGTCTCCCTCTAAATTCTATTTGGTTGCTGCTGTTTGTGTTGTTGGATTTGTTGGAGATTATTCTGATATGGTTTTGTTGTGTGGTCGATAACTTGGTGACGAAGGAAACGGGGAAACTCTGGCGAAATTCCGGCAAGTTATCGGGATCCGGCGAAGATTCCGGGGACGCCGTAAACCGGCAGAATGCCGAAGAGGTAGGAATCGAATCCTGGTTAAGCTATTAGTCAAAAAGTACGGTTAAGTCGTAATTGAGACATTTACGGAGAAAATGGACGTAATTAGGAAGTTTCTATTTTGGAAAACCTTCCAAGTTTGGAAACCTGTTAATTTGGGAAACTTTCCACTTTTGGAAAGTTTCCATTAAAGGAAAGTTTCCACTTTGGGAAGGTTGCATTTTCAGGAAAATGGTTAAAGGATTGAAGTCCAATGAATGTGACACCTTTTGGTTAAATGGGTAAAGTGTTAAATTGTTATCGGAATTTGATAACTGGAATTTATGAAAAGATGTTAAATCGGGTTGAAAAGGTTAAAGAAAATGTAGAATTCAAGTTAAAGGTTGTGAAGTTAATTAGTGAAATATGGGAATTTTAATATGTTGACCACTCTAGTGGTTGAGGGAGATGTTGACTCCTATTAACGGAATTGTCAAGTTAATCATGGAAAAACAATCGGATAATTTAATTATCGACGTATCGACTCACAATAAGTAAAGAGAAAAATACTTATGCTAAAGTGGCGTAAACGGAAACCAAACTTCGAGTCGATAATCGGAAATAAGTGTGATGTTGAAAAACTGTTAAAAAGAGAGGAATTTGGTCAAACGTGGTCAAATAGGAATTTCCTGGTCAAACTAGGAAAAGACCAAGTCAACTGTGATTGACTAATTTGATGATTTGTTGTACAGTCTCTGGTCGGACGTGAGACGGGCTCGACTACGCGGTAGTCGAGGGTTTCGCTCGAGGAGCTTTCCGAGCGGGAAGGTTGCAATAGTACTGTGAGTGGACATATTATTTTAAATAAATGCATGCCTTAATTATCGAGTTAATTGCATGATGTTTATGATTGTTTTCGAGAATTATATATCTCTCGGGTTCTTGAACGTATTTACGTTATTACTCGATTTTCTATTTCTTCCGAAAATGGTTATAGACGGTGAGGGCCGTCCTACGAATGGAATTGAACCCGAGACTTCGTTGGAGATTGGGTCTATGCATATATGTCAAGGAATTGTTTACTTATTTATTTTGGGAAGAGAATTTGATTAAAGTATTGTTGTGAATTATATTTTAAGGGTTGACCAATGATTATGCTAGCTAGAGTAGCGTGAGGGCGCTACTAGAGCTCTTAGCTCCGACCCTAGCCTGAGAGGTCAGGCAAATTACGTAGTGCACTATGAGGGTTGACCATTTCCACTTTATCCAGAGCTCTTAGCTCCGACCCTGGTCTGAGAGGTCAGACAAGCCTGAGAGGTCAGGTTGATATTATAAGGGTTGACCGTATTATTTTATCTAGCTAGCATAGCGTAGCGTGAGGGCGCTACTAGAGCTCTTAGCTCCGACCCTAGTCTGAGAGGTCAGACTTATTATGTTTGGTGAACATTTCTCTTCCCATATTCCTTGTTGGTTTATCTTACTATGCACTTGCGGAAATTTAGTAATTGTGGGCATGCATAATTGATTTTTAAATTGATATACTTTTGGGAGAGCATTACAGGAAATGGAGTTTTGATATTTGATTTTCGTCCACTCACTCTAACAGTTTTTAAATGTTTCTCCCCTGGGCCTTTCGTTTTTAAATGCCCAGTGATGCAGGGTTCTTGAGAGGAGGTCGAGCGCGTACGAGAGTCGAGGCATAGTCGATCATTCCGTTGCTGCGTAAAATTCTTTGGGGTAATCATCTCTGTAGACTGCTCTGACTAACCCGGTTTAGTTAGTTTAGTAGGAAGGGTTGGCCATTTCAAGGGGGTTTCGGTAAGAAGTTCCCTTGAGGTGGTCCCCGCAGGATTTACTTCGGGTAAAGGGGGTTTAACCCGGGGTGGGTCCTGTCACCACCGGCTCATCTTCACACCGTTCACCAGCGTGCGTGATCAACTTGCAGATGGAGCACCTCCCCAACATGTGCTCATAATCAAACATCAGCAGCGGTTCAATTCTTGGCGCCAAGGAGATCCTAAGTTCCAACACCGGTTTAGAAATATCATGAGTAAAGAGAATACACACTTTACCTCTCCGATGTTCATTCTTATCAAAGTCTAGAAAGCCTCCAAGAAGATTCCCGATCAGTTTGTAATCAGGAGGTTCTTCATACATAGAAGGAATCTTTGTAACCCTAACCCAAACGCGCATATGACTCATCAAGACTTCTACAATACGCCACAGACCATCATAAGGTTCCAAAATGACCGGAGCCTTATCATAACACCAAGCTCCACCTTTTAGGACTTTGTTACGATCAGCAGCCGCTTCAAAGGAGACTAGGTATAAGTTCTTCGCCTTCTCTTGAATATGAAAAGGACGAGAAACACCCAAGTTAATTGAAAGTGGCTAATGAAAGCTGAGGAAACAATTGGGTGACGCGTGAGCGGACGTCCGAGCAGAAAAAATTGAGAAGATTTCGTCACAGGATCTCCTTCAATCTTCCCCAAATCGGGAGCCGCACAACCACCGGCAATAGCTAGGGCTGCCGCAAAGCTTGCAGTCACGGAGTCAATGGGATCCATAGGTATAGAGAGAGGAGGATTGGAATAAGGAGAGAGGATGAAGAAAAGAATGGTCGAGAAGAAGATACGGTTGTGGACAGCATTTGAGAGCGGCTAGGGTTTTCTAAAGCGAGAGGGGAACTCTCCTAAGATTTCTGATCCTCCTATCTATCCAACTATCTTTCTTTTGTACTGCAGTTATTATTTGAACTGTTCTTTGGAATAACACTTCTATTCAGATAACATCTTCTAGAACTGCAATTCTCTGCTTCATCCGTAATTCCACTAACAGTGCAGCATTGTAGTTTCGACTATCATTAATAAACAAAACTATTTTCCCAGAAGATCAAACATATGTGATGTATTAAAGTTGCTAATTATCTTGGTCCAAAAAAGCAACAAGGAACAAAACTGATTGTCAGATGAAATACACCTTTATCTGTTTCTTGTATAAAAAAATTCAACTAATTCATTTCCTAATCGGAACCGGTCTGAACAGAGGGGTACATTCAACATATACAGAAATGGACCCAAATCCATTTCGTTTGATGAACTAATAGAAGCTCCAGACAGAGCATTGTAACTTTGGTGGATAAGATCCATGTCAGCGATTAGTCGTACAATCGTATTGGCTCGGGAGCTCCCATAGAATGACACAAATTTATAGCACTCTGTTAGCTCAAGCGTCTGAACAGGGAAGTCATTATCTTCCTTATTCTCTGATAATTGATAAGTATGATTATAAAAGATGTGATTATGGATTTGTCATTTGTAATTGTTTTGTTAAAGAATTCATCTACCAATTTGATTTGTGATTTTAGTTGTCTACTTCGACGTGATTTGTCGATTCAATATGTTGTTAGTTGTTAATTATTGAATTAGACAATATCGTGCTTGTGTTGAGTTTATGCAGGTTTGATGTAGGGACTATTGTGTTTATTGTTAGCTTGATATCGTTGTTGTTAGTTGTTACTGAATTAGTGAATTGGACAATGTTCTTGACGGCGGCTTTTTAAGCCTGCATCAAATAAACTCTTTTTATCGTTAGTAGCGTAAGGCAAGCAGGGTATCGTATAGGGCCGGGGATTGAGGGTACCTGCAAAATAAGCGTTAGTATAAATCACAACAATTATGACAAACTAAAAATAATTACAAAAGTGACTACTGTTCCTAACGAATAGCAGTCGAAAACCTAAATAAAAACCCAACCTAAACTACTCAGAAAATTATGAAAATTTACAGAGATATAGTAGACATACATATGAACAACTGTACAACATTTCAAGGTATTCGGAGTTCATTTGATATGGAAATAAAATACAAGAAAACATGGGACAGAATAGTGACGAAAATCATAAACTAAAAAGAAACAAAAACCTAAGCTACTATATACAAGTGATCACCTCTTTTGCACACAAATAGGATTCAAAGACTTATCATACTATCATACTACTTCAATCCAAACAACCTAGATCATGCATACTATCAATCGAATCAAGTTCTCATGTTCAAGTAGTTTTACCAACCGGATAAACTATTATCTATTCAACCCTCTAATATCATCTTAAAACATCATACCAGCCGGAGTCAATGCATAAGAATCACTTAGAGCAAGAACAAGAACATAATAAAATGTTTTTTACCAACCAGATTAACTATTATAGCATTTACTATGCAACTTACAAACTCTTTACCAATCGAATTCATGTCCTACCGTCTGGAGTCAACACAAATAATGATACATATATATGAATCACAAATTATAAGTTTTGTCAATCAAAAACATGAACGATCTAAAATTACTCAAACATCATCAATAGCATGAATACATAAAGAACTCAAAACATGTTATCAATCTCGATCAAAAACCAATACCAAAACAACGAAATACCAAAGAGTCTAATATTACTAAATGGAAAAGAAACCAAATACATGAGTTTAAAGTAAAAATTACACTTTGAAAAGAGGAACAACGAAGAACATCAAAGGAAAAACCTAAACTAGAGGCTGTTTTGTGATGGAATTTAAGAGGAGAAAGAGAGACACGGCCGAGAGCAGCTTCCAGGGTTTGTGAGGCAGAAAGAGAGATCCGAATGAGTCTATATGCGTCTAAGAGGTCTCCAAATTCGTTGGTTTGCTGCCCCTATTTATTTGGGACAAGGGTTGCACTTTCCTTCTTGAATTAGGTCTTCTTTCCTTAACAAACTTGGGTTTGATTACCCCTTATGAATTTCAACAAATTTATTGTTCAATAATACTCAAAAAGAGGCCTTCAAAATCCAGCAAAAAGCCTTCAAAAAGTCCAAGAAGTCATCCCTCAAAATTAGCCCAAAACCTGACTTCAACATAACCTTGCCGAAAATTTCAGTTTCTGTCAGTTTTTCTTCCGACTTTGAGCAATTTTAACTTCATCAATTATCCACCTTTGTGGACATTTATTGGCTCTAAATTGAAGTACTTGCTCTCCTCTACAACTTTGGTGAAGAAACTTTTCAGAGAAGAAGTCATATTGATGGTGTAAAAAGGCTTGCAAGATTGATAGTGAGTATGCTTCCCGAATTTCCAATTTCTGTGTTCAACTTTGAGGACTTGTAACTTAAGCTTCCCGAATTTTTTTTGAATGATTCTTGGCATAAGAATGAAGCAAAAAACCTGTACTACATCTGTGAATTGAGCATTGGCCAAAAGGATTGAAAGAAACCCCTCGAATTCTTCATTGAAAATAAAAGAAAATAAGTTATTTTCAGATTTCAAATATATGCTTCTTTGAGGGTAGTTTTGCATACATCTTTTCTTTGACTTCATTTGAGCTTCTTGACTAGTAGAATGACCATTCTCTATACTTTGCAACAAACCTCCATGAACGAAGCCTTAATTGCCTGATTTTAGCTCTCTTTTCTCCATAATCGCTCCACAAAGTACCTAAGAAAGAAACTTTGTTAAAACGACATTTTTAAGGAATAAACCAAGCAAAAGTGTAAGACTTCAACCATATATTTGTCATATAAAATGCTCCTATCAGTTTTGTACTTGTGTTTATGCACGTTTGATGTCGTCACCTTCCTCAGATTATGACTGTTATTCTGCTTATTCAGTCAATTCTGATAGTGACACAGGGTGTTACAACTCAAATGACGTTGAAGAAGTTGATGCTCAGACCCTAACCGGGAATCATTGATCATTGATGTATGCACATTTTTATTGAACATTTGGATTTTTTGTGTTGCTTATGATTGATCTTGTTGTGTTGCAGCATTTATTTACATAGGGAGACTTATGAGAGATCTTGCTGTGTTGCTGCCATTTATTTACAAAGGGAGACTTGTGAGAGATGAGAAAGCAGTTTAAAGCAGATGTTATGAAAAGTCTGTACTCTGTAATGCATTGAGGATTGAGCATTTAGGTAGATTTTGAAATTTTGTGATTGACAAGATTTGGACCCTAAAACTCGGGAGGCCCGGACCTCCCAAGTCGGGTTTAATCGGTCCTTTTTTTTTACTAAAAGCCCAGCCCGGGTACATAACACCTGGTCCTGGCCCAAGCCTAACATTTGCTATGCGGAAGCGGGGCCAGCCCCAAATTTTGCCACATTTACTTGAGAACTCTTCTTGTCACCAGTCTTCACCTTGAGACAATCTTTCTTCTAATGTCTTATTTGACGACAAAAGGCAGACTCATCTTTGGTACGAGAAAATTTCCCTCTTGACTTGGAACGAGACTTACCTCTGTTTTCACCAAACTTTCTATTATTAGATCTTTCTCTTACCACAAGTACCTATGCTTCACCTGACACTTTATGCAACTGATTCTCCTTCTTCCGACATTCATTATTAATCAATGAATTACACACATCATCAAATTTCACGTCATTCTTTCCATGTAACAAAGTTGTAATCAAATGCTCATACTCGTTAGGAAGAGAATTAAGCAAACACAAAACTTTATCCTCATCATTAATTTGCACATCCAAATTAACCAAATCTGCAAGTATCTTATTGAAATCGCTGAAGTGTTCAGACAGAGAAATACTTGATCTGTAATTAAATCGAAAAAGCCTCCTCTTCAGGTGAAAGTGATTTTCAGAACTCTTTATCATATACTGGTCTTCCAGTTTCTTCCCAACTCCTTTGCCGAAGTCTCCTTCGTGATAAAGAAATTCACATACTTTGCAAGACATAATCTGATAGAACCACAAACCCACTTATTAATCTGCTTCCACTCCACCTCAGTCATATATGCTGGTTTGTCTTCAAGAGCTATATCCAATTCTTGTTGACACAAAACATCCATCATCTCACATTTTCACATGTCAAAATTATTTGTTCAATCGAACTTCTCAACTTCGAATTGGCATTACCAACTGATGGCTTAACACGTGTAGGACCTGAAGGCACCTCCTCTGGTGGATTCCACAAGATTACATACGTTCTAAAATTAAAGAAAATATTACCTACACAGCTACACTGGATTAACATTGTTATGAAGCAAAGAAAGTTGATGTGGTTAATTTATCCATGGGTTTACAAACGGTTACGATTGTAGTATTGAGCAATGTGTACCAGATCAAGCACCAAATGAAGCTTCTATATATGTAGCAGCAACTCCTTACGTTTTGACTTGAGCTTTCAATGGTAAATTTCACGAACACTGTTAACCCTCCAACTCGGATTGCTCATCCTCAAGCACATATCTTTAAAAGACCCAGCAAGATGTCACACAAAGAACCATGCTTTTCTACTTCCGAGCTAAAAATTGCAGACGACCACTCACTAAGATGGGTTTTGTCCTATGAAGCACGGATACTCCATTTTGGCTCCGTATCGCGTATCAGATACGGATACGCGTACGATACGCTGCGATACGTTGCGATACGCGTATCATATTTCGACACGCTGCGGACACGCGCGTATTTTAATTGGATACGCGCGTATCTGGTTAGGACACGAAAATAAACAAAATACAAGAGGGTAATTTGGACATTAACCTATAACTAACTAATTAACCCTATCTATCGAGCGCTGCATTCCGCTCTGGCCTCGCACAGTCGCACCTCTTTCCCCGGTCTCGCATCCCCCCGGTCTCGCATCGCTCCGCCTTGCATCCCCCCGTGCAGGATCTCCCACCCACTATCCCAGTCCCGACGTCCTTCACCCAGCCTGGCATTCCCACCCACTGTTCCAGACTTCCAGCCTGGCATTCCCACCCACTATCCCAGTCCCGACGTCCTTCTCCCACCCACTGTTCCAGACTTCCAGTCGACGGCCAGCTTGCGCACTCTCCCCGACCCGGATCTCGCCGACCCAGATCTTCTGGTTTTGAATCCGCCCGACCCGGATCTCGCCGAACCAGGTTGCCTGAAGCTATCATTCATCACATCTTATGATTCTTATCTCTCATTCGCTGTAGAAAAGGTGCTCGGACCAGTCCGCTGATAACCTTATCATGATTTTGGAAAAAAAAAATCACCTCAAAGGCACTGAGGTAATTTCTTGATTTACCATGAGTAATTAATAATTATTGTTAAATATGATTGTTTTACCATGTTAAATGTGAAAATCTGTTTTTACTATTTACTGTCATAATTAACGGTTACAGAATTAGTATTTACTATTATTTGTTTTAGGCAAATTAAATGGAATAATTTAAAATAATAACGTATCCACCACGTGTCCATATACTATAAAAATAAATTTGGCGTGTCCACGTATCGTATCGTGTCGGATACGGACACTCGTATCCGTATCTATGCTACTTATGTTTTGTCATATAAACATCAGAAGAAGTCTCCGGCGGTCGCGCGGGCCACCACAGCAGCCACCGTCAAGACACGTGTCGTATCCTCCTAGCCCTCATAAACCTACTTCGCAGCCAGATGAATATGGGCCGGGTCAGCCCGTCACCTGAAAATTGAGCGAGATTTTTGTTTTTCTTTTCTTTCACGAATTGAGTGTTCGTGAAAGAGATTAGGGCGTGTACGGACTGGCTCCCATTGATTCCCAAAGCTGATTTTCAGATTGTGATCTCTCTGGCCAAACAAAGTCTAATATGCTTACTCACAAGTGATTTGGAAGATTCGAGAACTTTGATTGAAGCGCTGAAGGTGTGCTTGGGATGAAGAGTCCAGTTTTTTTGTTTTGGCAACTTGAAATTCCATAAAGAACAGAAGCAAACAACAGAAGGGAAAAGGAGGCAGAACAGAGACTGCACACCAGACAAAACTACAACCAAGGAGGGCAAGGGAGCCCCGTCATACAAAAGAACACGAACAAGAGAGGGAGGGTGAGTCACCCAGTTGGGAGAACACAAGCCTTTCAAAGCAAAGGCAACTATGTGGTGAGTGGCTCCATTTGCTTGTCTGCTGGTCCAAAGCCAGCTGATTTGCCGGTTGGGAGAGTTACCAGGCTTGGGTGAAAAGGTTATAACAGTCCAGCCCAGAGGTGGAGAGCCTGAGTTTAAAGCCTTCATTAGCAACTGGGAGTCTGAAGCTAGAGTTGATGGAGTCTAGTTTGGCCGCTCAGTTGATACAAGCAACCTTTTTTCAAAACAAGAGTTTAGAGGTCCAACCGTCCAACAGTCAATTTGATATCAAAAGGAAGCAAGGTCCCAAGGTTCACTGCTCCAAGCCTCGGAATGAAGGGTTCAGGTGGAGCTCAAGGCTCAACTCCAGCTGACATATTGTCAAAATTCCAAGCAACAAGAAAACCGAAGTCTGCTTAATGCAAACAGCAAGATAAATGCATCAAAGCCAACCACGTGGCAGGTTTCGGATAGACAGACATCAAACACATACCATGAAGGCTTGACAGCTTACTTTAAAGTTTAAGGCGTCAAAACAGAAATAGCACAACCCCAGAGGCAGTCAATTGAATCTTTCTTTTCGTATGCTTCAGTTTTACTGGGTTCCCCTCAGGTCCACTTCAACTAATTTCATATATTTGATACTCCAGGGACAACGGAATTAAGAATCAGTCTGAAATCCAGCCACAACATTAACATCTATTAATCAACATAATCCTACAGGTGAATATATGTTCTCAAACTCCCACTAGGTGACATTAGACTCGTCCATCAAGCTCAACAAGACCAAAGTATATTTGCCAATCTAGTACCAGCAGCACTACCTGCATAGAAAGAACAAGACATTACAATAGTTAGGAACAATTATCTGAACAAGACCAGCAGTGGAAAAAAAAATCTGCACATGCTTTATTTGAAAATAATTATACCAAGCATGCAGCATAGATCCACACTCAATTTTGAAACTTCTCCATTACATCATTATGTGCACATCACATACTTCCTAAATTTCACCAAACTTTAGAACTAACATGTCTAACGTGTTTTACATCCAAATAAAACGTGGAACTCCTTTTGCGCAGAAGAAATATATTAAATCAAGTATAGAAAGGAAGTTTAACATGGTAGATGTTGTGCCTAATTGGGACTTTGAGTGATTTAACTTTATATGAAGCAGTATATATTAAAACAAACAAATAATAAGTTAACATCATCACAGAAAAAGGAAATTATCGATTTCAATGTCTCTGAGTATCTGACCTTGCTTTACACGAATCATGGTATCAGCACATTCGTGTTCCCTGGCATCCATCATAGCATATTTATATCCTTATTTTGCAACTCAAGAGAGTGCACATAGGTCCTATCGGTAACATACGCCTCCACTGCATCCAAACTTAACCATAACGAAAGGAAATGCCAATGCTTTGGGCTTCTCACAAGCCAGTGAATGCATAGCATTCCTTCACACTTATGGTGCATTACCTATTATGTTTTCATTCCAGAAAAATCAAATTCCCAAATAAAAGGAAGAGGACATGATCCTTACCAGGTGACACAAATCAACCCAGGATATATCCTCCCACAGGGCAAGTTTAAATCAATCAAAGCATCCATCTCCATCACATTGGACCCAAGTCAAGTACGAAAAAGAAACTCTAGCTCAAAGAACTCACATTTCAAACCCTTTGCTGTTTAGATTGCTAAAGTAACTTGATCGAGTCTTCGAATCTTCATAATAGGGAATGAATTTGTTATATCCCAGTCTCTCATTTCTCAGCAATTCTGATATTCCTAAATCGCTTGCACTCTTAACCCCATTCCATTGACCCCAATGACTATTTGATACATGAACATCACTGACCTGTTGAGGGGTGGACTGTGCAAATATAGATGGATTGGATTGAAATTGGGTTGGATTTTGTGGAGAAGGTAGTCGTCCATCATTCAAGGAAGAGTATGTATTCCTTAAGTGGTCATGAAATCCTAAGCTTTGCTGTGTAGGAGTTGACTGCTGTCTCATCATATGGAACCTGGTATCTGGCCGAGAAGAATTATACGGTGATAGCGTCGCTCTCCCTCTCTCTAATATACCATTACCAATATCAAAAATTGACTGCTCAAAGAGCTCAGCATCGCCAGTGATGCCAAGATAACCAGTTGGCATAAATGATGGCTGCACCAAATGATTCACTGGGGAACAGAGGCCAAATTATTAAGAGTTGATACCAAATAATATAATAAAAAGTTAAAAACAAAACCAATTTCAGGAAAAACAAAATAAAATCAAATACAAACCAGAAATGTCAAAAGCCTGATCCCCCCTCCAAGACCTCCCATGAGAAGAAAAACCTGGAGGTGAAGCCCTTCTTGGTACTGAAAATCCTGGAGGGATCGAATTAGGCACCTCTGTAGCTGTCAAAATAAATTTGGAGCAAAGATTCAAGGCAATGGACAAATTCACGTATGATAATTAGTAAATCCTTACAAAGATATAAATAATTGCTAAATCTCAGCCCTTTTTTTCGTGAGAAGGATCCAACATAAATCCTGAATCATGAACTAGAAAAGCAGACTCTACCAGCTGTTTACAGAAAATAAGTAAACTAGTGACCAGGCAAACCAGTAGATCAGGAAAAGACCGAATTTCAGTAATGTATTATATAGCAAGGTACAAACCTGAAGCTTTAGGAGACAAAAAAGAATGGCCCCTGAGAAGATTTGAAGACTCCACATGTATGAAAGAATCCTTATTTAAATCAGATAAAGAAGAGTAGTCTTTGGGTGGATGCGATATATTATCAGAAGAATCATCTTGCTGGGCAAATGAGAACCTGGACTGTTTTTTCTCAGGCACTTTTCGTAAACTTCGTACTCTGAGAAGACTGCATTCTTTATCAGTTTCACCCAACAAATTAACCAGATTATGAAGCTCAGTCAAAGAACCTTCAGGTGCATCCAAATTCATCATCAAAATATTTGAGATTATGCCACTCTCCCCTATATCTGAAGAAAGACTGCAGTCCAAACTGGCATTATTGTTTTCAAGCCCTTCCAAGTACTTGCCTAATTCCATCTGTGGTAACACACTGGAAGGATCAAATGTAGCAACACTAGTTCCTTTGTCATTACATGAACTTTTGGATGAGTTTGATGATAGACCATTTAAGTTTCTGCTGCTTATAAAGTCAACAGATTTAATATCTCGATCACCACCATTATCTGGTGAGAGACAATGTCTCGAAGCTAAACCTACAAGAGTGCTATCTACAAAGGCTTCCATGGGTTTATTCGATACAGCTACTTCAATATTTTCTTCACTATTCTGTTTAGACAGTACAGGCGGATCCAAACTACTAAAATGCACTTCACAGCTATCTTCGGATGTAATAGATCTTCCTCCGTGGTTAGAACTTTCAGTTCTCACAACTTCTGATGAAAGGGCATGAGCATCATTATACGTCTCAGGCCTTTGACAGGAAGGCATTTCAGTGCTTGATCCCAGGGGTACCCTAGGGGCAACCTGCATGACCCTGATAGAGGATATCAGACAACATTAGATCTCAAATCACAGAACAAAAGGCAGGACACCACACCACTATATTTTATACCAAGTTCTTGCAGTAGCCCTTCTAGAGTCTCCATCTGCACAAGATCCCTTAAACTCTTCCCTAGTGATCTGTTGAAATGTGATAACTCAAAGGTTAGTGTAACTGGTATGCATAGTGTGGCTACTAGCCAATACTTCATCCATGATCTTCAGCTTTTTGTTCATAAAAACATAATGTAGAGTCTTACATTTATAGGATGATTGACAAGTGGTTTAGCTGCAGATAATATTTTTGATTTGTTATTCTCATCCACTGGTACAGGTAACCCTTTCCCTGGACGCTGATGCAGATTATTTGTAACACCAATAATCTGTAAATCTTTACTCCTGTGAAGTCAGTAGAGGTCAAGTTATAATATGTTATTGCCCAAAGATAAAACAACCATGAAACTGGATGAAGCATATGCATCCCAAAAGAACTTAACACCTTTCAAAGGCCGAAACCAGTTCATCTTTGGAAAAACTATCTTCCTGAGAGCCGAAATCATGAAGATACATACAGTCTGCGTTGCTACAAGGCTGAACAGAAAAATAATTGTCCTTAATGATCACAACCAGGTGCTTTTTACAAAAAGAATCAGAGGATGAAATAATTACCTACCACATTTTTCAACCATGCATGGCAATACTTTGTTGTTCCAAAACATGCTCTGCAGAAGCAAACTGTAACTGTTACAACATGGCAATCCTGCCATCGTAATCTTAATGAGTTGCAAGACAGGCTTACCTCAAAGAATTACCATCTAATACAAAACTGTGCACTGATTGAATACATTGAGCTGCTTCAAATTCACTTGAGTAAGTTATATACCTAGCAGATGGAATGAAACCATTACTAAGAAGTTAAAAAATAATGATACAGCATTTGATAGTTACCCAACATGCCGAGTAAGTTGATATCTATACCCTAGCCACAATTTTCTAAATTACATATGATTATCTTGGTTATGTCAAATGATGGATTATGAGCAAATATTTAGATGACGAGACAAGCCAAAAACTGTTAATTCCGCATAAAGAATGTTTAAGTTTAAGAGATTGAAAGTGGTCAGCCATCTTACACACAACAACTATTGTTCGTCGCATGCTGAATATCCCCAGTTGATGTACGTGAAATAGAGACCTTCAACACCTTTCCATACTGGCCAAAATAGTCCCTACGCCTAAGAAGCTAGTAACAACCAACAAAAAGAGAATTGTAGCTCAGAATCTACATCAAAGAAAGTACAAAACTTCTTGGGAAGCAGAAACACCAGACTATGAGTGCAATAGATTCCACTCAGCCGCCTAACAAAAATGGCGCACGGGGGTGAGATAACAGCTACTTACCTCTTCTTTAGCAAAGTTAAGAGGCAATCCAATTATGTAAGCTAGATTCCGCTGGAGAACTCTAACATCAGTAAGATGCTTCTTTGCTTCAGGTCCTCTGGGCGGCTTTTTCTGTTTCCGCTTCTGATTAACTTCAGTCACCAACCTGCTCGAAAGTCTAAGAGTTAACAAACAAAATCCACAACTCGGCACAGAATTTCACACATTAAACCGAGGAAAATTCTCTTACACTGTTTTACAGTCTGCTGCCACCCTCATAATCTTCTCTTTATCGTACGGTGTTCGGCACAGTGGACACCTCCCTTCCCTCCCATCCTTCCCCGCCATTTCCATAATGTGGTTCCAGCACCACAGACACACCTTTTTGTTTCATAAAAGAAGAGAATCAGACTATGACTACTAAAGTAACCACCCAAAACACGAAAACGGAAACAGCTCTACAATGCAATCAGTTATCTACTCTGAAACGAACACGAGCTAGTGAATTTAAGTGAATCAGAGTGAGTGTTCAAACAATCAGACCTCATAGCCACAATCGCAGGGCTTGAGCTGCTGATCGGTCAAATCCATCTCCTCAGCGCAAATCGGACACGTCTGTTCTCCGACGTCACTCATGGCTTCCCTTAAACAAGAACAAAACAGTTCAGAAATCCAGCTCAGAGCAACCGCATTGCAATTCCCCCATATCAAAGTCGGAAGTCTGCGTCTCACTGAAACCCTAACTCCCGAAAATGAAATTGAAACAAAATTGAGAGCCAATTGAGAGTCGGAGAGAGTAAGAGAGACTAGGTCAAGACTCACAGTAAGAGAGTGAGAAGAAGAGGCTGCAAATCTCAGGATAAGATAAAACGAGAGTAAAGCGAGAGCAGATGAGTCTTCGACCTTTTTGGTTTCTCTCTCTTGCTCTGTGCTTGTTTTTGTGGAGTGTCACTGACGTGGCGGTTGGATTGAAATTTTTATTTTCAGATCTGGCCGTTCAGCTGGTTGCCATAAACGGCGACCATTCTTGCCTGGGCTTTGACCGGAGTTATTGCTGCAATGGAATATGGGCTGGGCCTAGAATTTTCATTAATTGGTTGACTACCATAGAACATGATGAGCTACAGTATGTGAACATGAATTTAGTTAACAGTGCAGCAATGACCAGTTGACCACAGAAAACCCAAGAATGCCTACCGCACTGAGGGATATATACAGCCCTCAGGACGATCCTTTCTTCACATATAGGAGTGACGAAGAATTACATTAATTTTTTGATCATAAAATCACCTCTTTATCGTTTAATATAGATATTTATATATATAAATCATTTTTATAAAATTTTATCTAATTTGATGATAGATAAGATGTTTAAAACTGTGGATTAAAATTATAACCCTCTATATATATATATGTAATACGACAATAATGATAATGATTCAAATGAGTGTGTAATCTCTCCTATGATCCTTTTGATGTAAATGAGATTGAGAATACTGGCAGGAGAACACTAAACAAATCTTTGCTCTTTCTTCCCTCGCTTCGATTCTTATCCATTGATCTGTGCCTTGTAGAATTTCTCGATCAGTCTCATGCTAAACAAACTAGTTCATTCAAACATGCAAATTCATGCGCTGTGATTACTCCAAAATAATGTGCTTTCTTCAATTTGTTCTGTTAGGTATAATAACAGTAATATAATAACTGTTATAAAATAGAACATATATTCTCACTTTACATATAAACGAAGAGAGCTAGGTTAATTTCAAGATCGATTTGATGTATACATTAATCAAAGCAAATATTATCTTCTAGAAGTTACTAAAATAATATAATCCCTCCCAAAACGCAAAAGTTTATTCTTGAAACGACTTCACCAACTACCACTCCTTGAGCAGCAGCAGAACCCGCCAGCCACCAGCCACCAGCCACCAGTCTAGTACTCTCCCTCCGACACTTGGTCACACTCTTTTACCTGCTTCCGGTCACACCACAGCCCCACATCTTTCCCACGTCTCACGCTCATAGCCGTCCATCTCACACGACTAGTTCAGCGCTAAGTAGAACCTTCTTCTCTGATCATATAAAGGGGCTTCATTTTATCAATAAAATAAAAAGAATTCATTCCCTCAATATTATTTTACAACAAACAACTATTTTTAATTAATAAAAATGTCAAATTTTACCTGTCATATACAGAATAATGAGAAAAGTAAATGGACGCAACATGACTGGCGCAAAAACAAATGGACGGAGGGACCGGCAACAGACGACTCCTTGGTCGGAATCTCCAAAAACGGGTCTCGTCCGCTCACGTTGAACTCTGACGAGAGAGCTTCTCTTTTTCTCCTGTCGTGTGCCCCACCATGTCCTCCCTCCGAATGACTCTCTCTATTTTTTCTTTTCTTTTTTCTTCTAAATTATTATCTGGTTGGGTTTGTTGGTTCACTTTGGATTTTATATTTCTTTTCCTTTCCATCCAGTAGTGCCTTTGTGACTTTAACTCCCACACTTTGGTTCAGAGTAGCCATTTTTATATGGTCTAACTGTCTCTCTCACTCTTTTCACACCACCATGGAGAACACCCTTCTCCTCCTCTCTCTTCTCCTCCTCCTAGTTTCTTCCTCTGCTCAAATGCCAGGTACCCTCTTCCTCTTTCTCCTTTCTTTCTTTTTCATTTCTGCATAATCTTTGTTTTTCAAGTCCTTTTCATGTTGAATCCAATCCAAAGTCTTCACCTTTCATACCCAGTTTTTTGTGTGATTTGGTAAAGCTTGCATCTTTATCTGAAAAAAACAACTCTCATCAGATACGTGTATATTTTTGGGAAATTTATGTTCATAAAATGGTGAAAGATGATCTTTATGAAGATTGAAGAACAAATCAGTTCAAGCTTTAATGAACTTGTTTGGTTTAGTTTCATAACTAAGGTTTATGACTTTGCATGCGAGAGTAGTCCAATTTAATAGGTGTGAATTTTGGTGGGGCAGGGTTTGTTAGTTTGGATTGTGGAGGTGAAGAGTTTTTTACTGATGATCTTGGGTTGAATTGGAGTCCTGATGAACTTCACTACGGCCAAATGAGTTTTATAGAGGTTTTGAATGAGACCAGGAAGCAATACACTTCACTGAGGCACTTTCCTGCTGATTCAAGAAAATACTGTTACACATTGAATGTCACAAGTAGGACCAGGTACATATTGAGAGCGACATTCTTGTATGGTAACTTTGACAGCAACAATGTTTATCCTTCATTCGACATTTCTCTTGGGGCAACTCACTGGTCTACGATTGTGATTTCGGATGCAAATACTATTGAGATGAGAGAGCTGATTTTTCTGGCTACAAGTCCTACTGTCAGTGTGTGTTTGTCCAATGCTACAACTGGGCAGCCTTTTATATCGACCTTGGAGCTTCGACAGTTCAATGGTTCAGTTTACTTTACTGATTATGAACAGCGCTTCTACCTCAGTGTCTCGGCTAGGATTAACTTTGGTGCAGAGAGTGAAGATCCAATTCGGTATGCTCACTCTTTAACATGTGTATATGCCTGAATCTATGTTTTAAACTATTGCAAATCAAACTGGATAATATGCCTTGAATTAGAGAGATTATTAATTGGAAAACTATATTGAAATGCGAACCCTTTTTTCTATCCCAAGATGTGTAATCTTGAAGGATATGCATTTCTCTTATATTCAGGTACCCTGATGACCCTTTTGATAGAGTTTGGTTATCAGACTCTATCAAGAAAGCGAATTACCTAGTTGACATTGCTGCTGGAACCAAGAAAGTCGCAACCAAATTGCCGATTGATGTTAACAGGGATGACCTACCTCCTCAGAAGGTTATGCAGACAGCTGTAGTGGGTACAAATGGATCACTGACTTACCGGCTGAATCTGGATGGTTTTCCTGGTACTGGCTGGGCAGTCACCTACTTTGCAGAAATTGAAGATTTGGCTCCAGATGAGTCCAGAAAGTTTAGGCTAGTGCTTCCAGGATATCCTGAACTCAGCAAAGCTATTGTTAATATTGAGGAAAACGCCCAAGGAAAATATCGACTCTATGAACCAGGATTTACAAACTTATCTCTTCCATTTGTATTATCATTTAGATTTGGGAAAACGTCCGATTCTACCAGGGGTCCTCTGTTGAATGCAATGGAGATAAATAAATATCTGGAGAAAACTGATGGGTCTCAAGATGGTAAGTTCATTATTGGTAACTTAAGTGATTTGATAATAATTTGCAATTGTATTGTTTTGGTCATCATTTCGCTGAAGCTGTACAGTAAATATGTGAGATACTGGGTTCTTATGCGCTGCAGGAGCTGCTATTGCTAGTTTCATTTCACAATACTCATCTGCAGACTGGGCACAAGAAGGTGGTGATCCATGCCTTCCAGTTCCATGGTCTTGGGTTGAGTGTAATTCTGATGCACAACCAAGAATCGTTAAAATGTAAAGATTAATTCTTTCGTGTCTTAAGTTTTTTTGTACATTGCTTCTGCTTAATCATAGGCCAACGCATATTTAAGTATAAATTTTCACTCATCTGCTGACAACTGCTTTGTTTACCCTGCCTTTGCAGTAAATTATCCGGTATGAATTTGACAGGGAATATCCCTTCAGACTTAACAAAGTTGAGCGGTTTAGTTGAGTTGTAAGTTTCATGTTGTGTTAATGCGTTTTCTGCATGGTGTCATCTGTTTGCAAGTTTAGGTCTATAAAACTTAATATTCCTGGTTTTCTTTTTGTCTTATAATGACAGTTGGCTTGATGGGAACTCACTGATTGGTCCAATTCCTGATTTCAGTGGATTTTCGGACTTCAAGATCATGTAAGAAAATCGACTTCTTCTTTTAGTGCTATTTTTTTGGGTACAGAATTAACACTAATAAAAGTGCTTTTCACTATAGTCACCTGGAGAATAACCAGTTGTCAGGTGGACTGCCATCCTCTTTGATGGACCTACCAAGTTTGAAGGAACTGTAAGTTTTCTGGAACTTTATATCATTTTCTTGTTTTGGAGAGATAATAGGTGTGCATGTTGCAAGTCACATGGTCCGCCTTCTGTAAACTGAGTAGCGTATAGCCCCCTGACTTCCACATACTTATTTTCACAAATCTACACTATATACAGCTTAAAAGGCCTTCCATGTCATTGTGTAACCGTATCTGGATATACAGTATCCATTCCCTAACAACTTAGTTTATGGGCTCTAGCAGTTGTTTAACATGGTATTAGTAGTCGTGAACTCAAATCCTCAGTCTTGATTTGCTAGTATCAAGGTAGAGCTGCATATATGAGTTTCTTATTCGTCTTCATCTCCTCGTGGCTTGTGAGAGTTGATACCTTGATATATGTTATCAGCCCATTCTCTAATACCTTAATCATTTGGAACCTAAAGCTTGCTAACAGTAGTTTGATGGATATGAATGAAGAGCAAGCTACTTAGATATACCTTTCCGCTTTCCCTTCCTTTTTTTGTTTTCTTTCTTTTGAGGGGGATATATCGTACCTTAGTCAATGTCTAATTGATAAAATACACAGATGATCATTACAATTGGATTTCGGAAAACCAGCATGCTTTTTTATCTTAGTTTTAGTTTTCTAATAGATGTATCACATGATGAATCTGATCATTGCAGGTATGTGCAAAATAATTTATTATCTGGAACTATACCATCAGGTCTTGACGACAAAGTGGTTATGAAGTGAGTAGTGCATTTTTTTTATTTTTGTTCCAGATGAAGTTGAGCTATACAAAATAAAATTAGTTATTTGTAAACTTGCCTTGTGTATGCTCCATGCAATTATAATAACGATCAGAGTATCCTACACTGACTGCACCTGATATTTTCATTCTCAATTTGATTTGCGATGCTGATTATTCTACAGAAAATACATCTATATTATCATTTAGAAAATCTGCTGTTTTCTCAAATTCGATCTCTTTGTAGTCTAGTCATCTGGGGATTCTCTATGTCTTACTCCAACATATAATGACCTGTTTCTGCTTTGGCTTCTGGCAGCTACACTGGAAACATTAATCTTCGGAAGGGGGGAAGAACTGGTAGTCGGAAAGGTATAATTATTGGTACAACAGTTGGGGCTGCTGTCCTAATTATAGCAACCATTGCATCTTGCATACTTTTGCGCAAAGGAAAAATGAAATACCATGAGCAAGGTATGAGTTTGAGACAATCTTAGGGATAAAAAATGTTCTGTTAATTTTTGTTGTTCTCAATGTGCATGAATATGATGACAAAATCCTAACTTCTTGTAGACAAACTTGGTCCCCCCTTACCTGTGCCAAGGCTGGAGTCTAACAAGAATGATGCTTCAACTGAAGCTGCACACTTCTTCAGTCACTCTGAAATCGAAGAGGCTACTAGAAATTTTGAGAAGAAAATAGGTTCGGGAGGTTTTGGAGTTGTTTACTATGGTAAAACAAAAGATGGAAAGGAAATTGCAGTTAAAGTTCTAACCAGCAATTCCTTTCAGGGAAAGCGAGAATTTTCAAATGAGGTCATTTTTTTATCATCGAACTGCTCTTCACAATTTTGTTAATATTGACTTCCCCAGACCATCAGGCTGCTTCATTTCTTTTTTCTGAGAATGCACAACTCTCTATTCCCCTAGTACCCTTTTGAATCTTGAACTCTATAAAACTGTTGAAGATTCCTCTATTCCTTAAATGTACAGAAATGTGCATTTAACAAACATTGTGTTGTCTGATTGAAATTAAAAAGCCTCTACTAATTTCTTGAAAAACAGATTATGCATGTAAATAACATCCTCGAAGAGGTACTTTACCAATATGGACCTGGTGTTTCCACTTAACATTTGTACAATTGTGTGCTCAATTCCTTTGACATACTTTCTGTAAATAACCAAATCTTAACGTTTGTACAATTGCGTGCTCAAGTTCCATTGTTCTAGAGACACTCACTTTGAACTGACATTATTGCTGGACTAGGGAAATAAAATCTTATGGACTGACATGTGCCTCCATATGATCTAGGTAACTCTTCTTTCAAGAATACACCACAGGAATCTGGTCCAGTTTCTTGGGTATTGTCAAGAAGATGGTAGAAGCATGCTTGTTTATGAGTTCATGCACAATGGAACTCTCAAGGAGCATCTCTATGGTGAGATATTATTAAGTTCCTATGTATTTTATGGAAATATAAAAATTTTGATGGTTAACCACGTTTTATTTTTTTGTTTGTAGGCCCATTGACACATGAACAGAGAATCAATTGGATCAAGCGCCTGGAGATTGCTGAAGATGCTGCAAAAGGTGTTACAGGCTGAAGAATATATATTTACTATTCATGCTGTTCATTTTCACTGATAGAGAATGGCGTCCCTTAGGATAGAGTATCAACTTGATTCATGTACTTTCTCATACTTGTTCAGGTATCGAGTACCTTCATACGGGCTGCGTTCCAGCCATTATTCACAGGGATCTAAAAAGCAGCAACATTCTAATTGACAAAAACATGAAGGCTAAAGTTTCAGATTTTGGTCTTTCCAAACTTGCAGTAGATGGAGCATCCCATGTGTCCAGCATAGTTCGGGGCACTGTTGGGTATCTGGATCCTGAGTGAGGCTTCTTAACATTTCTGCTTTTCTTTTGTGATTTGAGATCAGTCAATCTTCATATTAAAATGAGTCGAAAATGTTATTGCTTCTATGTCAAGTGATCATCAGCACCCTTACTTTGGTTGTTTTTGTTTGCTCCTTTTGATTAGCCATTTGAGCTTAATGGCTATGATTATTCTCCGACACTGAACCTGCTTGCAAGTATTTACATGCAATGGTTCCTTAGATTTTTATATGAATGCTAGCAGTCAGGAATTAGGATCATAAACATGCTGCTAGATACAGAAGCTTTAGGTTACATAGGATTTCATATTTTTACCACCCATTTCATAAGCATGATAAGTAATTAATTTTCCTTGTGGGCGTCCAGGTATTATATCTCTCAGCAGTTGACAGATAAGAGTGACGTTTACAGCTTCGGTGTCATTCTTCTTGAGTTAATATCCGGTCAAGAAGCTATATCTAATGAAAACTTTGGTGTTAATTGCCGTAATATTGTCCAATGGGTGAGTTTGGTTTCCTTTGCCTTCAAAGTTTAGTGTATGTGAAACTTGTGATCAGTTACCATTCATTATACATTACCTTCCTTAATCACTCCCACCAAATTGATTTGCATGAAATTCCCATTAAGCATTTGTTGTTTGTAATGGTTTGTATCCCAGGCAAAGTTACACATAGAAAGTGGGGACATTCAAGGAATCATTGATCCCTCGCTGCATGGTGAATATGACATCCAGTCAATGTGGAAGATAGCGGAGAAAGCTTTGATGTGTGTTCAAGCACATGGATACATGAGGCCATCAATTTCAGAGGTTCTCAAGGAAATTCAGGATGCAATATTGATGGAAAGGGGTGCTGCAGCAGCAAGAGATGGTACCTCAGACGACACGTCAAAGAATTCGATCCATTCTTCGTTAAACTTGGGTTCCTTTGATCTTGGTGGAACTGATAATTACCTGACACTCGATGAGTCTATTGTGCGGCCAACTGCTCGATAGTGGGCATTATTTCTTACCATATTCATTTGTTGTATATTTTCATTACTATGACCGCCCCTTCTGGGCACGCAAGAAGGTGAAAGCTTAAATAGCTATGATGTGTCAGGTTGCAAATTTTGATCTTGCAAGTTATTGGCATAAATGTGGATATGTATTGGTTTTATTTTTGGGGCGGAAGGCACTGATGTTCGTAAAGGAACCAGAGAGGCCTATACACCAACACCAACACCAAATTTAAAAGGTGTGGATGACACAAGTCCTTTATTTTTGTGCTTATCAATGTCGGAAGTTGCTCCGTTCTCATGGAAGCCCTCGTTGTCATTGGTTCATACTTCAGGGTTCGAATTTAGCAGTGACCAATATAGAGCAAAATAGAACAAGTTCATCTTACTAAAAGATACATCATAGTATCACAACAAGCAAGACTGCTAAGGCGCGGGAGTAGTTTGCGGGACGATCAAACGACAGCAGTCTGATCTTTAATGAATTGATCTTGTCCGTTTAAGTCTGTTTAATCATGTCTATTTGATCAATTCATTAAAGATCGGACGGCTGTCGTTCGATTGTCTCGTTCTGTCCTGCAAACGGCTCCCGCGCCTGAGCGACAGTGTCACAACATGAGGCATCTTTTGAAACTCTGCTGTTGAGAGGTGTAGAATATGACAAATCTTAGGCCACTCTGGGCCGGTCTCCTCGCTGCATCATTCCTACTCGATATACAGTACATCGTCGATCTTTAGCCACCTCTAATTTGATGTGTGGCGTATGTCTAAGCGAAGCTAATACAAAAGAAGAAGTTTGGTCAATGCCGGAGACCAGAAAAGGGGACTTATGATTCAACCAGGTGCACATGCATCATTCCATCCAATCTGTAAGATATCAGCCCGCTCAATATGTAACGTTTTCAATGCAGGAAACAAGGCCTTGCCCTCCTCACTTCTAACATGATCGTAACCATAAAATTCAGATCCCACAAATTTTAGGTTGTGCATTGCACGGATCTTTAGGAAGATGACCGAGTATTGGTAATCCTTCACATTTGCTGCACTCGGATAATTCAATCTCTTTTAAGTTGCTTATCATCCACAGTGGAAATCTATCACCATTGAACCTGTGGATCTCCAAGGATTCCAAATTGCAAGGTGGTCGAAGGCCTTCGAGTACATCGTCATCATTGAGCCACTGGTTTTCTACTTGTGACCATGGAGACCTGAACCTGAAGTCCTTTTTCAAGCAAAATTACAATTACACTCTCTATTAAAAGTCTATCATCTCTTCTATCTTCTCCATCGATCTGTCTCTTCTCTCTTTTCCCAATTTGACCCTCTCTCTCTCTCTGACCAACCGGATCTGGTTCAACGTCGAGGGAGCTCTGGCACGCCTCTCCGACGATCTATCTCACCCCAGCCGCCTTCCCTATCAACCGCAAACTCGACGCATCCTCACCGACAACATGTCTTCAATTTCAAATCTAAAGAACCTTGACCTCCTTGCGAGTCCACGGTCTTAAGACACACATCGATCTCTTTCTCTCTCAGATGAGTACGGAGAGATCTGTAATGTATGAAGTTTGGGTTTGGGGATCCGCTAAGTTAATCTTCTTTTTCTTTCGGTGAAAGCATCTTTGACGGCGGTGAAAGCCGAGTCAAGCAGCGAGATTCGAAGCCTTGCTCAGATCTAAAGTGCAGTGTTTGGTGTGTTAAGGAAGGACCTTGGCCCAACGCCTCAGGCAGCGGAGACTAGACCACCGAGTCCATGGTTTCACGCCGTTACGGAGATTAGGCATCCTCACCAGCATTGTCGTCGTCGACCTCTATCATTTTTGTTCTTTTTGGGTCAAAATTGTTGTTTTACTGAGGCAATAGATGTATTACAGTGGGTAATGCAGGTATTGACTCTAATAATAAATTTATTACTGGGGTTAGTAATGTATTATTTGGGGTTACTACCAGTGTTGATTTATTCAATTTTACTACCTTCAATAAACCCTATAAAGTTTATTGCCCCTACTAAAGTTTTCTTATAAAGTTTTACTGCCCCCAGTAAGTCATTTTTCAACATTACTACACTCTAAACTAAAAAATAAAACAGCTACATGTTTGATTTATGCAAGTTTACTATCCGTAGTAAAGTTTTCCGATAAATGTTACTACTCCCAATAAATTTCCCTATAAAATATATTGTCCATTGTAGAACTTTCAACGAGTGTTTGATTTAGTTCTGATAAGGTCCGGTGACATTTTAATAAGTCTAACGAGATTCCGACGACTGGAATCTGACTACCGGAGTCCGGCGGCCAGTGATCAGAGTCGGTGAGGTTCCAATCAAACATTTTTTATATTTTATTTTCTCTCTGTAACTATATTTAAGGGATGAGAGTATAATGATACTAAAATAATATAAGTTCTTAAGAGTGTCTTAAGTGTTTAGACCTAATAGGCAAAAATTATCTTTTAAAAGTTCAAATGGTCAATGTTTTTTAAAAAAAAATGTTGAATTGAGAAGTAATGTGTCAAATTTTATAGTAAATGGACATTTTTTTCTTTAATATATTTACCAGAAACATCCAGATATCTCAAGTGTTTCAACTTGCCGATCGAATTCGGCAATTCCACAATGTATGTCTTGTATAATTTTAAGACATGTAGAGTTTTAAATCCAGGTAACATGCATCCAATAAAACCATCACAGGTGGTCGAGTTGGTAAGATCTTGGGTGTGGTATCCCCATACTCAGGTTTGAATTTCACCGACGCTAATTGGAGTTAAATCCCAATTTATTCTTGGTGGCCAGAGGGGGAGGGCGAAGCGTTATGACATGATTTCTCGGGGTCGATTAGTCTCTGGCCCCAAAAAGCCTTTGAAGATACTTTCGTTGATAATCTAAAAGAATATGCGTCCAATAGCTTCATCATTAGAAAACAGCTTCCGAACACTCCCTTCTAGTACACTTTGTAGCATTGAAGTCCGAGGGTGTAGACACATATGCCTAAATGACATATATCTGATGCGCTACAATTGATCATAAGGGTTAAATCCTTTACAACTAAGATATACAACAGATAGATGGCACGTTCAACTGTCATTAATCACGGTCTGCCACCTGAACGGAACAACGAAGCTCCTTGGATATCGCCATTCAGGAACAGAATGGACAGAGTCCCACATCAGACAAAAAGTTGGAGCATCTTCCAAAGTAGACTATAAATAGTAACTCTCCCTCTTCGTTACACACACAATAACTTCATACCTACTGTTATAATTTCAACAGTGATACTGACTTACACGCTGGAGAGTCAAAGATCGTCATTTGGTGATCTAGACCTCTAAGTGACTTGTGTAATTGTCAACAGGCTAACAGATCAGGGAAAAAGGAAGTGACAAACAGTATAGGTATTAGTACTAACGTATCACTATCTAACAGTATCCAAATATTGACACCGTATGTGGGAATCTTTGAGCAAAAAGTTCCTCATGTCAAGTCACTATGACTAATGACGAAAACAATCAAATATCACCAAATATAACACAACGTTGAAAGGAGAATAAGTTTTGAGGCTACACTCCCTGAAAGGAATGTTCCGAAATCGCCATCACAAACAGTAAGAGTTTTAACAGCAAGAAGTGGAAAACCAATGGTCAGTGATGACGCCGCTAATCTAGCGTTGGTCATTAGGGATCTCCAAGAGGAGAAGAAGGTGAGACTCGCTTTAGAAAAAGAACTTCACCTTCTAGAGGCAAGGAAAGGAAAAAGAGCTGAAGGCTCGGGAGAAAGAGAGTCTGTCACAGTCAGCTCTAAGTCAAGAGGGAGCCAGGGAGAAGGGACTAGACGAGGAGACTATAGAGTAGCACACATTTACTATCCTCTCATGCCTGAAAAGTTGGGGAATCAATGCCCTTTATCCCCAGTAAGAGTCAGACAAAGGGTTAACAATCTAATAGAACAAAGGCGCTATGAAGAAGGGGAGGCTGGAGCATAATGGATGAGGAGATTAACAAAAATAGAGCAAAGATTGACTGACCAAACAACGTCCCAAAGAGTCATCCCCCTCTTCACAGATAGATCAGGGTCATTCATCAGAAGAATTCACCATTCAAATCGACCAACAAAATTCAAGAACCCCAAATTGCCTACTTATATAAGGAAAAGCTGTCTTTTTGCTCACGTGGATGGATTCAGGAAGGTCACCAGTGGAATGAAGTATGATGATGTCACCTTGTGTCAGCTGTTTTGTGAAACTTTGGAGGAGGAAGCCATGAG
Organism: Comarum palustre; assembly: GCA_951800085.1. NCBI lineage: Eukaryota > Viridiplantae > Streptophyta > Magnoliopsida > Rosales > Rosaceae > Comarum > Comarum palustre. The sequence goes on along the minus strand of OX637578.1, from coordinate 21,336,673 downwards.
TTGGTTCTTCAGTAGATTCATTTGATAGCATGACGCACGTCTTCTTCACCAAGTTAATACTAAATGTTGTAGGAGAGCATAGGATAGACCAATTATTCCAAGTAAAGTAGTCTCAAGGAGATACACTCCTCTCTTTCGCCATGTGCCGGCAGTTAGCGACATCCAAATACCAAGACTTCAGCAAAGCGATGTGACTGTTAGCATTTAAAGAGGGATCCTAAAAGAGAAATATCTCTGCCGATTGAACAAAAAATTCAGAGACGCCAGTTATAACGAAGTCCTGGCAAATGCTATAAAAACGGTCCAGGCTGAGTACACCACTTGGGATGAAAAAGAAGAGCTCATTTCTACCCACTACTCAGAAAAGTAATCGTGTTGCCCATAAAACCCATGCCCTATGTGTCGCAGAGTGATTGAGTGAGAGTATTTGACTGAAACATGAGATGAGTTTGAAAGCGATGAAGAAGATTGTGGTCGGAGTCAGATGGCGTCATGGCTCACGTCTCTCTTTCTTATGTTTTTTTCTCTCTTCTCTTTTGCAGATCAAAATTTTCTCTCTCTTCTCTGTTGCAGATTGAAGTTGATGTTATTGTAAATGGTATTATTGTCATTGACAGAATAATGATTCTTATTCTTAGAGTTTGGTAAATACATAGGTAAACAAAGGACTGAGAATGATCTCTTCTTTCTCTTATTTAGCTTTAATCTCATTCACCATTATTCTCATTCATTCTTAATCTCATTGATATTTAGTAAACATGGTCTTAATTCAACTTAGTGATTTAATTTAAAAATCAAATCAAGCCAAATCATATAAACTGAACTGCACTACACGGGCCCACTTCTATATAATACAATCTAGGCCCATAAGAAAAAGGCATGTAGAGGTGATGGGGACTAAGGGTGTAAATGGGTTGGGTCGAGCTGAATACCAAGATGTTCATGTTTGGCTCATTTGATTTTTTTTGAGTTCATATAGGGCTAAAGCTTGATTTTTGTGTCATGTTCAAGCTTGGTTCGGCTTGATTAAGTTCGAGCTAGACTTCGATCGGCTTGACTCATTTGAATTTAATTTAAAATAATAATAATAATAATTAATTATCTAAATTTGATGTCTAACAATTAATCTAATCCTTTAAAATGCCTTCAAAATGGCTAATCAAACTCAGTTGAAAATTTGAACTACTTAAATAAGAATGGAACCACGTGCAGCTGCGGTTTCCCGTCTTCATCTCCTTCAACTTTGAGGTCCTTATCTCCATCTTTTTGGTCTTTCAAATCTCTTGCATGTTGAGTGTTGTTGCCATCAACATCATCTGATGTTAAATCAATTTGTGTGGCATCAAAGATTTGATTCCAACTAAAATTTGGTTCCCAGACAACATATATAAAAATCAAGAACTATAACAAAGACCTATGATATATAAATAAAGCTAATTAAGAAAGAATGAGCAGATTAGTGAGACTACCTCCTTGTGGCTCTCCATGCCAAAAATACTAGTTTGAGTGAAGTTTAGGGCTCAAATATGGTGCGGTTATGCATGACAATTCGTCTCTTTTATATAGAGTTTTAGGGTTAGATGGTGCTGACTTGTTGCTTTCAATATATTTTACTTAAATATTTAAAATTATCATCAAAATAAATAGGAAGGTAATAAAAAAACTATAAAAAATTAAATTTTCTCATATATATAGTATATATTATAATTATTCAGGCTTTAATGAACGAGTCAAGTTTAACAAGCTCAGACTACTCATAAAAAAATGAGCTACTCACGAGCTAAATGAGCTGAATACCTCCTTGTTCAAGCTCGACTCGTTTTGTTAATGGGCTTACTATTGAGCTCAAGCTCAACTCATTTATTTTACAAGCATGAACCGAACAAACCAAATTTCAAATCGAATAAGAGTCTAACGCTAGCTGCTCGAGCCGACTTGCAGCGCTAGTAGGGACTGACGGCACGCAAATGGTTGAAACGGAGCTCCGAACCGAGCGGGCCAACTACGTGTAGTAAACGAACCCAGAACCGTAACGGCAAAGCAGCCATACAAATATAAAAAGCCCTAAAAAATTAACCAACGGTGCTGATAACCCTTGTTTCTCTCATCCCGCTCGTCTCCTCTCTCCTTTCTTCTCCAGCGTCCGATTAGCCCCCTCTCCCTTCCTCTCGCGCCAAATCTTAATCTCCACACAGGTATATATATATCCCTCTCTCAATTCCTCATTTCCTCTCTTCTCTCTCATATGGCGGTGCTAGGGTTTCAGGTTTCCCATGGCGGAAGGTCCGGCGAGTCCAGGCGGCTGCGGGAGCCACGACAGCGGCGAGCACAGCCCCCGGTCGAATGTCCGGGAGCAGGATCGGTATCTTCCGATCGCGAATATCAGCCGGATTATGAAGAAGGCGCTTCCGGCGAACGGTAAGATTGCTAAGGATGCGAAGGAGACTGTGCAGGAGTGCGTTTCTGAGTTCATCAGCTTCATCACAAGCGAGTACGGCGTCGTTTTGGTTTTAATTTTGTCGTTTTGTGACTCTGTGTGATTTTGATTTTGATGTGGGAGGCTGAGGGTTTGGGAATCTGTGCAGGGCGAGCGACAAGTGCCAGAGGGAAAAGAGGAAGACGATTAATGGTGATGATTTGCTTTGGGCTATGGCGACTCTAGGATTTGAAGACTATATTGATCCTCTCAAGGTTTACCTTGCGAAATATAGAGAGGTAATTCTATTTGATTATTTTCCAGTTGGGGTTTGTATTTGCTAATATTTCTTTAATTTTCTAGATCTATTTGTTTGTAGAACTGAATAGTTTGGTTTTTGTAGTGAAATGAGTGTTTGGTAATGTAATCAGTGTTGTCGGGTAGGGTTGGTTTGATGTAATAAGTACGTTATTATTGTGGGACATTGACTGATATACTGTTACTTTTGCTTTCATTGATTGTCTTCTGGTTCAATTGGGATGTTGCAGATGGAGGTTAGTTGAATTGGCCCTGTTTAGTAGATTTTACTGTTGTTTACTGTGAGTTGTTTTGTTTATTATTGGGCTTTCTGGTTGCATCTTGTAACAGGGTGACACCAAGGGTTCAGGCAAGGGTGGAGACTCATCTTCTAAGAAAGAAGCTCAGCCAAGTTCAATGGCTCAGGTTATTATGATTCTGGTTTATTAGTTATAAGCTAGGATTTGGTCCTTGGTGGTAGTAACTTAGTAGACATTTTGTTATTGGCAGATTCCTCACCAAGGTTCTTTCTCTCATCAAGCTAGTTACTCAAATTCACAAGTAATCCCTCACCTCTGTCTGTTCTCTGTTTGTGGCTGTCATTATATCAACTTCTCATTATGTCATCTGCGTACATGAAGTGGTTATAAGCTCATTTTGGTTATTTGATTTCTTCATATATCTTGTTGGAGTGTTCTCGTTATAATTATTACATTACGTATAGTAATTTATCAGTTTGTACAGTATATGGATGGGTTGCATTTTATACATGGTCATTAGCGAGTGCCTTTTGGGTTAGTGAATAAAACATCTCATTAGTAGCAGCTTATTGGGGAGTAGAATTGATCATGTAGTTTCTAATGATATTTGACTAAGCATTCCTTCAGTCGAGCTTTCCAACTATTGAAAAGATTCAAGTGGAGAAAGGCATGCAATCTCTTGTGGCTAGGATTTAGACGTAGTGTATAGAGGTGTTTTAACTGCTCTTTGGAATGGAGTAAACTGTTTACCAAAGAGTTGCTGGTCTAGCGGTCAGACACTGGGTTTGCTCCCAAATGGGTCTGAGGTTCGACTCTCCCATGGAGAAAGGCATACAATCTCTTGTGGCTAGGATTTAGACGTAGTGTATAGGGGTGTTTTAACTGCTCTTTGGAATGGAGTAAACTGTTTACCAAAGAGCTGTTGGTCTAGCGGTCTGATAGTGGGTTTGCTCCCAAGTGGGTCTGAGGTTCAAGTCTCTCCCATGGTACCCATCTACTATTGCTAGTAGGGTTTGGCACTTCGTACCGCAATCCCGATCCCGTCCTGGTCCCGTACTGAAAATTAGCGGGACGGGACAAAATTTTAAAATGGCGGTACCGTCCCGTCCTGATAGTTTGGAAACTGGACGGGACCGGGACGGGACCATCCCGAAAGTATAAATGTACTTGTATCCGATCATAACCGTCTGATTTTTAGGGTGTATAATATCTTACAATGAACTCAAAAACACTCAATGAGACGTCCAAAACCTAAATATAAATTCATAGTACTAGTTCCATACAACAAGGGTTATATAATTCATTCACATTTGATGATGATGATCATATGAAAGATATCGGTCGCCACAACGAAGCTATGTAGTGATAACTGGAGCTCCTTTGATTTTTCAAACTTGAGAGTTTTCTCGAGCTCTTACTTAATTAGTTAGATACAAATTACAAGCATTTAATTAATTGTTGATCATTTCCTTTTCATTTTTACAATTTTTGTCGTCTTGTACTTATAGAGTTAAAAGTTTCTATGACAATTATACAATAAAAAAGTAACACCATAGAATATATATATATATATATATATATATGTGAGAAATTAATACATAGTAAATCCCGCATCAATATTAGATGTGTTCATATTGACTATAAAAATAGATATAAAATTCCTTCAAGAATTTAGGATCAATTTATCTCTTCTGTGTTTTTTTTTAAAAAAAAATTTCTATCGTTGCGGGATTCCAGTCCCGTCCCGGTACCGAGCGGGATCGTCCCGTCCAGGATACGTTTTCAAAAATGCAATCCCGTCCCATGCCCAGCCCTAATTGCTAGAGGTTCCGATTTTGGGTTCATTCTCTTCCTATAAAGCAATTTTGGGTGCATTACAGGTTACATTTCAAACACACTGGGTTCATAGAAGTGAAGTTTATGGTCTTTATGTTGTCACTGTTTGGGCATGTCTTTTTTTTTATTTTTTTTATAAATGTATCTTTTTATTTTGGATATAATTACAATTAGCAAGTTAGTTGTTGCTTTCCAACTTGTTAGAGTAATGTTATATATATATATATATATATATATATACTATTTGCATGTCATATTGTTGCTTTCCAACTTGCTAGAGTAATGCTTCAAGTGTTGTATTAAATGCTAATGACTTGGCATTTGATACAAAACTTGTCTGCTTAATTAATTAAGGATTAATTTCAGTTTACCTGAGGTATGACACTAACATCATTTCACCTTGTACTTTTAATTTTGAAAGTTTACCTCCTAAAGTTTCCAATTTTATCAATCATGCCCAATTGTTGGAATTTCGATCAATTTGGACATTAATTTTTAATATGTAGTCTTATTAAAAAGGTTCTAAAAGACGATTTTTTATGTTAGATGACTATATTTCCCCTTAAAGTGAGTTATAAAGCTATAATTAATGTCCAAATTACACAAAATTTCAGCAATTGAGCTTGATTGATGAAAATTGAAAACTTTAGGAGGTAAACTTTCAAAATTAAAGGTACGGGGTGAAATGATGTTAGCCCCAAACCTCAGGTAGGTAAACTGAAATTAATTCATGAATTAAGATCATTCTGCAATCTTCTGTGTATACTCATTTTCCATCTTTAAACAGTTTGATTTCACTTCATATTAATTATCCTTTTCTTGCATTTGGTTGGTCTTTTTTGTTTTAACTTTGCTCTTAGATACGTTCATGTTGGTGGTGAGTGCCCAATGGCTGATAACTTGCAGCATTAATATATGTAATTAGTGTGCATTGTCATTGGTGAAAGGAGACACTGAATGACTATTTTATTTTGCAATTGCACACTCAACATGCTGGTGTATCAAAGGTGCATTTGTTGTCTTCTAATGTTTCTTCTAATGTTTGTATACCAGCTTGTGTATGTGTTAGAAGGTTTATTTGTCTATCTGATAGAAGATTCCTATGTGCATATCAGTATTATGACTGAATTTACTGTCCGATACATTGTACTGTACTTTTGTGGTACTCCAAGTGATATCATTGCCAACTTACATTGTTTATATTAATGCTGTTTTTGTTATGATGCTTGAGAGATAGTATTTGCATACCGCCCTCTGTTTTTTTAGTTTCAAGTTTGCTGGAAAGTGCTGTTTATAGAACTCTGGAAACACTGTATGTTCTGTTCTAATGAATTATCTGTCATTGCAGACCCAACAAATGATGGTTCCTATGCAAGGCTTGGAGTAGATCGACTTGTGTTGAACCAACACCATAATTTAATTGCTTATTTGAGAAGATCTTGTTCAGTGCCCAGGAAAATAACATTAAATTATTATTCTGATGTGAATGCTATAAATGTGAGCTGTTTCTTCAGTGTCTTCTGGTGTGGTTTGTAAACTAGGAGTTTCTTCGAGTCCAATGCCTATCTCAAGGTAATAGTGCTCAGGAAGGGCTATTATATTCCTTTGATTTGTGAACTGGTATTATGGGATAGGCATTTGCTGTTATGAGTGGTTAGGAAATGTTATGTATGTTTCAAATTTTTACATTGTATGATTTTATTTGTTGTAGACAGTTCATAAAAAGAAAATTGAATGCCTATTGCCGGCCGCTTACCCAGATTCCCATTGCTTGGACCATCTGAGAACGCTCGTGTGCTTTTCTATTTGATCAGGCAGTCTATTACTCTCTTTCATGCACAAAATCTAGCTCCTATCTCATATTCTGGTGTCATGTTCTGGTTATGTCCACTTTCAGAGGGGTTAAACCAAGGATACAAGATATTTAACTGATGCAAGCTACACGTCAAAGAAGGTTCCCACCCATTCTTTTCGTCCTAGTTTTGTTGCTGGTCTTGTTACACCACACTGCCCAGGGCCGGGTCAGATAACTCGGAATTTGGCTCCTGTAGCCAGACAAGGTCCAAGTCCTATAAATTCTGCTCATGTGATATATTCCGACTTTGACGCACAACTTTACTTCCTGGTAGAATTTGACGCTCCAAAGAATATGCATTGATCATTTCGTGGAGATAGCGATGAAAAATGTAGCAGAGTGGCGACAGAAGAGATGAAAAGAATCTCCATTTGAGAAAAGTACGAAAGAAAGAAAGAAAGATAGAAAGAGACGGTGTCGTGTGGTGCCCAAACTACACGTCGATGGACTTTGGCTCTTGTGCGGTAGCATATTCATAGTGGACGATGCGGTCGATGCCTAGTTCATCACCTTCGAGTTGAAGCATCGTATAAAAGTTTATTACTTGGGGTCATATTAAAGACCCCACGTGAGACTAATTATGGTTCTTTATCCTTAGTAGGGAATTACTAGTCATACAATCACAAGTGTGGAGAGTACATATGCCCTAGTTAGTAAAGGTCTAGGCGTGGAACTGTCATACCAGGTTCGATCTCGCTGATGCATATTAGACTAGAAGTTAGCACAAGTCTAGGTGTGGAGCTCATAGCAGGTTTGGATCTAGTTTATGCTGATTTAAGTTAAATGTAGACAAGGAAGATAGAGATCTAAAATGTGGTGAAACATTAAGTGGTTCACATTTAAAATTACTTGGCAATAAAGTAACTCAAATCCTTATAAACCACAGATAATGACCCATTTTTCGATATGAGTTTATATTTCAACACACCCCCGCACGTGTGACGAATTTTCAAGCCTAATACGTGGACAACATTTTGAGTTGACTTGGAGTTCGTGTGGTCTTTAGGCTTCACACATGGACGTGGGTAACCCGCTCTCAACAAATACAGTCACATGCACTTCACGTCACCCTAAATGTTGTCCACATGTTAGACTTGAAGATTTGCCACATGTGCGGGGGCATGTTGAGATATAATCTCACATCAGAAAAATGAGACATTGCATGTGGGTTTATAAGAGTTTGAGCTACTCTTTATATTACCAATTGATTTTAGATATGAATCTCATACTACTTTATCAATAGGATATTCCGGCACACATCAATTGATTTTGAATGTGAATCCCAGACTACTTTATAAATAGGATATCCCGCCCACAATACTTTTTTTCTTTCCTTGTCTCTTTCTCTCTCCTTTTCTCTGCAATGTTCTTAAGTTCTTCCCATTCTTTTACATTGATTCGTTGTTCTTTGAATTGTTCAGTATGTCATTCAAATTGCGGTATTGTATCAGTCAGTTTGAAATTAGTTTGTATTGAACAAATCTCAGTTTTGATTTTTGATTTGGCGATGAAAGATGACAAATGACTCAACCTGCCTTCTTCTTTTGTTAGAGATGAAGCAGATGTATGAAGTATAGGTATAAGGTTGTTGGCAATCATTATATTGAACAAAACACAACCTATGAAGCCTAAAAAATTGGGAGATTAGTGTTGCACATCTGAAGAACAAGATGAAGATATAGAATAACCAATATGATCTCATGAAACTCAGGTAAAATCATGTATATGCATTTCATGGTTTTTCACTGAGGATAACAGTATTGTCTGAAATCTGGGTTTTTAGTTTTTCGATCTTTTGTTCTGTTATCTTAGGTTTAGGATTTTTTATCCTTTTTGCATTAAGATTTATGTCTGAACGAGATTTTAATTTGAAATTTTCAAATTGACAACTAGAATATAAGTCTTGTCTTAGCATCCAAATCATTCTAAGGGTTGAAATCTTTTGTGTGCTAGCCTGCGACTCATGTTTGAATATGCTTCAAGGCTAGCTACAACTGTGTTTGCAGCTGTCAAAGTGAATTGCTTAACTAATGTGGTTTTATACTTTGTTATCCGTGAAAACGTTAAACGAAAAAAAGGTTGTTAAGGGTCAATTCACACCCCTCCTCCGGGGACCTTCATGGAGGACAATGAGACGGGTGATGATCGTAATAAATAAAGGATTCTTAGGGGAAAGGATTCTTAGGGATTTGGAATAGAAAAAGGATATGCAACTATGCAAGGCAAAGCCAAGGCTTTCTGTTTCTACCAATTTTACCCACATTGTGAGAGGACAGTATATATTTTTGGCAACCGGAAGAAACAGCACTGGTACTTCTTATTTTCCTTCTCTCGTTCCCTCGCCTGCAAAGTATATATCTAAGTCTCTCTGACTCCGATCAATGTATGCTTTTATTTGTAGTACCAAAACTCTCTCTGACTTCGATAAATCACCACTTTCAATTGTAGAAACTCTATGATTTCCTTTGTTGATTCGAGTTCTATTCTTGATACTGAACTTGCAATTGCCAATGGCATATGATGCATTGAAATTATAGAGGAAGAGGATAAAGAAACTAGGCAAAAGTCTTATCTTTTGATGCTTTGTGGCTAAAGAGGTGTTGGGGCGAGAGAAAATTTGGTTTTAAAGGGGCCGTGCTATTGTTGTCGTAAGATCCATTTCATTTAAATCTAACGGTTGTGGTCGTTTCATCATGTTTTGTCTCGAAATTCACATCCTGCAGGTGAGCGATGTCACACCCTGATTTTTTTTTTTTGAAAAATATCAAGAATGATATATAAGCTCAAGCCAGAAAAAAATCGTTATATACCCTCCCTCCACCGACTAAGGATGGATAAGAAGTTTGTAACACAAAGATCATAATGATACATAGAAAATAAGCCAAATCATTAACACATTAAGACGCTCTACTTATTGAGAGCTTACAAACTATGCATGACGAGCAAAGCTATAGACAAAGTTTAAATAACAAAAACTTAAATGTTCTCCTTGCCCTTCATGCTAGGGCACAGAGGTGGAGCAACAAAGAAGAAAGCATTAAATGGTGCGGCTGTTCCAGCAGCTTTTTTCACATCCTTCGAAGATGTAATTCTTTCAATAGCCATCGTAGCCGCTCTCTTAGTAGCACTTACAATCAGATTCTTGTTCTTAGACCCAAGCTTGTGTCTCTTTTTCTTCTTCTTCTTCTTCTTCTTCTTCTCATTTTTAGCTGCATTTTTATGAATCAGAACACCTCCAGCAACTTCCATGAGTCCAAAAGACTGAGCAGGAAGCTTCGATGTGTAATCTGGTACTTCGAGCTTCTTCATAGGGACCTCACCACAAGAGATCTTCTTAAGCAGCGCTGGTACCTGCACCTTAGTTGGGAAGGCTTGGAGCACCTTTGGATTTTCAGTAGCCACATCGGCCGAGGCGAACACCATCCACAACCAACGTTGAAACGGTAAGCTTCTAAAATCAGGATCGATCGGCCATAAGCCTTCTGCCTTTCCTCTCCACCTGTCTGATTCTCCCTTCAACCACCATAACAGAAATTCACCATGGTGGCTTAATCCATACCGCATTCCCTCTTCTCTCTTTGAGTTCGAATGACCATGAAGTTTTGAGTCGTGTACGTCGTGGTCGGGCTCTATTTGAGAAGCTCTTACCAATAATCTGGTTGCCTTGAATAGCCATTCGATGTGAGGTTAAATATGAGATTTTATCGTACTTATTGGGGGTTGTGGGTGAAAGACCTGCACAAGAGGTCTTGAGGCCAAGAGGGATCGACATAGTGTTGGCGGTGTGCGTTGTTGGAGACCCAAGCCTAGGCGGCTAGGGTTTTCGAAGAAACAGGAGAGGAGGCTGAGAGCCATATCTCCCCGGAAAATTGAATTGAAATAAAACGTCACACCCTAACTTGGGTATGACTAATGTGGTGGATAATTGGATTGAAATTCGAAAATCAGTCCAGTTTTTTTTGACATAGAAAATGAATTATTTCCTTTTAATACAAACCAGCTCAGATTGAAACACAAGGAAAAACAGCTTCACTGATAACTATATCTCAGATGTAACAAACATGGTGAGCCACTGAACAATTTGTATAATCAGAAAAACAGAAAATTAAAAAACTTGAAGGTTCAACAAAGAGAAAGTTGTTTCTGTTGTAGAAGAAAACCATATTAATAACAAAATAAACATTAAGAAAACTTGAGCTTAACATCATAGTTCAATTGTTTTCAAGAATAAAGGAGAAACTCCTGCAAAGACTTGTTAAGAGAGCAGAATTTGCTTCTTTATACAAAACCAAGAGATTTACTATACATACAAAACTTTCCACCACTTGGTATCAAAGGCGTAGCATGTTCCCTCATAGTTACTCAACTATCTTAAATATATTTTTTAACCTGCTAGTAGTAAAACAAACATCTCAAAATAATGTTGGCAATATACTCCGGTCCAAGAGAACACAATAATCTTACAACCAGTAAAACAAATCGAGAATATCCACACATAGCAAACCAAATAACTTTCCAATCGGTACCAACAGATTCCTGAAATCACCGCAACAACAAAGGGAATGAGCTTCACAAGCTCAGTAGGTACGACATAATAATCGTTATAACTAAAATTCTAAACCAGCAACTAAATTTGAAATGTAAAGGAAGGTAAAGATGCTTTGAATGTGTTACTAATATAACAGAATTATTATTTTTTTTAAAATTTTTTTTATTTATAACTCACACATTCTATATATGTCAATGAGGTTTAAACCCATAACCTCAAAGTTGTTAGTTAACCACCTTAACCAACCAGACCACGGCTCACCGAAAAAATCAAAGTGGAGGGGATGAAAAACATATATGATAGAAGATAGAATTAATCTTGAACAGGGACTGTTGAACATTCAAAATCAGATCAAAGACAGATTATGACATAGAATTACTCGATTGCAAATGAACAAGTAGTTCAGATCATATGAGTACACAAGCTGAACAGGATGGAATCAAGGACAAATTAAAAATATAAAGTTCTTTTACTGCAAATGGATCTACCAAAAAATAATAGATAACTGAACACGAGAGAGATCAAGGATATAAGGTGACATAGATCCAATTAATTCAAATCAGAAGATTAGATCGATGAATAGGAACAGAGGATGAATAAACTAAAATTTCAAAATCTGAAATTCCTTTCCTATTTGAAATCAATATGTAAAACTCTTTCCAGATAAGTCAAATTTCAATGAATTCCTTGAAATCCGGTTAGAGCCCATTGCTCGTATTAAGGCCACCGAGCACAACCTGTACAAGCGGAATCCTAATCAGGATTTGGGTCTATTCACCCTAGAGAGTCACAATACCTACTTAAACAATTCACCGGGCCTAACCAAATAAAACCAAATCTTATCTTTCAAGTCACAATCCCTTCTCTGGTGAGCCACCGCCATCTGGCCGACGCACCACCCTCAAAACATTCCCATCCTTCTCCTTAACCTAACCATGTCCTTTAATAAAGCTGGCATCCCCTCTCGGTGGAGATCGAGCGAGGAAAACCTTCGTCTGTGTTGGCCAGAATCTAGCCGGTTTAGGCGACGAGGTGGCGCGTGGACCGTATCTTTCTTCTCCTCTTCACTTCTTCTTCCTTTTCCTGCTTTCAATCTTTCAATTCGAGCCCTAAATCGAAAAACTCTCTTTCTACGGGTCTTGACTCTGGCGAGGAGTTCTAGAACTTCAAGCGAGCTTCAGGAGCTTGGACAAGCCCTGTGGCAATTGGTTGGAGCTCCTGCTGCAAGGGTGGAGCTCCTGCTGCAAGGGTGGAGCTTCTGGGTCCGAGTTGAGGCAGAGGAGGTCATGCTAGTGATATTTTGTCTCAAGACAGATTGGGGTGTCGGGTATGTGGTGGAGGAGCTGATGGAAGGAGTCTGGGTGGAGGCAGACAGCAGGGAGGTTGCTGTCGAGTTTTCTTGATTGGAGTGTGGATAGGCAGAGGGTAAGGTTCGATTCCCCTGTGATGATGTTTCTCTAGTGTTGTTGTTTGATGTTGATCTGTGATTGATTTGGTGTTGTTTTTTTGTACATGTCGTAACTTGGTGAAACGGAGAAAATGGGGAAGTTATGGCGAAATTCCGGCAAGTTGATCGGAATCCGGCAGAAGATTCTAACAACTTGCCGGAATCCGATGACTTCTTCAGTGATGCAGTGAATCCGACAGAATGCCGAGGAGGTAGTATTCGAATCCTTTAAAAATGCGTTGTTTCCGTTTAGTCGAGCTAAAGGGTTGAAATCGAAAATTACATACAAGAAAACTTACTAAAAATGGAAACTAATCGTAATTGAAATCTTTTTCCATTTTAGGAAACTTTCTATTTTGGAAAACCTACTAATTTAGGAAATTTTGTACTTTAGAAAAGTTTCCATTTTGAGAAAGTTCCATTTTTGGAAAATGGTTTAGTAAAGAATTTGAGTTGGTCGAGAATTGGTCAAATGTTGAATTGTTATTGAAAAATGCTAACTGAAATTCTAGAAATGTCAAGTTGACCGTATTAAGTAAAATTGGTGATTCACATTATCGGTTTATCGACTCAAGGTTAATGGAATGACTAAAAGATGCATTGGGTGTCTAAAGTAATTCAACGAATTATTATGTGACAACCTAAATTCAAATTAAAATGGTTAAGGGAATTTTAAAAGTTAAGTCAGACTCACGGAAAATGAGCAAAAAGTCGATAATCAAAATCGAGTTAGAAAGGCTAAAGAGTCATAAAAATGAATTGGTTGGTCAATGTGGTCAATCCTAGTCAAACTAGGAATGTTGAGGTCAACTAGATTGTTATTGTTACTTCGTTTCTAAGCTACTCTATTATGTAGTAATTCATTGGACGAGGTAGCTTACGCGGTGACCTCGGATTACCGAGGCGGTTCTTGGAAGCATGGAGTTTACGTAAGGAACGACAATTTCAGGTAGAGAAGCTAAACCCCCTTTGTCACACCCCGAATCTTTTAGAGTTAATAAAAGTTACCTTTTCACAGAGGTTTACGAGTTACCGAGGACTTTTAATTGCGATCGGTAATTCGTTAAGTTATTGCTCGAGTTAATTTTCGAGTTTTTAAAAGTATTCCAAATACCTGAATTGATGACTCGATGTTGTAGTACGTGTCAACACGAGTCTCCCGGTATTTCCGGAATATTTTTCGGAGCTTCCGGCTAATTTCTGTGAATTTCAGAAGTTGATGGTAATTTTTAATTATCCATCCGGTAAAAAGGGAGAATTACCATTTAATCTTTTCACTTTTTACCTTCTTTAAATCTGGACCGTCAGATCATTTGGAGAATGAATCTGGACCGCCCATTCAAGTATAAATAAGAAGTGAGTTGGTTGACTTGGTCAAACCAGAAACTCGGGTCAAACCGAGTTTTCCTTCTCCCTTCGACACCACCGGCGCCTTCTTCGTTCCGTTCGATACCACCGGCGCGTCCGGCCAACCCACACCGGCGCACCATCACCAATATCTTCCTCTCACTCTCCTCTACAAAACCTAGCCACTCAACCCGAGATTCATCGACCGTCGACGGAGATCGACCGGGGGAGGAACTCGACTGTGTTCTTTGTTCTCCGGCAAGCTCGAGCTTCTTCAAGGTAAACCCGACTCCTTACACTCGATTTCGAACCCCCATAAGCTTGGATTTTAGCCTGGAACCTAATCCCTCCTTCCTCTATTTTCTGGGTTTCACTGTGAAGGTGGCATTGGCCACACCTCCGGCCAAACGATCGGTTCTCCAAGTCCTTTTCTTTTCTGGGTCGCCATGGCGTCTGTAGACAGAGGTGGAACTTCGAAAGTCAAGGAGAGGAAGCAATCGGTGGAGCTCGGGAGTGAGGCAGCGGTTTAGAGGAGCTCCGGTTAGAAATAAAAGAGGAGAGGAGTGATTTCCGTTATGGGCCAGGGTTCTGTGTTCTCCGGCCACCGGCAAAGGCAATTGAGGTATGAAACTTGTTATACCTGTTGAGTTCTAGCTATTTGGTTAATTGAATTCGAGTTAGTGGAGTTTCGATGAAATTGGGATTTTGGAGTGTGAGTAGCTACTGTGTTAGGCGGCATAAGTGGCTGTGGTTTTGGCTGTCCCGGGTCATCAGTGTTATGGAACCACTTTAGTCGATTTGTTGATTGTCTTGTTTTTGGGAAGTGTTGAAATTGTAGAACAGGTTGTGGGAAACTTGAATTACAGTGTTGATGATTTCAATGGTTTTGGAATTGGTGAAGTTGTAGATTGGGCAAAGGAAGTTTGAATGCTGCATTTTATTGTTTGGTGTTATTTGAATTATTGTTGGGTTGCTGATCTAGTGTTGTTTACGTGGTTTCATGTCGAGAACTTGGTGATCGAGAAACGGGGAAACTCTGGCGAAATTCCAGCAAGTCATCGGAATCCGGCGAAGATTCCGGTGATACGGTAAAACCGGCTGAATGCCGAAGAGGTAGGAATTGAATTCCTGTTAAGCTTTTAGTCGGGAAGTACTGATAATTCCTAAGTTGAGTAATTACGAAAAGTTTGGACGTAAGTAGGAAGTTTCCATTTTGGGAAACCTTCTATGTTTGGAAACCTGCCAAATTGGGAAACTTTCCATTAAGGGAAAGTTTCCACTTTGGGAAAGTTGCATTTTCAGAAAAATGGTTTAAGAACTGAAGCTCAATGAATGTGACAATTTTTGGTTAAATGGGTAAAGAGTTAAATTGTTATCGGGAATTGATAACTGGAATTTATGAGAAAAGGTTTAATCGGTAAATCGACTCAAGGTTAAATATATTGATTAATACGTGACACCCTAACGTCAAGTTAAAGTAATAAAGGAAAGTTCGGAAACTGAGTCGGACTTCCGGTAAATTGAGTTAAGAGTCGATAACCGGGAAAGAAAGACAAAAAGGTTAAAATGTCATAAAAAGGAACTCGGTCAACTTGTGGTCAAATAGGAGTTCCTGGTCAAACTAGGAAAAGACCAAGTCAACTGTGAATGACTAATATAATGGTTTGTTGTACAGTCTCTGGTCGGACGTGAGACGGGCTCGACTACGCGGGTAATTCGAGGGTGTCGCTCGAGGAGCTTTCCGAGCGGAAAGGTCGCAATAGTACTGTGAGTGGACATATTATTTTAAATAAATGCATGCCTTAATTATGGAGTTAATTGCATGGTGTTTATGATTGTTTCCGAAAATTATATCCTTCTCGGGTTCTTGAACGTATTTACATTATTACTCGATTTTCTATTTCTTCCGAAAATGGGTATAGACGGTGAGGGCCGTCCTTCGAATGGAATTGAACCCGAGACTTCGTTGGAAATTGGTTTTATGCATATATGACAAGGAATTGTTTTAATTAATTGTTTTGGGAAGAGAATTTGATTAATGTATTGTTGAATGTTTATTTTAAGGGTTGACCAATAATATGCTAGCTAGAGTAGCGTGAGGGCGCTACTAGAGCTCTTAGCTCCGACCCTAGCCTGAGAGGTCAGGCAAACTACGTAGTGCACTATGAGGGTTGACCGTATCATTTTATTTAGAGCTCTTAGCTCCGACCCTGGTCTGAGAGGACAGACAAGCCTGAGAGGTCAGGTTGATATTTCAAGGGTTGACCGTATTATTTTATATAGCTAGCATAGAGTAGCGTGAGGGCGCTACTAGAGCTCTTAGCTCCGACCCTAGTCTGAGAGGTCAGACTGATTATGTTTGAGAACATTTCTCTTCCCATAATCCTTGTTTATCTCATCATGCAATTGTGGAATATTTGGTATTTGTGGGCATGCATAAATGATGTTTAAATCAAAACATTTTTGGGAGAGCATTAAAAGAAATAGAGTTTATATTTGATTTTCGTCCACTCACTCTAACAGTTTTTAAATGTTTCTCCCCTGGGCCTTTCGTTTTTAAATGCCCAGTGATGCAGGGTTCTTGAGAGGAGGTCGAGCGCGTACGAGAGTCGAGGCATAGTCGATCATTCCGTTGCTGCGTAAAATTCTTTGGGGTAATCATCTCTGTAGACTGCTCTGACTAACCCGGTTTAGTTAGTTTAGTAGGAAGGGTTAGCCATTTCAAGGGGGTTTCGGTAAGAAGTTCCCTTGAGGTGGTCCCCGCAGGATTTACTTCGGGTTAAAAGGGTTTAACCTGGGGTGGGTCCTGTCAATGGTATCAGAGCATTAGGTTATCGTTTCCTGTTACTACCTCATATACTTGGTATCACTTAGTGTCTATAGAGTGATGGTCCGACCGCGGCGGATCCATCGGCATTTTATGCTTGGACGCTTAGTGTTTATTGAGGATATGAGTTAGTACTTCCTGATTGAGATATGGACCGAGTGGTCCTATAAACGATCGAATCTTCAAGACTATGCCTCAGTACGCGCGACCTCATAGAGAGTTCCTGTAAGGAACAAGGTAAGCTCGTTACGTATTTATGTTTTTGTTTTCCCCATTGATTTATGAGATTTGAGTTGGGGATCGAGCTGTAAACTCCCGCTATTTAACGAGCTTGAACATTTGTGTGAGTATTCGGTGGTGAAACAGTTAATTCACACCTGGAAGGCTGTCATGGTTGTTGATAGGGATGCTGTAGAAGCCTAAGACAAGGCTTGGGTGTTCGTGTTATGAGGCTCTTGGCAGTGAAGAGTCGTACGAGTTACTGGAAGATGTTGCATCCTGTGATGGAAAAAGGAGCTGAAGTCACCTAGCACGATTATTCTGAGAGGATGAATATTAAGATTTGACGATTGCCACGATTTTGTTGAGGTTCATCATTAGTGTGGTTTCAGAGAAACCAACGGACATATGAAAGTGGAATGACTCAAGGAAAGTTGAGTGGGGTTATTTTGTGATCAATGGACTTTTTTTAGTGACGAGTCCATGATGTGACACTACTGGAAAATGTTAAGGAACTAAAGGCTGTTTTGGTCACTTGATGTTTGTGGGACAACCACTGAAACTGATGGTTTGGGTCACCTGTGGTGCTGACATTGTTGTCGTCAGCTACGACTAGAATCTCTTCGCTCCAGCCACCCATGATTGGGGTACTAGAAGGTTTGATTTGTTAGTGAGTCCAAGCGTGATTTGAATTGTTGGTGACAAGGGTCATTGGGCTATGTTTCGTGGAAGCAGAAATTGAATCGTGTCACCAGATCTTGGGACTCATGTCGACCATAATGGGAGTTATCCACTTGTGGTCAAAGTATGTCAGTTAGTACACCTATGGAGGAGTCTCCAGGTTGGCCGTGTTAGAGATCGATTTTCAGATCGTGAAAGCGTTACTAGTGGTAATTAAAGGTAATGGGTTTCGGAATCTAAAGGAATTGTTGGAAGTGACAATAAGCCACCGGATCATGGACCAAGAATGCTTGGGGTACCGGAGATAGTGATACGAGCCTTGATGGACTTGGTATTATTGTGGTGTAGGAATCGGTAGTTGTGCAAACGGCACTGTTTGACGGCTGAAGATGTACATGTGTATACCCCACATGAGCACGTGTACCTTCCTATGTTGGGAAGTGGTAAATTGAAATTTGGGTAGCATATGCTGGCAGGACATAATTATGGTGTACAGCTGTGTGTGGTCAAAAATGACACCAGGTAGGTAATTAAGACTAGTGATGACCTCATCTTAAGAATTTCTCATGAGAGTTTCATTCATTGAGAACGGAGATTAAAGACGTTTGGTTAGAAGTTTCTGTGTAAAACGTCAATTAAATGGTCTAATGTCGTTAGTAGGTGGAAGGATGTCTTCTGAGATAAATGCACGGAAAAGGTGAAGTGACAGCAGTGGGGCAAGGTCTACTGAATCTTTGAATATGAGTGAGAATGTTAGTAGATGGTCTAGCTTGAACCTGCAACCCAAGTTAGCCGTTATGACACTTGGTTTCTTCAAAGGTGATTAACTGAGCTCGATGACATGGGAATTTGTGCACCCACTGGCTGTGGTCTAATCAAATATTGTAACCGAAGGTGTACTTAGACGTGTTTGGGGTTCATAAGTTACACCCACTGCAGTGACAGGAAATATTCTCAATTCGATCTGTGAAATGAGGATCTGATCTGGGAAATTGAGTTCTGGTGTATATAATGAAATCCTGAAAGGATTAAAGTATAGTTGGCATTGCTATGGTCATTGGTCATTTGAGTAGTGACCCTAATTGTTATGAATGTTGACCTAGCGGCAGTTCTTGGCACCACGAGTGTAGAGTGGTAGCAGGAAAGATCATTGGAGGTGACTTTCGGAATTGTCAACTTTTCGGTAAGTATGAAGTGCGGTGGAACTAGGAAAGGTTTTCCTTAATTACTCGAAAGTGTTACGAGCCTAAGTGTGGTAATATTGTAACAAGAGTAGTAAGATATGTTGCTAAGTTGTGCAACACTCCATCGGAAACCGTGGAGTGATTAAGCTACGTTCAGATTAAGTTATGATCTGAGAGGATGTTAATGGTGGCAGTGGATCTTGTGATTTAAGATCTAGAGTGGTAAGCGATTAAGAATTTTGAATCTTACCGAATAGAGGTTGCGGTGGATGGTAAACGCGCAGCGCATGGGGGACAGTTGTGTTAGAAACTGACCAGTTGTACGAGTTGACTCTGTGGTGTGTACTCACCCAGTGCGGTGATAACTGGATGCTCGGTGATCAATGTGGCTAAGTTCAGGCGGAATTAATTCCCGATGCTTTGATCAGATGTTCCTTTGGGCGTGCACCAGTGGCACTAAATTTCATGTAGATGTCTGATCTGGTTAAATGTCCAGATTTGTCGGTTATGGCCAGACGATTTGGTAATGGAGACATCTGTGAATGAACCATCCTTGTTGAGCGGGTAAGGCTCTGAAATTCTTTTAAATGGTGAGTAAATCCCAGGTTGTGATGCGGATATTGTTTAATAGACGCATGGTTGGTTGAAGTGCAAGTTCTGCACTATGCGTCATCCCAGGTTAAGGTAAGAGATAGGGAGGTCAGTGGCACCTCACCTAAGAGTAGTACGGGTATGTATTACCAGTTGTAAAGTACGCTATGACATCACCAAGTGATAATTGAGTTGGTGACCCTAATGTTTGGCTTGTGGGTAAAAGTCAGGATTTGTGTTGTCAGATGAATTACGTGAGCAGTACGTAGCCTGACAATTTGTCTTCATGCGGGAAGTAAGTGTGTGGGCCTCGTTGTCTGGAGCTTTTAGATCTCCCTGATTTAAAGGCTATGGTTTTGGTTTTACGCTAAAATTCATGGCAATTCACGTCCTGTGTGTGTAAGTGGGTTGAGTAAGAATAGGTCAAGGAGTGACAATTACTCTAAAACAGGACAACTTGACAGAATGGTTATTAGAAAGCGTAAACCAGATCAGGGAGCCTAGTTCAAATGAGGATATGGTTATAATTCGGTTTAGGCAACAGGGAATTGTTGCCAAATGATGTTTTCAGCGTGTGACAGAATTTATCATCTTTTGGTGAAAAACAATAGTGATTCTCGCGAGGATTACAGATGGTGGATCAGC
This sequence comes from Comarum palustre, assembly GCA_951800085.1. Classification (NCBI taxonomy): domain Eukaryota; kingdom Viridiplantae; phylum Streptophyta; class Magnoliopsida; order Rosales; family Rosaceae; genus Comarum; species Comarum palustre. Next base: position 21,316,519 of record OX637578.1, on the reverse strand, counting down.
ATAGGCAGTGTCGTATTCCACCTCGTTAATGAGATGGAGTACAGTTAAAATTCGGTGATTCAGTTGATCGATAATTCAAGAAAAACTCATTGTGATTCACGGTAGACTTCAGATGCTTTAGTTTTGACCCGAGAAGTGTGGTCGGGTGTCAGAAATTGAAGGAAGTTGATATTGGAGGACAATATTATTGTTTTTAAGTGGTACCATCCCCCACAGTGTTGGACTTCGAGTATAGAAATTTCGAGGACGAAATTTTTATAAGGTGGGGAGAATTGTCACACCCCGAATCTTTTAGAGTTAATAAAAGTTACATTTTCACAGAGGTTTACGAGTTACCGAGGACTTTTAATTGCGATCGGTAATTCGTTAAGTTATTGCTCGAGTTAATTTTCGAGTTTTTAAAAGTATTCCAAATACCTGAATTGATGACTCGATGTTGTAGTACGTGTCAACACGAGTCTCCCGGTATTTCCGGAATATTTTTCGGAGCTTCCGGCTAATTTATGTGAATTTCAGAAGTTGATGGTAATTTTTAATTATCCATCCGGTAAAAAGGGAGAATTACCATTTAATCTTTTCACTTTTTACCTTCTTTAAATCTGGACCGTCAGATCATTTGGAGAATGAATCTGGACCGCCCATTCAAGTATAAATAAGAAGTGAGTTGGTTGACTTGGTCAAACCAGAAACTCGGGTCAAACCGAGTTTTCCTTCTCCCTTCGACACCACCGGCGCCTTCTTCGTTCCGTTCGATACCACCGGCGCGTCCGGCCAACCCACACCGGCGCACCATCACCAATATCTTCCTCTCACTCTCCTCTACAAAACCTAGCCACTCAACCCGAGATTCATCGACCGTCGACGGAGATCGACCGGGGGAGGAACTCGACTGTGTTCTTTGTTCTCCGGCAAGCTCGAGCTTCTTCAAGGTAAACCCGACTCCTTACACTCGATTTCGAACCCCCATAAGCTTGGATTTTAGCCTGGAACCTAATCCCTCCTTCCTCTATTTTCTGGGTTTCACTGTGAAGGTGGCATTGGCCACACCTCCGGCCAAACGATCGGTTCTCCAAGTCCTTTTCTTTTCTGGGTCGCCATGGCGTCTGTAGACAGAGGTGGAACTTCGAAAGTCAAGGAGAGGAAGCAATCGGTGGAGCTCGGGAGTGAGGCAGCGGTTTAGAGGAGCTCCGGTTAGAAATAAAAGAGGAGAGGAGTGATTTCCGTTATGGGCCAGGGTTCTGTGTTCTCCGGCCACCGGCAAAGGCAATTGAGGTATGAAACTTGTTATACCTGTTGAGTTCTAGCTATTTGGTTAATTGAATTCGAGTTAGTGGAGTTTCGATGAAATTGGGATTTTGGAGTGTGAGTAGCTACTGTGTTAGGCGGCATAAGTGGCTGTGGTTTTGGCTGTCCCGGGTCATCAGTGTTATGGAACCACTTTAGTCGATTTGTTGATTGTCTTGTTTTTGGGAAGTGTTGAAATTGTAGAACAGGTTGTGGGAAACTTGAATTACAGTGTTGATGATTTCAATGGTTTTGGAATTGGTGAAGTTGTAGATTGGGCAAAGGAAGTTTGAATGCTGCATTTTATTGTTTGGTGTTATTTGAATTATTGTTGGGTTGCTGATCTAGTGTTGTTTACGTGGTTTCATGTCGAGAACTTGGTGATCGAGAAACGGGGAAACTCTGGCGAAATTCCAGCAAGTCATCGGAATCCGGCGAAGATTCCGGTGATACGGTAAAACCGGCTGAATGCCGAAGAGGTAGGAATTGAATTCCTGTTAAGCTTTTAGTCGGGAAGTACTGATAATTCCTAAGTTGAGTAATTACGAAAAGTTTGGACGTAAGTAGGAAGTTTCCATTTTGGGAAACCTTCTATGTTTGGAAACCTGCCAAATTGGGAAACTTTCCATTAAGGGAAAGTTTCCACTTTGGGAAAGTTGCATTTTCAGAAAAATGGTTTAAGAACTGAAGCTCAATGAATGTGACAATTTTTGGTTAAATGGGTAAAGAGTTAAATTGTTATCGGGAATTGATAACTGGAATTTATGAGAAAAGGTTTAATCGGTAAATCGACTCAAGGTTAAATATATTGATTAATACGTGACACCCTAACGTCAAGTTAAAGTAATAAAGGAAAGTTCGGAAACTGAGTCGGACTTCCGGTAAATTGAGTTAAGAGTCGATAACCGGGAAAGAAAGACAAAAAGGTTAAAATGTCATAAAAAGGAACTCGGTCAACTTGTGGTCAAATAGGAGTTCCTGGTCAAACTAGGAAAAGACCAAGTCAACTGTGAATGACTAATATAATGGTTTGTTGTACAGTCTCTGGTCGGACGTGAGACGGGCTCGACTACGCGGGTAATTCGAGGGTGTCGCTCGAGGAGCTTTCCGAGCGGAAAGGTCGCAATAGTACTGTGAGTGGACATATTATTTTAAATAAATGCATGCCTTAATTATGGAGTTAATTGCATGGTGTTTATGATTGTTTCCGAAAATTATATCCTTCTCGGGTTCTTGAACGTATTTACATTATTACTCGATTTTCTATTTCTTCCGAAAATGGGTATAGACGGTGAGGGCCGTCCTTCGAATGGAATTGAACCCGAGACTTCGTTGGAAATTGGTTTTATGCATATATGACAAGGAATTGTTTTAATTAATTGTTTTGGGAAGAGAATTTGATTAATGTATTGTTGAATGTTTATTTTAAGGGTTGACCAATAATATGCTAGCTAGAGTAGCGTGAGGGCGCTACTAGAGCTCTTAGCTCCGACCCTAGCCTGAGAGGTCAGGCAAACTACGTAGTGCACTATGAGGGTTGACCGTATCATTTTATTTAGAGCTCTTAGCTCCGACCCTGGTCTGAGAGGACAGACAAGCCTGAGAGGTCAGGTTGATATTTCAAGGGTTGACCGTATTATTTTATATAGCTAGCATAGAGTAGCGTGAGGGCGCTACTAGAGCTCTTAGCTCCGACCCTAGTCTGAGAGGTCAGACTGATTATGTTTGAGAACATTTCTCTTCCCATAATCCTTGTTTATCTCATCATGCAATTGTGGAATATTTGGTATTTGTGGGCATGCATAAATGATGTTTAAATCAAAACATTTTTGGGAGAGCATTAAAAGAAATAGAGTTTATATTTGATTTTCGTCCACTCACTCTAACAGTTTTTAAATGTTTCTCCCCTGGGCCTTTCGTTTTTAAATGCCCAGTGATGCAGGGTTCTTGAGAGGAGGTCGAGCGCGTACGAGAGTCGAGGCATAGTCGATCATTCCGTTGCTGCGTAAAATTCTTTGGGGTAATCATCTCTGTAGACTGCTCTGACTAACCCGGTTTAGTTAGTTTAGTAGGAAGGGTTGGCCATTTCAAGGGGGTTTCGGTAAGAAGTTCCCTTGAGGTGGTCCCCGCAGGATTTACTTCGGGTTAAAAGGGTTTAACCTGGGGTGGGTCCTGTCACCCTTTGTTAGTGGTTTTGTCTATATATGAAAGTGCATGATTTTTATATGCTCATGATCGATGTCTCGGGAAAGTTTTCATTATATTATGTGGCAAATGATTTATGATTGGGCCAAGAAAACCCGAGGCTAGACTCAAATGATTTTATGTGTTGATTCTGATCGAAAAGTAGTATTGTTGTTATGATTTCCGGTAGTTGGTCTGAGAGTGACCGGACCTAGAATATAGCACTCCCACGGTGTCGATGACCGTGAACCTCCAGAGGGGCAATGCCCTGTTTATTTTATTTTCTCGCTTACGCTCGTATCGTACAGAGTTAAGCGAGTC